>VZRL01006285.1:769244-953465 GCA_013397895.1 Origma solitaria | reverse complement strand
GGAGCAAGGCCTTTCTCTCTCTTGCAAGGCCTTTGCAACTCTCAGTCTCTGGGACTCCCACTGGATCACAGCTTCCTGCAGGCATCATCTGCTCCTCTGGCGTGGGCACCTCCCCACAGGCTGTGGGGGTTCTCTGCATCCCCTGGACTCCATGGGCTGCAGGGGGACCACCTGCTTCCCCATGGTCTTCACCATGGCCGGCAGAGGGTTTTCAGCTCTGGCACCTGGAGCAACTCCTCCCCCACCTTCTCCATTGACTTTGGTGCCTCCATGTTGTTCTCCCTCACATATTTTTACCTCCTCCTCCTCCTTCCCTGGCTAAAAAGAAGTGCGTGCTCACATTGTTTTGATTTCTTCTTAAATATGTTTTCACAGAGGCGTAACTAACATCTCCAATTGGCCCAGGTTTGGCCAGCAGCTTGTCCATCATCTTCAGAGCCATCAGAGACTGGCTCTGCTGGACATGGTGGAAAAATTTCCAGAATCTTTACTCAGGACATGTAGGAGCCATCTTTGTACCCCACCCTATTCACTGGCAAAAACTGGGCCAGGCAAAACTACCACAAATGCATAGTTATTCCACCATTACATCAAGATAATGAAAACGTCATACACTCACAATCAGTTAGGAGGTACTTTTTCTTTGTAATATTTAACATTAAGGTGTTGAAATTCCAAAGACTGAAAAAAATTAACAGTTTTTAAGTATTGGTGAGGTTCAACTCCATTTTATTGTTTTGTCACTGTAATTTAATCCAAACAAAAGCCTCCGGCAGGAAAGATTTTTACACTTGAAGCTATTCTCAGAGCTTGCTATTATGTATTTTTTTTGCCTTGGTGAAATTCACTATCTCAACGAATGTAAGACAAACTTTGTGAAAGCTGTATTTCAGTTGCTTAAGGAACTAGTGGATGGCATTGGCCTCCTGCAAAACTGCCCTCAGGAATAAAGGAGCAGAAGAGATTTGTCAGATATTTAATGACATTTTTCGTAGCGCACAATACCTTTGCAAAAAATCAGGCAAGGATGATTTGAGACCAGCATAGACGAGTAAAGATCTTTTGGTTGTGCTGAAACACAATATGAAAACTCATAGGCAGTAGAAGCAGGGACACACATCCTTGGAAGATTTTGAAGATATGGGTTGGGAGTGTAGGCATGAGATTAGGAAACCTAAGGAACAAATTTAGCTGCAACTAAATTTGGCAAGGGATGTGAAGAGTAGGAACTGCTTCAAACAGGTAGATTAATCAGGAAAGGGAGACGAAAGAAATTGCACCCCCATGAGACAGGGGATCTGAAGACAGCTGACATGGGGAAGGCTGAAGTACTCAACTTTTTTTCAATTTTTTGCTGGAAATTGTTCTCCTTGTATCTCCTGGGACCTCCAATCTCAGGTCAGGGACTGGGCTAAAGAAGTCCAGTCCCTCTCATCATAGGGGAAAATCAGGTTCAAGTAACCTGATGTGATCCACTGATATGCATCCCATTGTCCTGAGGGAATTGGCTGATGTCCCTAAGCCACTCTCCATTTTATTTGAAAAATCATGGCAGTCAGTGAAGTCCTCAGGGACTGGAAAAAGGGAAACATCCCAACCATTACAAAAAAGGATAGAAAAGAGGATCCTGGAAACTAGTGAGCACTCAGTAGGATAGCCAGAATTAAAACATTACAATCAGCATCTCAGTATACAAATGGAACCCAGTAACAACTGATGTCCCTCAAGAATCCATACTGGGTCTAGTACTGCTCAATATTCTATTCATTACATAAATAGTGGATTGAGTGCAGTCTCAGCAAATTTGTGGATGACAGCAAGCTGAGTGGTGCAGCTGATTCATTTCTGGGAACAGATGCTAACCAGAGAAACCTTGAAAGATTTGAGGAGTGGGCCCATGTGAACCTTAGGAAGTTGGACAGGGTCAAGTACAAGGTCTGACATCTGGATCAGGACAATGTCCATTATCAGTGCAGGCTGTGGCCTGAATGGACTTCAAATAGCCCAGCAGAGAAGGGTCTGGGAATCTTAGTGGACGAAAATTAAACAGAAGCTGGTAATGTGAGCTTTCAAGCCCAGAAAAGTCAATTAAATCCTGGGCTACATTGAAAGCAACATGACCAGTATGTTGAGACAAGTGATTCTGCGCCCGTAATCACTTGTTGTGCAACTCCACCTGGAGTACTGTGTCCAGTTCTTGAGTCCTCAGTACCAGAAAGACATGGACTGGTTAGGGTGGGTCCAGTGGAGGAATAAAAAAACTATCAGAGGGCTGGAACATTTATCCTATGAAGAAAGGCTGAGAGAGAAGGGGTTTTTCAGCCTGGAGAAGGCTTCAGGAAGACTTCATTGCAGTCTGTCAATATTTGTAGGAAGTCAGCCGGAAAGATGGAGGGGAGCACTTCATCAGGGAGTGTAGTGATAGGACCAGGAGTAGCAGTTTTAAAATAAAAGCGGGTAGGTATAGGTTTAAGGAAGATATTCTTCATTATAAAGATGGTGAGACACTGGAATATGTTGCCTGGAAAAGTTGTGAATGCCCTGTTCCTGGAAGTGTTCAAGGACAGTTTGGACAAGGTTTTGAGGAACCTGATTTAGTGGAAGGTGTCCCTACCCATGGCAGGTGGGCTGGAACTCTGATCCTTAAGGTGTTTTCCAACCAATACCATTCCATGACTCTTTGGATATATGAAATATACAATGACATGGCAAAGACCTTACAAATACCATGTCAAACTTTCAAGATTATGTTTGTACTTCCCTAAGTGTTATTTTTAATTTATTCATACAATATCTTAAGACTACACAATGACTGCACAATATTTTGCTTTTTGTATAAACTAAGTGTGAAGTAGAATGTTACAGAAAACCCAAGGGAGGAATTATTATTCTTATGTGCTGTAGTTTAACCCCACACAGGAACCAAGCACTGCACAGACATTCACTCATTCCCCCCAACGGCAGAGAGAATCAGAAGTGTAAAACTGAGTGAACTTCGAGGATGAGGTACTGACAGTTGAATAGGTAAAGCAAAAGCCACATGTGCAGGCAAAGCAAAACAATGAAATAATGATTCCATGGCTAGACAGGTGCTCGGGAAAGCAGGGCTCCATTGTGCGTGATGGGACTTTGGAAGGCAATATCTTCACTCCAAACTTCCCCACTATTTTCTTCTTCACTCAGTTTTTCATTCGTGAGCATGACATCATATGGTCATATGCAGTACCCCTTGGGTCATTTTGGGTCACCTGTCACAACTCTGTCTGCTGCCAAAATCTTTGATCCCCCCCAGTCTCACCACTGTTGCTGGGGGTAAGAAACAGAAAATGCCTTGGCTCTTTGTAAGCCCTGCTCAGCAGCAATGAAAACATCCCTGAATTATTAACACTGTTTTGATCACAAATTCAAAACACAGCCCCATCTTACCTACTGTGAAGAAAATTAACTCTATCCCAGCTCAGACTAGCACATCATTTTACAATATGGAGAAAACAGGGTAGAGCAAACTAGCCACTCTTCCCAAGTCATCAGAGTTCATTAGAGTTCTGAAGACTTTTAATGCCACTCTTCTATGTTTTGTTTTAGTTGCCCGAGTTGCATTCACTTATGTTCTTGCTGAGTTAGAATAAAAGATTCATTATGGGACCCAAGACCATGGATAATTACAAGCAGAACTGAAAACTCTCTAAGAGATTTCCATGGTTCTTTTGGTTTGGGTTTCAATGGCATTAAAAATCCAGGGATTTTTAATCAGATGATGAAGGAAATTAAAAATTATTTGTAGAGTTTAGTCAAAGATATAGCATAGTACGTCTGCTAGATTACCTCTTACCACTCCATACAAATAATATTAGTATAGCTAGACATTAATAATGATTTGGGGACCCATAGTTCTGCATTTTTTCTTGTAGCTCTGGTAGCTCATGTACTTTCTAACAACCTCAGGATCTGGAAATTGGAATGGAAGAGAACTACCTCTTCAAAATACATCTGAGGATTTCCAATTACCGTACAGTTCCATTGTGTTCTCTTTTGAGCAGCAGGAGAGCAGAGGAAAAAAAAAGAGAAATTAGGATTTCCTTTCCATTTTAGATAAAAAGTTAAATATACACTTAAAGTTGATATGCTCTTAGGCAAGATTTTTACTAATGAAATAAAATTATTCTCTCTTAGTGGATTGATGACAAGGTTTTACTGGTATTTATACACAGGATAAATTTTCTTAGCTGTAGGATATTTTTAACTCTCTTATTATACCATGTCTTACATTATAATTTCCTTTGCATCACCTTGCAAAACTTGTACAGAACAACTCACCAACATCAATGATAAGAAGGGAAAAGACAATAAATGAGTGACAACAAAATGAAACCCTTCATCAAATTTCATTGTGGATATAACTTTAGACCTGTAGAAGCAATGCAAGCTGATGAACTTGGGAGTCAGTCAACATTTTCATAGAAAAACAGACGTGCTTTAGTAGAATGGCCTAGTAGAGTTCTGAAGTGATCAAAATAGTGGTAAAGGAAATATTTTAGGAAATAATATTAAAATTTTCATCATTTTTCATCCGTATTCTGAGGGAATACTTAAAAATTATCTACTGATTTTACTTATAGCCAGACTTCATGCTCATTTAGTTCTTTCATTTCTCTTCACATGTGTTGCCATAAGGTCTCTCTTGTGCCCAGTGGAAATAACATATATTTAATTAAGTTTGCAGGTTTTTCTTGTGTTGTTTTTTTTGGTTTGTTTTTGGTTTGTTGGGTTTCAGTTTTTGTTAGATGTGGTCAGCCAGATTTCATATTAAAGGTTTATCTAAATCTTTTTTGCGTTCTGAACTAAAACTGTGGAGTTGCATCCTTTCCTATCCACCCACTCAACTGTAAATTCCAAGCAGACTCCATATCTTCTATCTCTTCCAATGCACACATCTGAATCTTCCGCTTTCCCCTTGGTTGTGATCCCTGCAGATTTTGATAAAGCAAAGATAGGAAAATTAAGTTGTTTGTGCTTTTTGTCTTTTCAATGATATTTTTAAGTTTAAACTGAAAATATGTATTTTTTTATTTGGAAATTGTAATGGGAAACAGTCTTTGGCTAAAATGTAACAGAAAGATATGGAAGTAATGTGACAAACCACAGAGAAAATAAAATATTTTGATCACCAGTATATTTTACTTAACTTTGGAAGCCAAAGCAGAAGGAAACCATTAGATGAAGGACAAATTCTCGAATTCAGAGACAGATACATTTTAGAAATATTTTTGTTTAAACTTCAGTATAACCTGCCAGTTATCTGAAACCAGAAGGAATTAACAACAAAGGAAGACATGCCTACAAATCTTTATCATACAATTGAAATAGAAGCAATTCTCACCATGGTCAAGAAATGGAGCAAACTGTCATTAATTTGGATTTTTTGCAGAATGACCACTCTGCGCTTAAAGAATACAATGTTTATTTAGTTCACAACTCCTCTCAAAGAAAATTCAAGATATGATCAAAACAGAGCCTTGCTTTGAGTCCCCATTCCTTCTCTTTCCCACTTCCTATACTAGAGTTCACTAATGACATATTCATTAAGTAGAGTCCAGCTCAACTTCATACACCTCTCACTCAAAAGAAATCAAACTGTTCAAGAACAGGATGGTTTTTAGCATCCCTTCAGAGAGGTAGATGAAGACTTTAAAGAAAGAGGGATAAATATATATTTATTTATTTATTAAAAACTTTCAATATTTTATTATGCATTATATCATGTATGCACAGGAGATCCCTCCCAAATATGAAGAAGAGCTTCTTTATTGTGTGGGTGACCATGCCCTGGAACAGATTGTCCAGGGAGGTTATGGGTTACCCCTCATTGAAGAAATCCAAGAACCACCAGGACACAATCCCATGCCATGTGCTCTGGGATGACCCTACTTCAGCAGGGTGGTTGGACCAGATGACCCACTGTGGTCCCTTCCAACCTGACCCATTCTGTGATTCTGTAATGCTGTGATTATTCATCACAATGGGTTTAATAATCAATAAATAGGTGCTTCTAAAGTTAAGAAGTTCACTATTGAAGTAACTAAACTAATTCTTAAATCAGCAGATAAACAATTCAGCATTTATAGTGTCTTTGTTAAAAGGTTACCACAAATACAGTTTCTTAACTGTCCATTCAATATATTGCTCTGATTTTGAATGGGCTTAGCACTGACATAAAGAACTGTCAAAACATGAATTGATCAGTTTGATGGCACTTTCCTAAAAGCAAAATCATTCTGCAAAATAAAAATCACAAGTCATCCATGTGAATATTGACAACTTTGATGGCTTCCTAAAACCTCACATAAGTGAGGACTTAAAATTTCTGCCTGAAGACTAGTAATGCTGGAAAAAAACCACAAGCAAACAACCACAAAAAACACCATCAAAAACCCCCAACCAACTATAAGATTTTCTAGTTTTGGATTAGATATCTTCTAGAAATCTAAAGACATGATTGACATTTCAACTTTGCACAAATTTCTGGAGCTGCTGCCAGTATTATGCTTTTCATTGCTGGCATAGCAACAAAAGTCTGATTTCATACCATATGGAGTCAGAGTAACTTTAGCACAACTCCAGTATTCCTAGATTCTCCAGTGATTGGCAAGATTTCTGTGGTGGTTTTGGAAATTAAGTTCACTGATAGAAATATTGAGAGTGAGTTTGGTTTGATTTGTACAGGCTATTCCTGACCTGACATGGCTAAATGGAGATGCAAAACTTTAGGCTGACAAATCTAACCTCTAAAACCCAGCATGATATAAGAATCCCCATTTTAACATTGAATGAGGTACTGTGCTGGAAGGGGTAGTTGGCTTTTTGGGGGGATAGAGCTCAGAGCTCCTACAGTCTGTTTGCTCCCTCTACTGGATATAGGTCACGTGATGCTGCATTACTCTGCAGAAACACTGCACTGCTGCTTTCCCTTCAGAGTGAAAAGATTTGTCTGCTCCAGAAGATTTATTCTAGTGCTTACATTCACTGCCATTAATAGTCGTTAAAGTATGTCCACAGTGAAAAACTGTGACACCAGAGCCAGTGCAGAATTTGTAAGAAAAATACACTTGGATGGTTAATCCATCTCAGAGGTGAAGCATCTCTTGGGTAAATGTTGGTCTATTCTGTGGCTGTGTCTGCCTAGCACTAGAAAATGATTTTATATTGCAGGTACTGACACAAATATGAAAATCCTGGACATCAGTTTAACCTGCCTGGTTTTCCTCACTGAGAATTAGCCATTCTCAGAATAACCCAGAAGCTTCTAAAAAAATGCACAAAATCTTCACCTTTATACACTGCTGATCTCTCAAATATCAAAGCCAGTAAGAATATACTGACCCTGCTAAAATCTCCTAAACTTCTATAATTCTGGAAATTGGTGTCATATCCATCTGAACAAATACATGTATTTAATACATTGTTGGTTATTTTCAAAACACAAAACAATATTTTTTCTATGATACATTAATATAAACTATTATGTCACTAATTGTGTACTTAATTTTATTATTTACTGAATATTAACAAACCTTTATTTTACCTCTCCTCAACAACCTTTTGCCTCTTTTCTTTTTCTTAGTCCCTCTTTCCCTTTAGTTATCTTTTCCTCTCTTCTCATCACATCTTATCCAAAAAATACATAGGTTCCATCCATCCCTTTGCATTAAGGTGTGTTTTATCAAGTTGTTTTATCAAATCACTTTACGATGTACAGAAAGATCAAGGACTTTCCAGACCAGATTCCCATAAAATCACTTCAACAGCCAAATCTGTCAAAGATCAATATTTGTTTTCAGATTTCTTTTAGTAAACTAAAATGCTGTCTGGGTCTGGCATTAGGAAGAATTAAAACCACACAGGTTTTCTATACAGTAGCAGAATGTTTTAAACTCACTTACAGGGAACTTTTCAATTTATATTTGCACCAGTTTACATCAAATGGCATAATACTGGTTCTAAGACAGGGAGTTTTAAATGTAAACTCAGAAAAGCAGAATCAATAATGACTGGCATAATGTTCCAAGGAAAACCAAATGAAAAAGATACTTATTAATACAAATACTGATTCATTAATTTTTCAAGTCACACCTATAGCACTTGTGGGTACTTATGTCCAGAACCAAAAATATAAATTATGATTAGCTAAACACATTGCACTTCTAGGCTTTAAGAATCACTTTCTGATTCAAGGACAACAGAAGAAAATAAAGGAAAGAAAAAACGGAAAAAGAAATATTTTTTGAATGAGAGTAAAGCACGAGATATATTTCCATATATTTCTTCAAGTATAAGTGTCTCTGTTTCCTTTACATACTTGCATGGCTGTAGAGGTATCAGAATCCATAAAAGCTCCTGTGATGTGAAGAAGTCCAAGTCAAATCTGAAAAACTCTTTCCAGAGAAGTTTACTGCCCCATTTATCCTGCTCAAAATTAATTAAATTAATGGGTATCACCAACGTTTTTGATTCCATTCCCTCTTGGTCTCCATTGCTTTCCTTTGGCATAAGACATGAAGTGGGTGTGGGATGTGGGATTAGTAGCAGGAAACAAATAATTAAGGTTAACCAAGATTTTCCCAATCTCTAGTTGTACTGGCATTGCTAATGAGCTGAAGCTAAACAATAAATTCACCATAGACTCCATTTAACATAGATTGTTCTTCAGTGCTGCTCATAAGCTGCTTTCTGCTTTAAAATTCTCCAAAGACAGAAGTAGCACTGAAAAAGCACAGCATTTATTCCTAAATTCAATAGCAAAGGCTGGAGGATGGATTGTCCAACGGGAGCTATCAGGAGAACTAGGAAGAGGTCAAGTAGAACAGGGAAGAGGTCAGGGAAATACCACGAATAATATGTAAAGGTCACTAAGAGAATAAAGTTAGGTTATACCTGGAGATAAATGGCAGGAAAAAAAAATAGCAAAATGAGAGTAGTACTAAAAGAAAAATAAAAGTAGTGAGAAAAATTAAGGAGAAAGAAAAGCAGTTTTAATAAAAATGTGTTACATGGGAGAGCTGACATAGTACTTCCTCCAGATTCAAAAAAAGGGAAGCCATTGAAAAGCTGAAAACATTGAGCTCCTCCATTAGTTTGTGGAGCAATTTGTCTGTAGCAGCCTCACTCTGTCTACCACAGCAACTCTGTCCTCAATCTCTGCCTCTTTTGCCCATAATGACACTCATTGGACTTGTATCCATTGACTACCTAAGACACCGTGAAATCTTCTTCATCTCACATGCAGTGAGACACAGGTGAAAACGGAGAAAAGCTCCTTAATAACTACAACACTAGTAAATATGTTTAGACAGAAGTGAAGGGAAAGTTTCTAAGGAAACAGAAAGAGGCTGAGGCCTTTTAACCTGTGCACAGAAGAAAGAGCTATGCAGGAGACTGGGAGCAGCTCAGGGCAACGCTTACTGGAAGTTGTTTTGAGCAGCCCTTTTAGGAGCTAGATGTAGTTTCAGTAACAGGTTGTGCCTGAATGGACTGACCTGCAAGGCAAATTGAGCCATTGTCCCAGTTCCCAGTCCTTAGGACAGTGGATAAGGAAAAGATATTGGTTATGTTTCCAATCCATTGTTAAACTTTACTTCTTAGGGCTCTGAGGATGTTCAGTGTCATCTGAGGAGGCATCAACATACAAGCAAAAATATCAAATCTGAATGAGAATAATCTGTCAGCAGATACAGTGGACTAGATGAAAAAAATCCTTGTGATAGCAATGACCACATGGTATTTGATGTCAAACTTAACAATAAATAGAGTGCCTAAGGAAGTTTTATGATTTCAACAGGAACTGTGGCATAGGGAATAGCACACATACACCTTTCAAGACTGTCCAAAGTACTATTGATGCAATATTAGGAAGGGAAATGAACAAATGATTCCTTTATTCAGCCCTACGATTAAGGCATAAGCAACATAAATGTTTCTGTTCCTATGTTCCTTTCTCCTCAGTGCTGCTTCAGTCCTGGTTCAGTGCATTTGCCGTAGATCTTGTTTTAATCATTGTTGAAGGCTGCTCTTATATGAGTTTCACAGAACATGTGTAGCATAACTAGACTATGGCATCCCAGGAACATGTGAGTTTTTCCAGCTTTACAGATGGGTAGCCTTTTTAATTACTTCATTATATATAATCATGTATTTTAACTAGTTTCCTTTCAGAAGAAACTTTGAATCTTTTTAATCTGACTTAATGTGTTTTTTCCTCTTTATACATGCAGCTTTTAAAAATCTACCAGATTGGGTACCAACTTCTGCCAGCAAGTTTTGAATTTTCTGCCACTCCACCTTTGTTGAGAAAGATTTCAGAAAATTTCCCTTAAATAAAAACTTATATTCCCCTTGTGGCTTGATTTTTATTTTTTTTCTGAATGTAAATACAGTGCAGTGACAAAATTTCTGACCATGGAATCTCAATATTTAATTTTACTCTTCAGATTCTACAATTTCCTCACAAGGGGAAGCAGAGGCGCAGGCACTGATCTGTGGTGACAGTGGGGAATGGCCTGAAGCTGCATCAGGGGAAGTTTAGGTTGGATATCAGGAAAATGTTCTTCACGCTGAGGGCAGTTGGGCACTGGAAAAGATTCCCCAGGGAGGGGGTCACAGCATTAAGCTTGCCAGAGTTCCAGAAGCATTTGTACAACACTCTCATGTTTGTGGTATGATTCTCAAGGCTGTCTTGTGCAGGTTCAGGAGCTGGACTTCGTGATCCTTGTGGGTCACTTTCAGCTCCGAATATTCTGCGACTCTATGAGTCTATGATTCTACGATAATATAACCCTGATTTTTCCTTTCAAACCACTCTACATTGTCTGTCTGTGAGGGACAAGGTGGAAAGGAAATGCAGATATTCAAAATGCAAGAGGATGGCATCACTGCTCCAATAGAACCCGATCTGCTCTATCTCTGTTGATTCCTCTTCTCTTTCTGAGGACACATAGTGGAAGAAGAGATAAAGTAAACAAAATTAAGAAAATATTTTCAACAAGATGAAAGGTCCCAAGGAGATGGTGTAAATTTCAAGTGCATAGGAGAAGACATCCCCCTGCCTCCAAAACCCCTCTCATCTGCAATATTTAGAGCATGCTCTGAATGATGAAGACATTCCAAAACATGGTGTAAGCACAAACATAGAAAGGTTTTGTGTCTAAATAAAATTGTTGTGCTGCCAATACTAGACACTACAGAAACAGGCCATATAAATATTCAGACATGGTAGAAAGGGCTAAGGATAAAATATAATACTCCACTCAGGTTTTTGTGGGATTTTTTTTTTGTTTGTTTGCTTTGGTTGTGGTTTTTTTATGGTTTGGTTTTGGTTTTGTTTTTCTGGGGTTATTTTGTTGGGTTTTTTGGTTTGGTTGTTTTGGGTTTTTTTGCTTAATAAAATCCTGCGATTGTGTTTAATATAGTTTTCTAGGATCGTCTAAAACATAAAGCTGGAATACATGATAAACAAAGTCATTAAGGATGTTCATTGTTGTAAGTAAAGCAGATGCTCAGTAATTACTGCTGTAGATATTGAGGGGAATGGCAACACAGAAAATCTAGCTGCATGTTTTGTCTTTAGAGATGATCAAAGAGAGCTTTCCCTTCCCCTGATTGAACGGTTCTTTGAAATCAGCTAGAATGATTGGCTAGCACTAAAAACTCTCTGTAGCTGCTCATCTTGAACCACATACATCAAATAAAAAGACAGCAAAATGCAATTCTACAAGACTTCATGTTCATGAGGGGATATTCCTGCTGGACAAACTTCATTTCCTTTTACAACAAGGTAACCCACATAGCTGAACAAGGGAAGCCAGTTGTTGTAATCTTTCTGGATTTCAGTAGAGCTTTCAATACTGTCTCTCTTATGAACATAATGTCCAGCCCACATCCGGCTAAACACATCATGGGATATTTGAGCAGCTGGGTGTGGGTCAGGCACAAAGTGTTACAGTAAATGGGGTGACATCAGACAGGCAATTGGTCATTAGTGGTGTTTGCCAGGGCTCCATCTTACGCCCAGTGCTCTTCACCATCTTCATTTATTACTTGGATGCAGAGCTCAATGGTATATGTGATGCCTAAAAATTTCTAGTTTTTACACTTCTGTGTCTGTATTTTGGTGTATTTCTGTGCTTCTTATAAAACACTACAACCTCAGTTCCCCGTACCTTTAGCAAAACCAAATGCCTCTGAATAAAAATCCAAGGACACATTCGTTGCCCTAGAGCCTGAAAATATGTAAACAACTGTGAGCTGAGTAGAGCACTGCAGAGCGGGCCTGGGGTGGTTAATATCATTGCCTAAGGGAGTGATTGGAGAATTAAGGCCCAATATGCTAATACTACAGAACTTATAAAAGGTGAAGAGCTCGTGACCTGCTGTCCATTTTTGGTGTAGCCTCACAAGGGGGCTTTGCTTGTCCTGAATGTACCTTGAAGGCCTTGAATAAATTTTTCTACTTTTTATTCTCCTTTGACTTGGCCTCTATTTCAGGTAGCCTGGTTTAGGCATCATACAGAGTAAGTTTGCTATCAACACTAAACTAAGAGAAGCTGTTGACTCCCTTGAAGGGAGGAAGGCTCTGCAGAGAGACCTCAACAAATCTGAGGACTGGGAAATCACCAACCACATGAAGTTCAACAAAGGAAAGAGATGGATTCTGCACCTGGGATGGGGCAACTCTGGACGCACAGACAGACTGGAGAATGAGAGGCTGGACAGCAGTGCTGCAGACAGGGCCCTGGGGGTCCCAGTCAGTGGTGAATTGAATATGAGTCAGCAGTGCCCTGGCAGCCAGGAGGGCCAAGCATGTCCTGGGGGGCATCAGGCACAACATTGCCAGCCAGGCAAGGGAGCTTGAGTTGAAATTTGCCAAGGCCTCTTTGCAGGGTCTTTCTGCACTTAGGGGAGTCAAAAGCTCCTCCCAATTTAATTTATTGTCACACTTGCTAAGCATTCCTTTGAGCCCCGAAGAAGCACACTAGTGACCAGACGTGAGTCTGATGTCACTCCGTTCACTACAACCCTTTCTACCTGACCTCTGAGCCAGTTTCTCACCCATTATATAACATGGTTATCCAGTTGTATACTGGAAGTTTTGTCCAAACGGATCCTGTGTGAGGCAGTATCAAAGGCTTTGCTGAAGTCCAAAGAGGACTACATCAAATGGCTTTCCAAGATCAGCTATGTGGATTACCGTCTTTTCTTGATTTAAGATAATTTAAGAGGTAGGTACTCTTAGATGAGCTACCTTCCCTTATGGTATTAACCAATTTGACTGAGAAATGCAGCTTCTGATTGTGTTGCTATTGTTGCAGGTCCAGGCAAGAAAAAACGAAGAGGCAAACCAAGCAGCCAGAGAAGCAAAAGCCACATGGCAGAAGAGAGTGAACTGCCTGGGAGAGCTGACTTTAAAAGTCCCCATGACATCTTCCCCCACCCAGTTCCATTTTCTGTCTGCAGGGTCTTAAAGAGACAGTAAAAATTTTAAGCACAGATAAATATGGAATACAATAACATTTTGGGTTACCCACGACACCTGTTGTAGAAGGAAATCAGATTGGACAAGCAGGACCTCCCCCTCACTAAGTGCTGGCTATGACAAATGACTGTGCGCTACAGGTGTTTTTCAAGACTTCCCAGAATACCTTTGGTATTGTTTTACCTGGCACTAAAGTGAGACAGACAGTCCTGTAGTTTCCGAGTTCCTCATTCTTGACCTTCTTGAATATTGGGACATTAGACAGCTTCCAGTCAGCTGGGGCCTTTCCAGAATACCAAGATTGCTAAAAAATCATTGAGAGCCACTTTGTGATGACAGCAGTTAGCTCCTGAAGATTCTCAGGGGAATATCAGATAGGCAGTTCTTCATTTGCTATAGCTTTGAGGTTTATCTGGGCCTATAACCACCATATTAGCTCTGCTTAATACAGTGTGCTAAAAACAAATGTGTTCAGGAAGTAGACACGTAGGTTATTATAAACTTTTAGTTCCTGACTTAAGAGGTAATTATCAAACACAAACAATCTGTAAAACAGTGAATCACTGGATTTTGTTGTTTGGGCGAGTCATGGAAGAAGCAAGAGTTCAATGGAGGAGTTACATTTAACTATATTAAAGAAAAATCTCTTTTAGCAATCATAAAGAGTACACATCAAGAAGTGAGCAAACAGCACACAGTAGGAAATGTGTTTTAAAAAATACAGTCTGAAAAGTACTGTAGAGAGTTGTAAGATAATACAGGTGTGCCACCTAGACAGATTTGTTGACCCATTTAACTGTTGTTTAGAGACACTGGAAAACATTGCTCTGAATCTGTTTGGGCTGCTGTTTCCAATTAAACAATATGATTCTTGCCAAGGGAGCAGTCAAGTGTATTGCATGTTGTTATTATGGTGAAGCACTGCGAGCCTGCCCTAGAAGATTTTTGTATGGTACATCTTTGTTTCAAAAAAATGGGTGTGAAATTCTGACACCAAATTCTTCAAGAAAACTACCTCAGAACTTGTGAAGTATAAGTAAATGCAATTTAAACGTTTTGGTTTTTTAAAAAACTTGGACTTTCCTCTCTAAAAATATGGGAACACCAGTCTGTGCCCCAAGCATATGTTTCCTGGAGGACAGAAAATTGAATCAGCAGCCATGGACCTAACCAGGCATCTCAACAGCTGATGAAAGCATCAGAGATGAAGGGGCTGAGATAGACCTCACAAAAGGCCAAGAACTACCTTCTCCTGCTCTGGGAGTTGCGTTTAAAGTAAGACTTTTGCTCTTTGCCCTGCCTAAACTGGTCTGCAATTCCTGGTCCTCACTCAGTGTCCTGAAAGTCACATTTCACCATGTTGTTAAAACATGCACAGACAGTTCTCCTAGGGAAGCAATAGTCTTGGCAACTTAATGATGCGATTTTAAAGTTTGCTTCCGTTATGTAAAAGAAGTGTAGTTGTGATTACTGGGCTTGTCTTATTTCAAAGTTAATTCCAGTTCTGATTGAAAATGTACAACTTCAAATAGCTTAGATGGGATTGCAGAGGTTGGCAAAGTACTTACAAAGTATTTTTCCTCCAAGAAAGACCAAAAATTTAGATTGAAGCAATTGCTGTTAGCGAAACTCAGGCCTTTCCTTTCGTTGAGAAAGAAAATATAGATACTTTTTGTAATAGTTAATTGTACAATCTCCTTCATTATAATATGATCTGCTTAGTGCAATTTCTCTCATTAAAATATGTATATGCTGAACAGGACTCTTGTTTATTATGAGATTAAAAATGTCAATTTTAGGCATCTGTTTATATGTACAACAATGGGTTTTTTGTTTGTCTTTTTATAGCCTTTGAAGCAGATACATGGGACAAATGTTTGTGAAGAAAGATCATGAAACATTAGCTGTATTTTTCAGTATCTGCTAGATGAACCAAATAATGTGGATGCTGTCATGAAATTCACTATAGATCTCCTAGCCAGGACAATGATGCCATCTAGTTACTCCTCGAGGAGGTAAGGGATGCTTCCAAATCAGCTGCCCTTGTCCTTATGGAGGACTTCAGCTTGACAGAAATTAACTGGGAGCATTTCACAGCTGCTACAACCCAGGCCAGAAGATTCCTTAAAAAGCCTGGATAACAACTTTACGGAACAGGTCCTAAGGGAGCAGAATCAGAAAGGTGCCCTCCTTGATCTATGGCTTATCAGAGTGGATTTTGTGAGCAACGTGGAGACTGGCCACAGCCACCAGCATCTTGGCCACAGCGAGCATGAAACATTCTAATTTAAAATCTCTGCTGACAGAAGGAAAAGTGCCAGTGAAACCTCAACTCTGGACACAAGGAAAGCAAACTTCAGGCTGCTCGTGGAATTAGCGAGCAAGGTCTCGTGGGAAAATGTTTTTGCAGGTGCTGGGATCCATCGGTGTTGGTCACTTTTTAAATATCACCTCCAAAGGTCATAGGAGCAGCAATTCCCAAATGTCAGAAGTCAAGAAAGTAGGGCAGAAGGCTGGCTTGGCTGAGCAGGAATCTTCTCTTGGAAATAAAGAAGGCAAAAAAGGAAGGTGTATGCCCAGTGGAAGCCAGGTCAGGTGGCATGAGAAGAATATAGAGATGCTGCTGCCACTGTAGGGAGAAAATTTGTACAGCCAAAGATCAACTAGAAGAGAAGTCGGCCGGAACTGTGATGGACAATAAAAGGAGTTTTCCAAGTATAATAACTGCAATAGGCAGTGATAAAATAACATTGACCCATTGCAGGATGAAGATGGTCACCTCATAAACAGGTACAAGGCAGGGGTGTTTAGTGCATTCTTTGCCTCCATCTTCAGCACTGATTACAGACCAAGGGGATCTCAGTGTCCTGAGCTGGAGGACTATGACTGAGAATGAACAGCTCCTAACTGACCCTGAAATTGTCTGGGATCTGCTGCAACAGCTTATGGGGTCTCATGGGATTCACCCAAGGATCCTCAAAGAGGTGGTGATGCCATTGCAAAACCTCTCAATGATTTTTGTGCAGTCTTGGGAATCTGGACAGGTCCTGGCTGACTGCAAGCTGGTGAACATTGTCCCTATTTCCAAGAAGGGCAAGACAGAGAACTCCAGTAATTACAGGTGTGTCAGTCTCACTTCAGTACCTGGTAGAGTTACGGACAACATCATTGTGGGAGGTACTGAAATATGTCTGAAATACAACATAGTCATGTTGTTGCACTTCTAATATGTATTAGAAACATGGGGACTGTGAAATGTCATGTCAGATGGGACTGTATTCTTACCATATGAGTGATCTGAAACCAGGCTTCTGTATTCCTCTGCTCGTCATGCCTGTCATTCACACAGGGCATCTATGCTGTGAACACAGGATCAATAGGAAAATTGCACAATGATTTAATGCGTAATCATGACTCCCCATAGAATTTTAAATGAGGAAATGCTAGGCAACGAGAGATCTGTAAAACTTGGATTTGTCTTCATGGATAATCATTCTATGACCCTCCTCCATCTGATTTTCTCAGAAAAGATATAATTACTGTGAACTTCGTACACAATTAGGCAGTGTGAAAAGCCAAAAGAATACCATTAAAAGAGGAAAGGGATAAATACATGCAAGGTAAGATAAGTTAATTTTCTTGTTTTTTTCCACTAAAGCATGAGACTGTCTCAAGATAACACTGTTATAATTTATTCGTTAAACTCTAGTAAGTTTGAGATCTTGTTAGATTTATAAATGTCAGGCTAAAATTTCAATCCATGTATTTCCGTAAGAAGAATCCCAGATACCTAAATGGACAGCCCAAAGAGACAGCCAAGGTTCAAGGGTACATGCATGTCTTTGCCGTGTCCTGACTCTATAAGCAGTACAATGTCACACAATTTGGTTTCAGAAGAAAGGAAGTTCAGGTACATGGGATGGAAAACAGCAGTGTTCCATGACATTAGATCACAGATATGGATGACTAAGGTGCCCATCCTCAGGGTGTGTTGCAGTGATGAGTCATCTTACAAGTAGTTTGGGAGTTCATCTAAGAGTTGTGTTTTTAAAAGCCACTATCATTAAATTTTCCTAGAATTATAGAACAGTTTGGCTTATATTTTCAATTCTGTGATTGTTAGAGACCAGCTATCTTAAAACAATTATTTGTCTGCATCTCAGTTGTGACATCTAGCAGCCCAAATAGTTATTCCATTCTATTTAATAATTTGTTCTTGTATTTGCCAGTCAGCTGGTTTTGAGATAGGGCAGTGAGAGCAAAACCAGAATTTTGATCTGCGAATAATCTCTTGAGGTCTTAATTGATAGAGTTCATGCTTTCTTAAAAAAAACCAAAACACAACAAAACACAAAAAATGCCATCACCAAATAAAAAGAAAAATCACATATACACACAAACCAACCCTCAAAAATCTCCCAAAAAACTAAAAGATAATTGAATCATCTTACAATGACTTGTAAACTAGAATTGATATGTCTAACACACTTTCATTTCTTTCCCAGGCATGGAAAAATTGTAAGTCTGGCCTAGCTATGACAAAATTCCTACTTAAATATCTAGAGAAAGGCAACGCATTGTTTTTTACTGTTTGAATGGATGACCCAGATCATACAAAATTTCACACAGCTTCTCTCTCCATAAATCATTAACCATAATTCAGACAATATGCAGTGCATACGAATGGGAGAAAAATGAAACATTATGTCAAAAATTAGTGTAAACTAGACTATTTAATGCAATCATATTTTGTGTTAATGGCTTTGCATAATTTGTCAAAGTCACTAGCAAAAGCAGAAACTGTAGGAACATGTCCAGATTTTTTGGGTATCTAAATTCATATCATCAACTATTATTTTAAAATATGTGTTCATTTAGACATTTGCTTTAGACACTAAGTGTGCCCAGTGAAGCAACAAATATCAATTGCAGCTCTGATTTCTTAATCCTGATTCAGACAGATTTTAAGCACTTCTTTGGTCACTTTGACAGTCAGGAGATTTTGGAATTAGACCTAGGAAGATTAGCTATCCCTTTCAAGCCTGATCCTTATTCCATTCTCATTGGCCTCTTTCTTTCAAGAACAAAATCAAAGTTTATTCAGTTACTTCTTCAAGGGCTACTGAAATGTATCAAGACATCACTCTCTGGGTAGAGAAGCTGGCTCTCAAAGCATGCATGCTCAAGAGCTCAGCTACTGAAGAACCTCACAACAATGGGCAGGTGGATCAAGCTGCCAAGACTAAAGTGTCTCAGGTGGATCTGGACTGGCAACATAAGGGTGAATCACTTCTGGCCCAGTGGGCCCATGATGCCTCAGGTCATCAGGGAAAAGACGCAACATTACAGATGGGCTCATGATCAAAGGATGGACTTAACCACAGACATTATTTCCCTGGTTATTCATATCTGTGGAAAGTGCTGCAATCAAACAGGCCCGGTAGGTAAAGCCTCTGCGGAATGGGGGACAATGCTTGAAATATAAATATGGGGAGGCTTGGCTGATTGACTATATCCCAGTCCTGCAAGCCCACCAAGGCAAGCACTATGTGCTGACAGTAGTGTAAAGAATCACTGGATGGCTGGAGATGTACCCTGTGCCTCACACCAGTGCCTGGAATACTATCTTGGGCCTTGCAAAGCAAGCCCTGTGGTGACATGGCACCCCAGAAAAAACTGAGTTGGACAATGGGACTCATTTCAAAAGTAGCTTCACAGACCCCAGGGCCAGAGAGCATGGTATTGAGTGGGTATCATATTCCTTATCATGCACCAGCTTCTGGGAAAATTGAATGGGACAGTGGAACGTTAAAAAACACAAACATTAGGATCTACATTCAGTGAAGGCCACCTGGTTAGGAGGTCATTTCCATCTTACCCTGGTACTTGAAAAAGATAAACTGCTTCCTTAAAGAGGCACAAGCCATAACTGTTGTTAAGCCATGGAAAGGGGTGACTACTGCTGCTGCTACAGCTGTTGCTGTCCCCTCAACGCTGCCCTGGGGAAAGGCAGCCCCTGCCTCAGGACAGCTGCAGCCAGAGCTCTTCAGCAGTGACTCCTGTCCAAACCAAGCAGCTTCAGGCACTATTTTTGTCTTTGCCTCAGGCCACTCAGGGCCTCGGTCAGTGATCACCTTTTTTGTATGAGAATCACCTTCATTTTGTGTGCTTTTAATGCAGTTATGGCTACTGTTAATTTTTCCTATTCCATTGTTGTTTTGGTTTTTTCAAGTAAATAATTCTTATCTCAGCTTGGAATCTTTGCTCTTAGTCTCCCTCTCACCAGGAGGGGATGGGGGTAGAAAGTAGCTTAAGTGGGGTTTAATTTTATGGATCGTTTGGTTTTTTTTTCAAACCAGCACAAATGAAAACAAATCGATTTTTCTTTTCAATTAAAAAAAGGTTTTAGTGTCTTCTCAATATATGTTATAAAACCTTCATAAGCATCACCAAATTCATATGATATTTAAATATTAAAATATTTACACACTATCGTCTTTTCTGGGCAAGGTGTCTATAACTCTGGTCTATCTGGCTTTGTCCCTCTGGTTCTCCTTCATCAAGAAGTTGATGTTTCTTGGACCTGTGAAAGAAAAAGGGGATAAATTTGTGGACAAAATGCATTTTATCAGTCTTACATGGTCCAGATGTCCTATTTTCTATTCTGGCAACTTCCTATTAATTTTATTATCTCATTGTTCAACTGATGCTTGCTGGAGACAAAGATGAAATTGTTAAAGAATAGGTATTGAAGCAGAGGTTTCAAGAAGTTATCTGAACTGTTCCCAACTATACTTAAGCAATCCCTGACCGACTTTCTTTTGCCCTGTAGTACAGATTCTCTGTAATGTGACTGTTTCAAAGTCACCTTTCTGAAAAACTTATAGATTTGAAAAAGAGGGTTGTCATACACAGCTCTCTGTGGCAACACAAACAAAGCGTCTTCAGGTTTGACAATGACAGCCCTCTGGATACCATGAAAATGTGTAATGTGGTCACACTAGAGCTAATTAGTTCACCCTGTAAGCAATTAATGTAATCTCAAGATCACTTTTATTGCAACTGAGAGTAGGAAATGTTCTATAGCAAGAAGGAGGTATCAATTCGTGTAGCACTTGTGATCTCTATGCCATATCAAATCTAAACTGGTGATTAGGACCACAAAACATAAGTGAAGGGGGGGGGAGTGGGAGGAGGGAACCAATCACCTCAGCATGTGTTTCCTGTGCGGCCACAGATTTTTCCACAGACTCTTTTTTTTCCCAGAAGAGAGAGCAGTCCGGTTATTGATGAGTCACTGTGCTGTCAGAAAATTTCTTTCATGTTAGATGAGTAGTGTTTGTCTCTGCTTCCCCTGCTAATGGGAATATGGGATTTATCAGACTCAAACCCAAGTATATATTTTTTCTGATGCAATAGCAGGTAGAGATCAGTCTTGTGGGTTGAGTTCCTTGACCGCCACGAAAATCAACAGGTAACTCAGGGTAATCACAAGCAGAAAACACTCACGTAGTTGTTGTCTTTCACCTGTCTGAAAAATTGTTATTGAACTTCTTTTTAGAAAGTTTCATTCATTTATACTGTATTTCTTCCTCTTATTGAATCACAGTGCTTAGAACAAATGCTATCACAAGAGGAGAATATCCATTAGCTGTGTTTACTATGACTCTCAAAGAGTTTTCAGAGCATCCCTCAAACCTGACATTTAGATCTAAAATTCTCAGCATGTTCAGCAGAATGTTCACAACACAGCTATCTGTTACTAGAATAAGTGTCTCTCCCTATTCCAGTTAATTGAAAGCAATTCTCAATCACCCTCCTGTGTTTAAAGTATTTGGATTAAGTTTTAGTGGTAGAAAAGTATCAGGGTTTTAAAGACTTATAAACAACATAGTTGTTTGAACAGTTGACAAATAAATTCAAGCTCCCCAGGATACTCTTGTTTAGGATTTTCCCAATTAGGCATTTTATTTGATCTCTGGGTCTGGGTGAGCCACAATTCTCAAGAATTGAAGAAGAGATTAATGGACTGGATACAATGGCTAATTCCTCTCCAGAGTTTTGTTCATTGCTTGTCTTTGCTAATTTAATAGCATTATATGCAAAGTCAAATAAATCAAAATGAGAATTAGGCTTAGTGCAACTAGTCTTTGAAGGGAGTTTATGTCTTCCAGATCATAAGAGTTTTTTACTATTCTAAATATAACCTTTACAGCTTTTCTTACAGAATGTTGCAAAGATAGGCTTTCAAGAAAGTTTTTGTAAGAAAACAAAAAGTTGAGATTTTACATGTTAGGCAGGCATGTACAACCACATAATGACAGAGACACTTGTAAAAGGAAAGGGAGAGCTGAGGGACTAAAAGATCAAGTATTCAAAAAATGTTTGGGGAAGCTTCAACACCAGGAAAATATTTGAGGAAAAGTTGGTGCAATGTAGGACACAGATAAAGGCGAAAATGGTTTCATGGTTTGTTTGTTGGGTTTTTTTTTTCCCCCTTTAATGACTGCACTTGAATCTGAAATTAAGCACAGCAGGTAGGAAGCTACTGCGGGGATTTTAAAAGGTATCACACATCTGTATGCTAACAGACTTTGGTTTTCACCCATAGAGATGTGGACCCCACAGTGTTTACAGTCACAAATGGGAATTGTGTATTTCTTGTAAGTATACTGTGTCCGGTTGACCCACTATTCAGAGCAGACAACTTCTATCTTTTAATTGCACTTGTCTTTGTTTTAAGAAACAGGTTGTTTTTCTCAAAGGATGCATTTTACACAGGGTCTCTTCCAAGACAGAGTATTTTTCATTTCTGTGATTTTATCTGTCTGGACAGGTAAGATTTATATTCTGTGGGACAGCTCTTCAGATGTAAAAATAAGCCTAACTCTACCACAACCAGACATATATAATAGATTTGTCATTGCAAAAAGGCTACCTCTTTCTCTGATGTGGTATCCCCCTGAGCTACAACATGTGTGGTACATGTGGTCTGAGTGTTTGCAAATAAAATGGCTCACGTGCCCATCCTACAGAAGCTTTCTTAGAAGTCTGCAAAACATGACTAGATCTGAAAAGCTATGATCCTTTCCCAAAATGAAAGTGTTAGGGGGATTTTTGTTCTCCAGTTTTTAAAACGACCTCATTTTACCTCGCCTGATAAATTAAAAAATGTCCTCTTTATATTTTGGGTAACTTACAAGTATACTCAAATCTTACTGTTAGTGTTAAAAGACCTTAGTCTAAGAACTTTGCTTCTTCATCAAACACACGGTATTTGATGAGGGGCGTTTTCATATTCAGTTCACATCACCAAAGCATAAACTGGTCTAAGCAGAAACATTTCAAAAACAAAAACAAACCCAAAACCAACCAAACAAAAAGAAAACCCCAAACAAAAAAGAAGAGAGAGAGAAAATAAAAAGTATGAGACAAAATAAATAACAAAGCAGTCACAAATACATTTCTTCCCTTTTGGGACCACAAGCAAGCTACAGGCCAGCTCAAGTTCTGTGGTCTGACACTTCCAGACACCAAGCAGGATAAAATAGAAGGTCACGACCCCTTTTTCCTGAAAGTCTTCCTGGTCTGATAAAACCCACAGGATAAAATTACCTCGGCTGTAGGTAGTCATACACAATTTGTAGATGAACAACTTCAGTAAAACTGGACCATGCAGTAGGAGTGCAAATGTAATTCTTTCAGCTGCATCTTGGGGAAAGCGTGTAGCAACAGTTCAGTCCAAACCATTAAAGACAGCATACATCACCAATCCACGAGATTTTCTTTCTTTTCTAGGTATGATAGGACAAATCACTAAGCCCAGGACTGCACTGGTCAATGCTTGTATCTGGTCTTTTTTTCCCAACACCAGTGAAGGAGTGGGAAATCTTAATGAGTTCATTGTGCTGCAAGATTGTGTTTCCCAAGAACTAGGGAATGTAGTTCACATGGGTCTGTAAATCCCATTGGGAGTTATGAATCACTGTCATTTATACATCTGTTGCATTTGGAAGGTAATTTATAATCTCCATGTTTGTTGAAGGATCTGAAGAACAGAAGTTGCTGGAGACAGCAGGCCTTTAGTAGCTCTTCAGTGCTCTAACCATTCCGTGAAGACCCTGCTATCTTTACTTTCTGGTGGCTGATAGATGTAACTGAGGCTTTGCTTATGGCATTATGAAGATTTTTCTGCAAAGGATGGTCATGCCTGCTACACAAGACATTGCGCATGCACTTGAAGAAAATTACATTTTTTCTTTAGAAATCCTCTGCCTTCTCAGGAAGCACATGGCAATCCTCGAAAGCTGAGAATTATCCCCAACTCAATCAGCTCTCCACAGTGGTGTCCCAACTACCTTGCCCCTGCCACTTCCATTTCTGAGCTTCTCTATCATTCTGTTGCTTGCAAGGAAGGGCAAGACTCAAATCCAGACCTTATCCACCAGCCCCTTCCAGTCCTGTACACTTTATCAGGAAAAACCTATTTGTTTTAACATGAAGAAAATTTGGTCCTAGCACACCCAGGAGATGTGTCCTTAAACATGGGGTCCTGTGTCTCAATGCAACTGAAGGAAGTGGAGAATAAATTCCCATGTTTCACAGGCTTATTTTGTGAATAAAGTGGTACCACTGATAGTAAAAAAACTCAAATAAACAAACAAACAAAACTGAAAAACCTCCAAAGGTTTTGTTTTGCAGAAACAGTGCACTCTGCTGGACACATTGTTGGTCCACTATCTGCCAGTAGTAATTGCTTTGGGCAATATAGTAAACCTATCCTCTGTTAGGGTTTTAAATTTTTATGAAGGCTTAATTGCCACATTTTTCAGCATCTCAGATCACTAGTAATGTTGCTGAAATAACAGGCCAAATACATCTTCTTAGGAAAAATAACTGGAGTCTATCTCAGGAAAATGTTATGGAAAATGTAACGAGAATTTTGTAGTCCTGTCAGTTAACAGGTCAAATTTGGAGACGAGTTTTTAACCCTACAGAAAGAAAGAATTATTAGTGCATCATATGTAGCTACCAGTGTGATCCTGAAAATAGACTGAATTCAAACACTTAAAAAAAAAAAACTTTTAAAAGCATATAATAATAACAACTATAACTAAACATTTCGAAAGTGCTTATGGTAATATTTTCTTATTTACTTTTACAGAGCTAAAGTGAAAGAAAATAAAATCAAACTTATACACAAAAATGGATAATGGTCTTATGACCATTATGCAAGTCATCCCCATTTGTGTTAGAATTTGTAATCTTCTGAAGTCTTGAGATGCTGCATTTAAACTGCGGTGCTTCCTGCCGGCCTTTGTCAGCACTGCTTACATCTTTGAATATCATTTTGACGTGACGCAACAGTGTGGTAGCTCATATATTTCTCTGCACATTTAAGTAGACAGACAGACCCAATTCAACAAAGGCAGATATCAGGATCGTTGAAAGAAATTCTGGCATTTAGACCAGATCTTTGGAAATAGTCATGATATGGGGAATGCCACTGTGCTTCTCATACTCAGTTTCTACAAAGGGATGAGTACTCTCAGGATTAAGTCCCTATGGTGACATCATCAGTACTCCTCCAGATTTCACTCCTTTACTGCTTTACATTCCCTTTTGTAAGTCTAGAGAGACTAAAAACTTCAACACCACAGATCATATGAGTATCCTATTTATCTTAAGCAGCACTTTTAAATAATCCACTTTTTATATTTTTTTGCAAGTACTGTTTGATGCCCAAAAATATTTACTTGAAGTTAAAACATTATCATATACCTACTGTTCCTCTGCAGCACCTCAGGGGGAATTCAAAACCAGACAGCTTAGATCTCTCCACTTCAAAGAATTTCCCTTGAAACCTTGTTTACAGCATAAGCAGAAAAACAAGGTCCCTTTCACCTTTTGTACTACCATTAAACACATTAAAGCACAACACTCCACTAAATAATTCTTCCACAACATACAGACAAACTCCACCATCATCTAAAACTGGTCAATTGCTTTCATTTGAGCATGCTAATTTACCACTGCAGAAACCTAATACTGGAGAGACAAGAATGTTTTACAGTAATTTCTACCCCCTCCCCTGCTGCTATGCTATTTCACAGCTTCAGAGAATTTTAATGCAAGATACAGTGAAAGCTATATTGCATTAAAAAAATTACATCAAAATAGAAGTTTTAAGAATTTCCTCCCTTACCCTCATGCCCTGAACATCTCAAAGAGATTTATAGCAATTAATGAAACCTTTTATTGGTCACATCTTTAAGTTGTTGTTTGTTTTATTGCGCAAAATGTTATGGCTGAATTAAACAACAGACCCTAATTATGTGCTCCAATATCTTTAACCAGAAAATGTGAGGTGCATTCATAAATTTTTACACTGTGCACTCACACCAAGTAGGCAAACTCTCCACAAGCTAATTATAGTTGTAACTATTTGTAGTGGGTTGACCTCGGGTCGCTTTCAGACCCCCCACCCAGGTGTTTTCTCACTCAGTCTTCTCAACTCTAAAGAGACACTAGGATGGACAACCTCATTGGTTGAGATAAAGGAAATTTAATAATGAAAGTAACAGCTACACATGGAATTAAAGCAAAACCAGGAAATTTAGTCTCAACTTATCATCATCAGCCAGATTTCCAGCCACTTCCCAGGCAACATGGCCTCCTGCAGAGGAGTTGCTTGGGATAACAACCATTATTAACTCCTATTGCTTCCTCTTCTTGCTTTTCTTTCCCCCAGCTTTTATTGCTGAACATGATGTTGTATGGCATGGAATTACTTTTGGTCAGCTGAGGTTCCTCCCAGACTCTTGCCCAGCCCCAAGCCTCCAGACCTGGTGGGGAACAGAGGGTGTTTGGTGATCCAGCCCTGATGCTGCGTGAGCAGTGTGCAGCAATAGCTAAAACACCAGTGTGTTATCAGCACTGTTCTAGGCACCAGTATAAAACACGGCACCATATGGGACACTTTTTCACAGCTATTTTCCCAGTTGCAAATTCAAAGATAGTTTTAATGAACCACTTTATTTTAGTAGTGTGTAATGTCTTAATATAGTATACTAAACTTTAAAAGACACAAAACCTTTGAAAACCCCACTACATGAAATATTTCTGGGTTTTTTTTATTTAAACCTTATCCTTGACTCACCTCTAAAAACAATTTGTCTTCTATCAAGATGACTATCTCTTGTATTTATCTTGTTTCATTATTTTGCAAGAATAATATTTTCACACCTATCAAACCCAGTGGCTCTCCCTTACAGCGCATATGAAAAACTTAATTTGAAGTTAGGACAAATCTGTAACATTTCTCAGTGTTATCCAAATATTATTTAAAAGTCAGTTTCTACTCTTATCAACATAAAGAGAACAGTAAAGTGGAAATTATTGTATGCTATAATGTATGTATGTAATGTAAGCAAAATAAAATGGAGCATGGGTAAAACACATCATTAATTTATGGCAAATGACAGAACTTGAATCCTTTCCCCAATGTTTACAAATTCTTATGGAGGTCCCTGCCAAGCAAATAATTTCAAAAATCGTCTCTTATTACTCTTCTAACAGAAAAAAATTAAGGATCTGTCTCCATGTCAATTTTTTTTTGATTATACATTTGTATATATCTAATCTAATGTTAACAAGCATTTGTGGTCAGTTATTTGTTTAGTTGTTCAGCTTTCCTAGAGGATTCTCATTTTAGAATGGGTTTTTAAACTCACCACTGAGAAAACCTATCCTACCCTTCAAGTATATTATTTAATATGATCTCCAAATTATATTTCAATTCAAACTTCATATTTAAAAGTAACTTCTCTAGACATCTGTTTACAGTACTTTTTCTGTTAATCGTTCTATGTAAGATAAACTTTAAGACTTCCTTCAACAAATTTAATTCTGTACCTTTATTCTCTTGTTTTTTTGCAGTTTTTTTGAGATTTCATTTTGTTTTGTTGGGTTTTTTGTTTTGTTTTGTTTTATGTTTTGTTTTTATTGTTGTTTGCTTATTTGTTTGTGGGTTTTGAGTCTTTTTTGTTATAATTTCCAGCCATGAAGGTTGTTTTTATATCTTCAGTTATATGCTAGGGGAACTATCAACAGGAATAATGGTTTCTTTGTCTAATTTAAATCACAACGGAGGAAGGACAGAAAATAAAAAAGATCTTTTCATTCTCAGATTAATATATGAGAAGACAGCAGGCTGTTCTTGTCAGTTAGGAAGATCATCCCCACTAAAGAACAATATTAGTATTTAGTTTTGGTGAGTTGTGGGACAAACCATGTGTTTCACTCTTGGTGAAATTAACTGAACGTCACATGCCACAGTTCAGGGTTTGTTGTCCCACAGCTTCTGAATTAATGACAATGAAAGATGTTTTGCACTTGGGAGAGCTGACACAGATTTGTAACTGAAGTTCTCACAAATGAGAAGCAAACAGGGGTTAATGTCTTGACCTCATGCATTCATCTGTGCTCTCAAACCAGAGAGAGTCTTTTCACCCACTTTGCAGCTATGAACTGATGCTAATCTTTGACGAAACAGTGACATTTTACCAATCTCAATAACAACTGATAAGTGCCTCCTGTTGACAGTAGTACTGTGTTTTAATGAACAAATAAATGGCTTATGTACCATTCTTGGCAAGAAACCCCATTCACTGAGGCAGAGCACCAGCTCTCCCAGTGTTACTTGGGCTAATTGAGTCATTGGATGAAGTTAAATCACACTATCCCCAGTGGGATGTATGTTTCCCAGTAATCAATAGCTCAACAAGATCCACATGGCAGGTAATTAAGTGGAAAGTAATTAATACCAATCAAATGTTCCATTAAGTTTGCCATTCCTTCACTCAGAAGTCCCAGTGTACCGTAAATAAGGCTCTGAAGAAAGGAATAAATACACTGTGTTTTCTAACAAGATAAATATTAGCGCTAAATTCTTCACTGCTCTGTGCACCGTTTCAAAGTAGCATCTCATACACACAAACATCCTGGTATTACATCCCAGAAGAGATTCTCAGCTTGCACTGTCTTAATGATTTGCCTGTTGCCTGAAAAAACAGGCGGTGCTTTAGCCCAAAGGAATTAGATGGGTTGTGGAAAGCATTTGGAGTATTCCTTTTTGCAGTAATATTTTAGCTGTCACAAGTGTGAGGCAAAATGTGTAAGAAAATATAAAGTATTTCACTTTCACAAATAGAGCTGGAGAAAAACAGTCAAAAGAGTTACTCCCAGCTATATCAGCAGATGACCACCTCTCATATTCCACGTCCATGGGATTTTTTCAGTATTCCTTGAATACGTTAGAAATGGACTTTAAAAAGATTGATAGAAATTCTCTATATAGAGTAAGACAGGGATATTTTCCTGCTTTAGAAAATTTCCAGAGTGAATTCTCACCTTGTCCAATGGTCTGCAAAAGTGGAAGCTACCACGGGAAAGAAATCTTTCCCTCATCACAAGAAGCCTCACTTCATTCTCTTTTACCAACCTTTTTAGCTGCAGAGGTTAGGCTTACCATTCTTCTCATATGTTGTTCATCTGGGTTTTTATTCAAAGTTTTCTCCTAATCCATTGTTTCCACTCATTTATAAACCAAGAAGCACTGAGACAGAATTATCCTAGAATCACTGTTTTAAAAACAGGCACTCAATTTCCTTTCCAAGCCCAGGAAACTTTGCAGAATATTTACCTAGTGCTATTCAAGGGATACAGTTTGGCCTGTTAGAAGATGCTTGTAGAACTCAGCTAACGGAACACTCAATATCTGACATTTGTGAACACTTAAAAACAGCAGCTCTTTTCCTGTGTTTTGATTTTGAATGGGAATTCTCTACGAAATAACTCCTCTAAATTTAAGTCCTGAATTTAGGCTGCCAATGTAAATTAGAATCTAGCATTGATTTTAAGACTCTTCTTGTGCTTGAAATGCACTTCCTCCCTCAAAATATCAACAAAAGATTAAGTGTTTGAGAGTGCAGGCACAAGCAAACAGGTAGCTGTTGAGTACACTAGTTACCAGTGCCTTTTATCAAGACACAGAGGAGCAGAACTCTTCCTTAACCATGGTAGTGGGTGCTGCTAATCTACACTCCTCTGACTACAAAGATTTCTCCATCTTCTCTTCCCCCTTGCTAAGTCTTCCTGTGTGTCTTTTCCATCACCTTCAGATACTGAGAAATGCCTCTCTTTGTCCTCCTCCTTTGGGATGATATACCCTTTCTATTAGATATAATAGGACATTGCAGACTTCTCTCTGGACTAAACAACATTTTATGGTGGGAGACAACTTCCAGTTTGGATAGACATTTGCATCTTGAGACAGAGTTTCCTCTGAATAATAACAATTTACCAGTAGCCTGGCCAACTGTCATGCCCTCAGTCGTGGCATAAAATAGGGTGAAAATACAAACTGAAGGCAAAAAAGCAGTTTCCTACTTTAGCAGTAAATCCATTTAGGAATATATTCAGAGACCGTATTTATAATTGCAAAAATTTCCATAAATGAAGACACAGAGATTCACAGATTTCCTAGTGCTTTATTTCAATTTAAATTTTCTGCTTGTTCAAAATCCACACTTTTGGCACCAGTTTAATCTGTTACATGTATTTTCTCTGTTGCAGGGAGAAAATTGGAAATACCAAAGCCCAGCTAGAATTTAATCTGGCTACTGCCATAAAAGACACTAATAAATGTTTTTCACAAATACATCAGCAACAAAAGGAGAGCTAAGGGTAATCTTCACCCTTTACTGGATGCAGAGAGAAGCATAACGACAAAGGATGAGGAGAAGCGTGCGATACTCAATGTCTTTGCCTGAGCCTTGAATACCAGGAGCAGTTGTCCTCAGTGCACTCAGACCCTAAGTTGGCAAACAGAGATAGGGAGAAAAATGAAGCCCCCAAAATCCAGGGTCAGCCATTTAATCAGTGACCTTTTACACTACTTAGAAACACACAGGCTTACAGGGTCGGGTACAGTCCACCCACAGATACTGATGGAGATAATGGAATAATTTGCCAAGCCACTTTCCAGTACTTACCAGGAGTCTTGGCTAACTGGAGAGGTCCATGTTGACTGAAAATTATCAGATGTGATGCCCATCTGCAAGAAGGGCTGAAAGGAGGATCTGGAGAACTACAGGCTTGTCAGCATGACCTGAGTGCCAGGGAAAGTCAGGGAGCAGACCATCTAGAATGCCATTACATGGCATGTGCAGGAAAACAGAGGAAGTCAGGCCCAGACAGCATGGGTTTAGTAAAGGCAGGTCCTGCCTGACCAACCTGATCTCCCGCTATGACAGATGACCCATTTAGTGGATGAGAGAAAGATTGTGAGTGCTGTTTTCTTAGACTTTGACACCACTTCCCACAGGATTCTCCTGGAGAAACTGGCTTCCCATGGCTGGAACACATGCACAGTTCACAGGCTGAAAAACTGGCTGCTTGGCCAGACCCAGAGAGTGGTGGGGCATGGAGCTGCAGGCAGCTGGCAGTGCTCCAGTGGTGTTCCCCAGGGCTCAGGCCTGGGGCCAGTCCTGCTCAACACCTTCATCCATGGTCTGCATGGGGGCATGGAGCGCACCGCAGTGAGTTTGCAGTGACACCGAGCTGGGCAGGAGTGCTGATGTGCTGCAGGGCAGGAAGGCTCCGCAGAGGGCCCTGGACAGCCTGGATCGATGGGAGGAGGCCAATGGCGTGAGGTTCAGCAAGCCAAAGCGCTGGGTCCTGCCCTTGGCTCACTGCAGTCCCCTGCAGCACTAGGGGCTGGGGCAAAGCGGCTGGAAAAGGCCCAGCGGAAAAGGGCCTGGGGGTGCTGATTGACAGCAGCTGAACATGAGCCACAGTGTGCCGAGGTGGCCAAGAAGGCCAAGGGCATCCTGGCTTAGATCGGAAAGAGTGTGGCCAGCAGGACCAGGGCAGTGGCTGGAGCCCTGTACTCGGCGCTGGGGAGGCCGCACCTCAAATCCTGCGTCCAGTTTTAGGCCCCTCACTTCAGTAAAAATGTTGAGGTGCTGGAGCAAGTCCAGAGAAGGACAACAGAGCTGGGGAAGCGACTGAAGAATGACTTGTATGAAGAATGGTTGAGAAGCTGGGGGTGTTTAGCCTGGAGAAAAAGAGGCTCGGGGAAGGCCTTAACTCTCTCCATGACTACCTGAAATGAGGTTGAACACAGATGGGCATCAGTCTCTTCTCTTGACGACAAGTGACAGGACAAAAGGAAAGGGACTCAAGTGGCAACAAGGGAAGGTTTACATTGGATATCGGAAAATATTTCTTCTTTGAAAGGGTAGCTGGGAATTGGAACGGATTGTCCAGAAACCAGGTGGAATAACCATCCCTGGAAATTTTCAAAAGGTATTTGAATGTGGCACTTGAGGTTATGGTTTGGTATAAACAAGGCAGTACTGAGTCAACAGTTGGACTCAATGATCTTAGAGGTCTTTTCCAATCTTAATGATTTCCAACCTTAATGATATCCTGTGAACACTTTCTTCGCCCCAATGAGCAATTCTCTCCATTCAGAAGACTGAGTTGGAGAAAGCAGACACACATATAGTAAGCATTTGAAAATATTTTTTCTCTTTTATTTCTCCAACGGGTATTTTTCCAAAAATTATCAGATATCTAAATAAGATTGAATCTTGTTTCACTGTGCAATCACGCTAAGAACACAATCCAAATGAGAGGAATAATGCCCCTAATACAAGAACATGAAAACATAAAAAACAACCATAACAGAAATAAATAATAAAAACTCATTCTTTATTCTCTGTTTAAAAATAGAACTTATAATGTAGGAAAAATATGCTGTGGGTATTTATATGTATGCCTATTTTAAATCTATTTTGATGTGTATTGTATATATGTTAAGAATGCCCTAGTGCAGTCAAATGCACAGAGCAAGATTAGCTGGATTTAGAGATGATACTACCATTCTGAACATTTCAGATTTCTTATAATCTCTAGATCTTCCTATACTAAGTACAAAGCATTTGGTTGAACAAAAAAATCTGTTCTGATACATACATGAAAAGTTCCCATTGATTTCTGCACTGCTGACTTCAATGGGACTTGAATGTGTGTACTGGAGGGCAAAAGACAGCTATTTATAGTCTATCATTCCCAGGAAAAATGAGCAGACTGGCTGTCCATTATACTCTCATCTACAGTGTCTCTAACACTTTCTGAACCATCTTTTCTCATTTAATCTAATTCATTACAAATGAGCTTTAGTAAAATATATCTTTTAATGAATAAGTTTAGCAACAGAAAAATAGAAAATAACGCACTTATCATCCAGGTTCGACACATAAAAATTTTAAGGTTTTTTCCCTTGCTTCTAAATAATGCTGTCTAGTTATCTTCCACATATCTCTTGGAATTTCTTTTTTTAGTACAGAAGAATGAGTAGACTTAAACAAAAATAATGGCTTCCTCAACTTTGTAAAAATAGCAAAAAGGAAAAAAAATTAAATCAAGCAATTTCATCTATGTGTATTTCTTTTTCATTTTTTAGAAAGCTATACAGCCACACAGATGGTCTTCTGCTTCATAGTGCTTTTCCATTATGTCTGTATATTTAAAAAAATACAAGAAAACAATAATATTTTGGCATAAATAAAAAATAAAAAAGAGAAAGGGAAGATTCATTCTGGGTTTCAAAATTAACAATAGGAGCCCTTTCTTTTCCTGTGTGTAAGATTGTTTCCCACTTCGTTTCCCAGCCAAGAGGATCTGATGCCTTGCAATTTGAAAATAGAAAGGATTTGTGGGAAAACATCTGCTTATTTTCTGTCTCAGTTTTGCCAACAAGAGTATGAGTTCAAACTACCAGACATATAGTTCTTGTGGAAAGGGGAAGAAGAAAATTTATCTTGGGTATAGGTGTAAGGACATAAAGGTTCATAAAAACTTAGATATAAACAGTCTTGAAACAAGGCCAAAATCCAATTCAGTCTGGTTGAATTTATCACTTTTCAACCGGACTCAGCTGTTTCTTCTCTTAACAAAGGAACACCTTCCCCATAACAGTTCTGGTAACATCATTCCTCAGGTTTCAAAGCCATATATTTTAACAGGCTGGATAGCCTGACTAACAAAATCCTGGAGTTTCATACTAGGACATGCCTTCTAAGAAGAGCAGGGCTGTGTTTGAAGAACCTGTGTGCAGCAACTACAGTTTTGTGTATGCTTTCTGTAACCACATAGTAAGGGAAGAGTTATCTCCATCCAGAGTTGCTAAGAAAATCATGATCTCATGTTTAATGTGACAAATGATCACTGGGTAGCAGTAAAAGCAGGTGCATGGGAAACAGAGGAAATGTAAGGTTTCCTAGGGAAAAAAAACCAAACGAAACAAAAATCAAAATGACAAGTGAAGAAGTAGCACTACTGAAAAATATGAATGAATATTTAAGGAGATTCTCTCTAAAAGACTGAAAACATAGTGAAGGTGCTCAATTCAAACCTGACTCCTCCATTAATGTCTTGGCACAGTTAAAATAACAGGTAGTTAAGGACTGACCCTTCTGCCAAATACTCACCAAGGTGAAAAAATCGTTTGTTTGCAGGCAGCGCAAGAACTAAACGTTTTCTTCAAGAACTAAACTTGTTTTCTCAGAACTAAATGGTGAATAGCAGGTATTCCAGCTGTCACTGCTGCTACACAGACTGTTTAAATGACCTTTACAATGGCTAACCTTCACCAAAACCATCTTCATTTAATCTGTTTTAGGATTCCAAAGAAGTGTATTTACATGGCAAATGTTTTCTAGCACCTCATTAAGCAGAAGACTCTGGAAAAGTAATTTTAATTCCAGAAACTTTTGTCTGAAGATTTAACAAAAACAATAAATACATATTCATATATATTACTGAAAATATTATGCTCCAATATCATATCCTCATTGAAACAAGAACAAAGACATAAAAACATTTCTGTCCAGTGGCAGAATGAATATTTTTGGCTCACTCGTGTTTCAACCAGCAGAGTAAATCTTTGGTAGCAGCCTGAAACAATAATACTTCCTGTAAATTAAATTAAAATTAGTAGCTGAAAAAGGTGTGTATGAGGTCACTTTCACCTTCTGTTTTAAACAGAAGGTAGTGTTTTACATAAATTACCTATATTCACGCAGCAAATATCCTTTGTTTTGATTGATTCTATTTCCACAGCTGTGTTTCCAAATGAGAGAAATCCAACTTGAAGCAGGAAAATTGCATATAGTGATACAAGTGCTAGCAAAAAATGAGGCAAACAAGCCACACATGTGATTGTTCCTACCAGACTGCTCAGAATGATGGAACACAGGACATGCAAAAAGTGCCAAGAGATAGATTTTTTGGATTCCAAAAAAGAGAAAAGGCGGGGAAGAGAATTAATGACTGTCCATAGATACCTAATGAAGAGGATGTAAGGCAAACAAAGCTGGAAGCTTTGTTGTGAAATGCTGAATAAATCCTTGGAAGAACGTGTTCATCATGAGTAGGGTCAAGCAGTGGAAGAGATTTCTCAGAGAGGGTGTGAAATCACCTTTCATGAAGACCTTCAATGCTTAGATGGGCATAGACATGAGCAAGGTATACTAACCAGACCTGTATCGAGTAGGATTTGGACTGAATACTTCCAGATCTCCCTTGGAAACTAAAATATTCTTTGGTTCCAGATGTTTGCATATTCTCAGGCCTGAATAAAAGCTCCATCCCTAGTCCTCCCTAGGGAATTCCACTACTGAATACCAGCATAAATCAGGAATTAGTCTCACATACACAGGATGTGGTTACAGCTTCTCATGTCTTTTCTCTTTCAGAATGATGCCTCCCAAGTTGATATTATGTCTTCCCTAAGTTATTATAAACCTACAATATTTTATAATTAAATTAGCAAAAAAAATCATAATAAAAAGAGGAAAAATCTGTGCTTCTTCTTAGGTGAATTTTCAAACTGTAAGGTAGAGAAATGTTAAGAACTCATGTTGTCATGATTGTGTGATATTCAGTCTGGTGAAATGGAAGAATCTGAGAAAAAACCCTCCCTTGTCTTCATAATATGGGAGTGTGAAAAGGATTTCTCCTAGAGGACAGTGCAACCAAGTCAAGCTAAGAGATACACTCTCTGACCAGTTCTTCATAGTGGTGTGAAGTGGTTATTTTCAAGCCTCCTAAGTGAATCTTGGAGGGAAAAATCTTTTTTTAAATAGATCAGCTACAACAATTACTGCGTTCTGTTATCATTTTGCAGAATGAACAGTGTTACCAGGTCTCATCATCAACTGAAAACCAGGAATGAACAATAAATCTTCTATAAAATTTTGTCATCAAATTGGGAAGTGGATGGGATTTAAGCTCTATGGTTTTTGCTGGAATTATTTACTAAATCTCATATTCTTCATTGCTATCCTTTGATTCTGTCAGCGCAGAAAAGCTAAAGCCCACTAGAGTCCACTCGCGTGTACTGACATAAATGTATGTAGCATTGTGGTACCTAAATCTTGACCTAATTTTTGTGTGTTTACAAACCTAAACCAACAGTCTTTCCTGGTTTTCTGGGTTTTATTGCTAAAATGTGTTTTCCTCTCCTCAGAATATCAAATACTAATATCCAGCTGAATAAAGATAAAGTAATGTGCTCATGTATACAGGCAAAAGTATTTTCCTGGTTTAAAAAAAAAGTCAATCTTTTCCCATAAGTGTCAATGAAGTTCAAAAGATATTGCAAGAATTTGTCGGAGTGAAGAAAAGAGTTATTATTCTACTCTCTATTTTGGTTAGTATACAAGTGTTGTAAAGTTTTTCCCAAAATTACAAAGCTAGAATCTTTTAATCCAATTTGTGTTGAAACATAAGCAAGTCCCTGATGTCCATTTTACAGATCAGAGGCAAAATAGCATCTTTTTAAAGAGAAGGTCCTCCTGTAGCCAGGCTTAAGCCACTGTAAGCTACTAAGAGATTTACACAGGTGTTTCTTAAAAGTTTCCTTAAGGTGACCTGAACAAAAGCCTTTAAGAGATTCTTCCACGTTTGTCCCAATAGTATGATGCTATACACAAAGTGAAAATTATTTGCTAACATTTCCTGATGGGAAACTCTTATACAGCCTAAGAACTACAATCACATACCTTTTTCCTCCCCTTCCCCTTCCCTTTCCTCTTTCCCTTCCCTTTTCCCTTCCCTTTTGCCTTTTTCTTTGCCTTTGTCTTTTTGATTGAGGGGTGAGGACAGCATTGTAATTTGGGTTTTCTCAGGAACATTGGGTTCACAGTTAGAGCAGCAGGAGGAAGCACAGTGGAATCAAATTCTATTTCAGATTTTCTTCATGTTTAAGAAGTCTGTGTGGGGTTTTACATGTTGGTTCTGGCCAATTTTCTCTTTCTCTGATTTCCTCTTAGGCTCCTTAGTTGTCTTCCTGCCTAGTCACTGAGGTTTGGTGTAGAGCAAAAATCAAAGTTCTTTTTCCTTCTGTTCTTGTCCTTGACTACTTTCAAATCAGATCAAAATACATACTGTCACATAGCAAAAAAAATAGGAAAAGGTACAAAAAGACACAGAGGTAAAAAATGAAAGAACTTCCTCTTTCTTTTAGATAGTTTCAGAAAGAAAAAAGCTTTGGAAAATATTATTTGGGGTTCTTTCCTTTATGAGAGTCTCTTACAGTAAGTGCTTTTTTAGTAGTGAGAAAGCATAACACAGTGTTTCTCTAGGAGTTGTGTTAGCTGCATGGTTTTGCCAATGTTTTTCCAATTTTTTCTATTCATGAAAAGAAAATCATTTTGCCTGGGGGTTCACCTGTCAGCTTTGATTACATGCTGCTGTTGCACAAGATAAGCTACAGCATGCAGAGCACAGGTAGTTATCAATCCTCACTGAGAGCAAGGAGAGGAAGAAGATGACGAGGTGAAAAAGGATTTGATTTGGGTTATAGGTTTTTTTTTTTCCTTGGGGGATGGATTTTTGGGAGGGAAGGTGTTGATTGTTTTTTAATGTTTAAATAAAAAGTAGCTGTATTCTTAAAATCACATTTGAATTATATATGGCAAAAAGATAAATATAAGTGGTGACCAAGAACATTGCTAGAAAGCTCTCTGGCTCTTTATCACAATGTTAATATTTAAAGATGAAAAAATGTTGAAAAATTGAGACTGACCTAGCAGGATCTCCACAGAAGAGACTGGCATGAGTTAGGAGGTTGGAATAGAACTGAAAAACTTATTGTGGGAGAAAGGGAGTAAGGCTGATGCAAATCATCGCTTCAAACTGTAAAATTAATAAGATCAAGCTGTAGTTTACAATTAAAATATCTAGCTTTCAGAATGGTTGACTCCCTCCGTCACTCCTCTTTTCTGCAGTCACAGATCTCATATTTTTTTACTACAATAGACTCAAACTTTCAGTCTCAAAATAACTAGAAAAATATCCTCCTGCTGAGATATTTTTACTCTTAACATTCTGCGTTATGTCACTAGTTTTGTTAATTGGCTTTACTGTTAGTGCAAGTCTGGAATTATTATTATCATTACTGTTATTACTATTACTATTATATTTTACGTAAGTATTCTGCATTTAGACTTTTTGTTGTGGAAAAGAGCCCAACAGGTAAACACTAATGACTTCTCTTTAGGATCAAATATTAAAATTACCTTTTCTGTTACTGCATGATAAGGCTTCTGTCTCCTGTTGAAATGCTTTATTACCAACAGTAGCTGGAAATGCTTCTGTTAAAAAAATATCCATACTATGGCCTCACAAAAGACTTTTATTTAGTAAACCCATTTTCATATAAGATGCTAAAATGTCTCTTTAGAAAAGCAATTTTTTTAAATTGTGAGTTTTGCATTTTTTGGAATTTCTACCATCTTTCGTTCTTCTTCCCACTAAAAATGCAGTAAAAAAGCCACAATGCTTTATAGTTTTCCTTTAACAAATTTTAACTTCAGAAAAGAAATCCTAAGTTAAGCACATTAAAAAACAAAGCTGGAATTGTTGGGTTTTGATTAAGGTTCTGGCTTCCCCCACAGATATACTAATTCTGTGAAGAAAAATAAAGTGATGGACACAGGAAGAGAACAGGGGGAAAACAGTGGTGGGGAATTATGAAAATAATTTGAAAATATGAAAACCAGTTCCCTTTGAAGAGACCCCTAATAAAACTAGACTTAGTCTTAAAACAGTAATTTTGCAGACAGCTTTTTTTATAACAGCTGCACATTTTTTATTTATTATGGTCATGTGACCATACCAATTCTCCCCAACAACAGACTGTTTAAATGAAAGCAGAGGCAATTAGAACAGAAATAGTCATCAAAATTTTTTAGGACTTCTAGCAAGACCCATTAAAATATATGACTGATGTCGTACATATTTGATGCCAAAATTTTTTCATAAATTTACTTTTTTTCACTGACTTGCATCTAACAGAGGAACCCTTTATAGCTGAAGGATCTTCAGTTTCACTTTATTTCTCATCACCCTGGTATGTATTTTAATTTTTTCTAAGACTGATAGTTTGAATAAAGTGATAGTCAAAAGCCAAAAACACACTTGGAAGTCCCATCTGTAGATATTCAATAGGTTAAAAAAGTGCATCCACGGGCAGACTGGCAACTTATATTCTTCAAAAACTAGGTTATCTTTGAACTTTATCTGTAAGAAAATACATGAGAAAAATTTGCTGTAGTAAATAGTGGTTCAATGGCATCATTAACTTTCAGGCTGGTTGCACCATCATACTCAGGAATACAAACTTTGAAAATGCTGGTACTGTCAGAACCATATATTGTATGCTAGGGACAAGTGAAGGTAAAGGATAATTTTATATGTTGTCCTAGCAGGGAAAAAATAGAAGAAAACAGTGATTAGAAACAGAATATGAGGAAGGCAAGGAGCAATCTCTTTTTAGATTACTTTTTAGTATTTTGTGTCAGTTGAAAAATAACGTAAAAATTCAGCTGAAAAAGCTGAAAGCGACCATACAAATAGCAGCAATTTCCAAATGCTCCTTTTGTAATGATGTGTCATCTGGAGGTCAAAATTGTCATTCTTGCATAAGCTTTGTTAAATGTTATTTACATAACAGCAGGAGACTCTTCTCTTAGGTTATGACAGACTCCTACCATAAACAATCCAGTAACCCACACAATAGACCTCAGAATGAAACAGTGCGAATCAAATAATTACTATAATAGCATAGCAAAAGACAGAGAAATGCAGAAATTAGGGAGAAAGCATAGTAAGAGGGGGCTTCCATCTAATATTTTGGAAGGCTATGGTTTGCATTAGCTGCAACTCCTAATGATTATTTTTGTAAACCTAAGAATCTTTGTATCATACAGATTTTGACAATTCTGATAATATAAAATGGCTCAAACTACCATTACAATCAACAGCTATTACAATCAACTGCAGGAAATGGTAGGAAGATGCTGAAATATCTTTTCTACCAAGTTGTCATTCACTGAGGATGACCTCAGACCATTTTTTTCCTTGCTGATTAGACCATCTCTTACTGCAGCCAGGACTCCAATTTAATACACAAGAATAACACAGTAATTCTTTGTTGCTGGGACTTTTTGTTGGCTTGTCACTTTAGGCAGAATTCTAACATTTTGCCCATGTCAAGACGGCAGATAAAAGATGTTCAGGGCATTACAATAGATTTTTGGGTGCTGACTGGCCACCATTTATTTTATGTCTCTGCAACTACAAGCTGGAAAAAGGAAGGACAGCCTTGCCTCTAAAGAGAAGTGAACAAGGACTTTCTTTCATAGGCACCTGAAAAAAACTTCAATCCCCCGCCCCACTGTCCCTCATTGTCACATTGCAACCTGATGCTCCCCTGGTTTGCAAATATTTCTGTTGCTGTGTCTGGAAACAATGTGGTAGTGACAAGCTTATCTGTTACTGACTGCTGTGTTTTGCTACTAACAGCTTCTGCCTGCTCTGGTATTTTGTTTGCTTACAAGTGCTCTTGCTTTTATCCCTGTGAGAGCAGCTGTCCAGACACAGCTCAGGACAGCACAGTACAGTGTTCCCCTATGCACTCTTGAGAAGAGTAATAACCAGATGGATTAAAACCCACAGCAGACTAGAATGTGGAGTCCAGTGCATTTTTAGTAGCAGCAGAGTTACACAAACGCAATTCTGTTGATGTCAGCGGGCTCAGAAGAAGTGGGAACAGAACTGTGATTTTCAGCTTTAGAATCAGAGTTGGCTTTTTCACCTCTTTGGACATTACAGTGTAGACTTCTCTGGCATTTATTCATTGCAAATTAATTGCCATTATGACTTGCCATTGGATTAGAAAATGTAGGTGGCTTGAAAGAGAGAATAGTAATCTGAGATGATGAGAAAAGTCTGAGATTTTTTTTTACATTTTATTTTTAATCAATTGTCAATCGTTAAATGTTCTATAAAGAGCAGGAATATGTTCTTATTTACCAATACATTGTACACAATATCTGAATGTGTATTAGAAGTAGTTATGCTTTCTCACTTCAATGCAAATCTCAAATAAAGAGATGGATTATCTCAGAAAAGACTTGAACATCTTTTTAGGGGTAGGGAGAGGGGGGGATATTGCATATCCAGAACACAGCCAGACAAAGCAACATACCTTCCTCACAATCCCAATCGGAATGTTAGCTACATATTTTCTGTGGACTTTATTAGCATCCATTTGTCTTAAACTTTCCTTCAAGAATGCAGGAAAGTTGTAGAATGACAGAGATTCCTTCCAGCAGTTTTTATCTCCATTAAATCATCTTTTAATTATTTTTCTGAAAAGAAAAATCAAATACCATTAGATACATTTCATAAGCAATGACATTCACTGTCACATTTTTGTTCACTTGCTGTTTCTGTATCTAAAAGATCATAGAATTAAGATTCTTGGCTAGAGGGACAAAATCAAATGAAAATTAATTTGAACCGTCTTCCCTATTAATTAGCACCTGCTGAATGAGTTATAGGAGTAGTCATATTTCTTCAGCACCAAAACGTATAGCTCAACTAAAATAATTAGACAGCTATTGTCTCTGGAATGTATGTGTACAACACAAATTAGCTTTTACGTCTTCTGCAATTTCTAGAGGATGACATCCTGGAAGGCGTGGGAATTCCAGAGAAAAAGCTGGGTACTGCAGGAGTGCAAGGAAAATTTAAAGGAGATTCGCATGAGTCCAGAACAAGCATGAAAACACAACCCATTCTTTACAAATGGCTTCAAATTGCTTCAGGATATGCTCCAAAACTCTGAGTAGAATTAGAAACCTGTCTTAAAAGTTTAGTGAAATAAGAAGGTAAAACACATATCAACAGCCTTTCTGCTACTGCACTACCTGTGCCATTGGCCTCAGCACCAGTCCTTAGCAGTGCTACGGAGAGTGTGGTGTCACTCTTCTGTATTTTCTGGATTTGAGTGTGTTCTCATGCTTTCATGAATATTTCCAGTAAAATGAAAGCAATTACGCTTTCTACCCCCCAGAGCAAACAATGTGCTAAACAGCTTCATTATTAAAACTGTGTGATGTTTTAAAGCACAGACTCATGGTGACTTATGGAAGCCAATGAGCTGGCAAGGCATCTGCTAGGGAACTCTAAGGATATTCCTGTGTTAAATGATGATTGATAGTCATTTTGTGGATTTAGTTTGTAATGTAACATCAATGGATAACTACTGCATGTGAGTATGCGCTTAGATGTATTATTAAGGCAACTTGATAATGTGTAGCTGTGCTGTTCCTTCCGCTTGTTTCTTGGATCAATTTAGCCTATTTCAATGTAGGAATACTACAGTGTACTGTGAAAATATATTCTTGTAAAATATTCACTTAACAGAATATGGCAATTGTAGTTCTGGTGAAGAATGCTAACACTTGTTTAAAAATCACATATAAAGAAAACCATAATTTTTATATTGGTTAAAACATCATAAGTTTGTGTGGTCTTCTCCTGGGGTGATCCATAATGTTATTGCAGTCCATGCCTATCTGCACCCAAAAATTGTTTCTGTGTCGGTCAGGCCCTTCAGCCAGGTACGTTGTGTGTGTCCAGGGGTGCAATCACAGGCATTTTAAAAATCATTTCTCAGGGGCAGCTTCTGCTTCTTTGTGGCATGGCATTTGCTTCATAGGCTGTGTGGTCTTTGCTCAGGCAAATGTTTTGTCTTCCCTTTCAGGATTCTCTTTCTGTATTTTTTCCTCTTTTTGGAGAGGCTGCAGTAGGGTTTTAGGCTGCCTTGGGGAGGATTCCACAGGTGCCTCTCCACAGCCGAGGCCCTGCGCCAACAGCAGCAGAGTGGCCCCGCTCCAGTGTCACCGGCGGCTCCTCAGCAGCACCTGGCCAGGGACAGAAAGCACTGAGTGCCCCAGCCCAGCAGCTTCGCCTGCCATGCCTGCCCTGCTGGGCCTGCTGTGGGGAGGATGCTGACCCCAGACAAGCCATCAGGTCCTCATCTGCTGCTGGAACTGCTCCGTGAAGCTCCTGACTTCCTGGGAGGGATCTGATGGCACCTTGTCCCTTTGTCCTACGAGTCCAAGGCTGTCCTGCTGGGCACCATCTCGTGAAGGGTATTTCTGGAATTTTGGGTTTCTTTCTTCCCGTGGCAGGTCATGAGCTTTTAGCAGTTTGGTATCTAATGGTTATTTATTGTTTTTCCTTGTCTGTTGGCATTCTGTTTGCTACTAAACGGTTATTTTTTCACTTATATCTACTTGTATCTCTTTCATTATTGGTGGGAAGAGATTGGTTGGAATCTAGAGGGATGTTATTTATTTTAGAGTAACCACCTCTTTAAATTGTTTCAAGCCCGGATGGGCATTTAAAAATTTCCAGGGTCTAAAAGGCTTTTCACCTACTTGAAGATTGTTAGGTCTAACCCAAAGGGATGTATGTGGCAGCGGGCTATTTGAGACAATTACGGTAGTCTTGGTTTGTAATTTAGCTCTGTTTTTTGAACTTGGACTGTTCCCATATTTCTGTTTGGTTCTCCAGACCAAAAGCATTTATACTGACCTGTATCTCACAAGTTTTTTATCAACAGTCAGGCTCACCACAGTGTGTCAGGCACATGTAACTTTTAGGTCAAATCACTTCAGTACTCCCTACAACACCCTCAAAGGTTATGGAAACTCTGATGCTGGATGCAGCTGCCCTTCTATCAAGCAGTAACAGCTGTATATAGATCACTCTACCTGCATCCTACTTCTTTCCACCAGCACTCCTAAGCATTGACTGCAAGTGCCATATATATGCAACTGGGATTCCTATTGTACAGTGCAAGTGCCATGAAGGGTCACCTATTCCACCAGTCCAAGGAACAGAAAATTAACAAGGGACAGCCATGTTCAGACTTCCCCTGTTTCTTGGTACGTGAAATGCAGTGTAACATTTGTTTTGAACTGCATCAGCCAATTAATTGTAACCATAGCAGCCTAAAAAATGTTGTAGACGTCTTTAGTCAGTAGTCACAGTGAGAGCAGACAGTTTTAAAAAATCAAGAACATTTGTAATGCATTGTATGTGCAATTCTTTTCAAAATAAACACCTTTGTGTGGCAGTAAACAACTCAGTTTCAAAATCAACTTTATAATACTTGACAATTAATTTCAGATTTCTTAATTCCTTAATGAATTCTTCTTAATTCAAAGGGAAAAAAACTAAAAGACATTTGGATGGGGGTGGTTAAAATAAAGGTTACTGTAATGTGACTGTAAAGTTACTGTAAAATGGACAACATTGTTTTCAACATTTGGGTTTTCTCCTTTTTTATATAAAAGTACTGAGTCATTGCTGGAACTTTTAAACTTCAGTGGCTTGTTTTGTTTGTATTTCTATGTATCTGAAGAAAATACCATAATTAGGCACCTTAGACTTTCAATCATCCTGTGGACTATACAAAAATGGTATGAACACAGAAAACTGGTTTTCATGAAGTTTTGTACCATAAACATACAAATTAAAATTGTTTTGCTGTACCTTTGGGAGGGACAGCACAGAATTCATGACTCAAGGAAAGCAGATCCCTGTTATGAATAGCAGATTAAGTACAATGGGGGAAACAGAAGTAAAAAAAGTACCTTTTCTTCCCTGATTAATACCTTTTGCTTGATAGACATTCCTATAGTAGTTTCTGTGCACTTTCTTTGGCCTGTGTACACATTTTGCAATGCAGCTCTTACCTTTAAGACCTAGACCTTCCAATGGCAGCAGCTACCCAAAACATGAGGGGAGGGGATGGAAAAGGAGGGAAGAAGGGGAGCAGGGAAAAAGCCTCCATTGTGAGACTGGCACAGAGAGAGTAAAACTCTGTTGAGGTCAGCAACAGCAGAGACTAGGTTACTAGAAGGGTAAAAGTGCCGCTGTTTTCCTCCTGGCTCAGAGTCTGCAGTGAATTTGCCTTGGCCCAGAAGGGAATGATACTTAAGAAACCAGCGTACTTCATTATTGATTTAATTCTTCAGGGATTATTTTTACTTTGAGTTCTAGAGTTTCTCATTACAAAATTCCTGGAGCTTTGCATTTGGATTTACTTAAATACCTGTAATCCTATCACTGTGCCATTAGACAGTTTCTTGCACTGATGATCTCCTTGCATTGCTGCCTGGACCAGGCATTTGCCATGTGATGTCTGGACAAGCTATTAGGGCTTCGGTGTAAATCAGCTGCGCACCATGGAGTCAAAGTACCATATACAGATGTACAAATGTTGATGTATGTGTATTTATACTGCAGCAGTGACCCTAAAATCTGTACAAAGTCACAGAAGCACAACTGAGAACAGGAGATGGGCTCAAAAGACAAGTGAACCTGGAAGTGTATGACACTCTATATGACAGGTCTTTTGTATCTGCAGGGTGTTCGCTTTCATTCAAGCAGGAATGTAGATGCCAGTCTCCTGCCACTTATTTGTATGCATAACACAACTCATGTTAATAACAAATAAAACATTTTCACTAACAGCAAACTAAATCAAAAAATTCATGCATCTCTCCCAGTTCTTCAACATTCAAAAATGTATAGATACGGGTGCTTGTCAACAGTCAGCAATTAATATTCTTCTAAAGCTGACATTTTAGTGTACTAAATATTTGTTTGCATTTATCAGCTAGAAATGAATAGTAACATCAGACCCCCAGCTTCAGTACTTTTTCATTCACAGGGCGTGAATGAAGCATGACAACCAGCAAAATGCACCATACTCTCCATCACCATATCCCATCCTTTCTCTCTCTTCCTCCCTAAATGTACATTTTTCAATTCCACTTTAGAAAAGCATCCAAATGCAAATACATGTGCCTGCAAGTATACTTGTTTTAAGCACTGAAGAAGAAAATTATAAAAAATGTTTTGTATATGTTTACACGTATTCCTTATTTTTATTGCTAAGGAACTTAGTTATTTCTTTAATTTCATATTGTATTGTCTCACTTAAACTATTCTAGTAAAATGTTATTGACTGGCACTGTGAATAATATTTTGAATATGACTGTGGCACAGGTAGCTGAATAATAAAATTTTAAAAAGCAATATAGAAAGTTGGGCAACCTTATAAAGCCATTTCCCATGAAAACAGTAGAACAGGATACAGAACGTTTATAGATGTAACTGAACATAAAGCCTTATCATCTATTTTGATTCAGTTCTACAAGCGTTCCCTGATATATTGCCAAGTGGCCACTGAATTTCATAATCTAGACAGAGTACTATAGAATTTCTGTTTTCAGAGATCTGTCTGTTATTGTAGCAATTGCAGATCATCATATTACTGCTATGTCCCAGCTATGTAAAATGCATAATGTAAAATGTTGCAAGAGTAATCTGCACTGTACCACTCTAAGCACAATGTCAGGCCAGTTGCTGGAAGTATATATGTTATTTTCAAACATCATTACTTTATAATTAATTCATGAACAGTCATGTCATGTGTAAGTTTTATACTCTGCCTTTTTGCATCATGTCTAATGGAAGTGGGACTGATAAATTCAGACCGTGAAAACAGCTACCTAATACTTTAAGAAAAGCCACAATATGAAGCATTGCTTAAAAAAAAAAAAAAAAATCCACAACATCGCATACACGAACCAACAAATACCCAGCTGGGGAAGGGGAGGAGGAGAGGGGCAGGCAGGTATGGGTGTGTGTTTGGGTGTGTGCGTTCTTTCCGCTGCAAGCATCAACAGCTACATCTAGTGGTTTTAGGCAGTATGGACAATTTCTCTACAGCTAAACCATATCTCAGGAAAGTTTTGTGTTCTGAATTAATGAGAAAAGTCAAAATCTTCTCCAGTGTAGACCTTTGTAGCAGCACAGATGCTTCACTGAAAGTACTTTTTTTTTTCCCCAATTCATTTTGTGCAAATCAATCTGTGGAGACTGAGAATTCTTTATAATTTTGAGTTGTGTATTTGTAAGAGTTTCACGCACCACATTTGTTTATTTTCATTATTAATAGGCTAAATATACATATAGATAAAATAAATTTAAAATTGTAAATTACAAATCCTAAATTTTAAATTTTGTGGAGTGGAATTAAACAAGTTCAAATAACTTGCCACATGTTCATATCTGAGTTTGATAAAATCACTTAACTATAACATTCTAGACCTGATAGATGCGTCATGGATTAACAAAATCTTCAGGCTTCCATAATATCAAGTATCCTGTTTTTCAGATGTTCCAGAAGCATTCACCTCAAGTTAAAGGCAGACTTTATATATTTCAAACAATACTGCATAATAATAATTACAGATTATGCAACAAAAAAATCCACACACAACCCCTCCAGACTTTTTTGAAAAACCATATTATGTTAGCAGGAATAATAAATAAAGCATGGTACTTATTAATATACAGTTATTATTGGAATAAGCAGCTATTTGAAGTAATATTACCAATTCAGAAATCAAAAGCATTCATTTGCCAATTAACTCATACTAACTGAAATGTTAAATACAAAGAAAAATGTATTAAAAATCTCCTAATCATCCTCATAATTAAATTTATATGACTCCACAAAGAGTAAAGAGCTTGGCTGTAAAATGGCAAAAAAAAGAAGAATCTTTACAATTCAATTGGACTTCTTGAAGCCTGACATAATCTCCCAAGAAACTTATAAGAAATCTGTCAGTAGTTTAGCAGTGAAGTTTTAGCATAAATTAGAATATTGCAAGAGGTGGTCATGGAAGAAGAAAGTGTGGATTTGAAATGGATAAAACAGAACAGTAAGAAATTCATAGCTTATCTTCATATATTAATTTACATTCATCAGCTATTTGGAAAAATCAACTGGCAATTTTTTTTTTTAATGACCCACAATCATTTAATGCGAATAAGAAGGAAGGACTAAGGAGAGTTTGAAATAGGCAGAATAAAATTAATTGCCAAAGTAAGTTATTATTGCCAGTCATTCAAATGCATATTAGGCAATACTAATTAACTGCATCTGCTCAGAATACCTATGTTACTATTACAGCAAATTAATGCAAAGCTCTACATAGCCTAATCAAAGAACACACAAGATCTAATTTCTGCCCTTCTTTATTCAGACATCTCTAAGAAATATTGTGATTCATTGATATGTAAAGAATAACATGGAAAAAAAAATATGGTGATGGGCACCTTCTCTAGCTATGATAGCTTGTGACCACTTTTTTTATTCCGAACTCCTTAGAAGCAGGGGGTTTAGCTTTTCCTTATTTGGTCCAGCTGAATGAAGGAGGCACTTCAATAGATTGCAAGACAATAAAAACTAAAGCCCAGATTTTTAAAAAAACTTTTTATCTACTTTATTCTGAATATTTGAACCAAAATAGGCATATGTCGTGGGTTTGACCCTGGCTAAATGCCAGGCACCTACAACGTTTGCTTTCTATGCTCTCTCCTGCTGCAGCTATGCAGAGGAGAGGAAAAACTAACACAAAACACTGGACTTATGAGTTGAGATTAGATCACTGATAAGGGGCCGCACGAGATTCAGGGCAAGAGCAGGCGAGAAACTTAAAGTTGCAAAAAAAAGTGATTTATTAATCTAACAGAGTCAGAGGATAAATTGGAGAGAAAAAGAAGCTCTTAAGACACCATTTCTTCACTCACCCCCCTTTCCCTCTTTTAAGGCACCGCTTCTCAGCTCACCCCCTCCCTCCTTTCCAATTATCCAACAACTCCCAGGCAGGGGCAGGCTGTGGGGTTTTTCTCTTAGGTCAGTCCATCGCAATTCTTCCACTGCAGACACTGTTTCTCTAGTTGCCCTCTCTCTCTATTCAACCAACAGATCTGGGCTAGGGCAAGGCATGTGGCTTTTCTTAATCAATCAATCCAAGGCCACAATTCTTCTGCTCCAAACACTGTTTCTCTACGCACCCCTCTCCCTATTAAGGCCATTTCTCAGCTCACCCCCTCCCTCCTTCCTTCTAACCAACAGCTCCGGGGTGGGGGCAGGGTGTGGGGGTTTCCTTTGGTCAGGGTCAGTCCATCAGGGGGAAGAATCCTCTACTTAGCCATGGGGGTCCCTCCCACGAGAGACAGTCCTGTGCGAACTTCTTTGGCGTGGGTCCAATCTCACGAGCAGCCCCGCCCGATTGCTGCTGTCCGAGATTCTCTCCAGGCTGCAGAATTGCAGGCCGAGGCCAGGCTGGTTCCATCCCGGGAGCAAGGCCTTTCTCTCTCCTGCAAGGCCTTTGCAACTCTCAGTCTCTGGGACTCCCACTGGATCACAGCTTCCTGCAGGCATCATCTGCTCCTCTGGCGTGGGCACCTCCCCACAGGCTGTGGGGGGTTCTCTGCATCCCCTGGACCCCATGGGCTGCAGGGGGACCACCTGCTTCCCCCAGGGTCTTCACCACGGCTGGCAGAGGGTTTTCAGCTCCGGCGCCTAGAGCACCTCCTCCCCGGCCTTTCCACTGACCTTGGTGCCTCCATGTTGTTCTCCCTCACATATTTTTACCTCCTCCTCCTCCTTCCCTGGCTAAAAAGAAGTGCGTGCTCACATTGTTTTGATTTCTTCTTAAATATGTTTTCACAGAGGCGTAACTAACATCTCTAATTGGCCCAGGTTTTACCAGCAGCATGTCCATCATTTTACAGCCATCAGAGACTGGCTCTGCTGGACATGGTGGAAAATTTCCAGAATCTTTACTCAGGACATGCAGGAGCCATCTTTGTACCCCACCCTGTTCACTGGCAAAAACTGGGCCAGGCAAAACTACCACAGCATATAATAAAAGTACATAAAAATTGCTAGTATTGGGCACAGGTTACCTCTGGAATGGAGACGGAAAACCTGCTTAATTTCCAAAAATAAATTTATGTCATTTCATCTTTACGCTAGGTAAACACACAGGCTCTTTAGCTGTATCACCTTGCCACAGCACCTTCTATAGTGGTGCCGATTAGAAGTTGACCCTTATTTGCCCAAAACTGGTGAATAAGAAATACAGACTGCATGAGGGATGAGTCTTTCAAATACAGGGTTTGCTGTAAACACCCATACTCTTATATGGTTTTAGAGAGGTTCGGTGATGTGTTTGGTTTGGAGTTATTTTTTCATGTTCTTCAACTGTCTGTCTTGGTGCTTTGAGAAACTTCTCTTTGCCTCTCCCCTTGACAACACACCAGCTAGCTCTTTTCCACTACTTTTTCTTTTTGAAAACAGTGTGACAAAAGGGATTCTGGAGCATGGGGAAAATAGAAAAATCCCCATTTACCATAATGTGTTGAACTATTTTATGTGTCTTTACTCTGACAGCCTGGAAAGAGTGTCAGTAGAAGACCTTTGGCTGTTTGAGACTGAATTTCTGTTGTAATAAAGTTCCTTGTCCTTGTTTTCAATACAGTCACAAGGTGGCACCAGAGCTCAACTTTTTTAAAAAGCCGTTTGGAAACTCGTAGGCTTTTTCTAGCCTCCCATAAATTCATTATTTGTTTTGTGAGGGCAAAGTCAAAAGGGTCAGAAAAGCATTCTCTGTGGAAGAGAACCTGAATCTGTCCAATGCTTGTAGCAGATGACTGATCAGAAAGTATTAGTAAGTCTGTATTAGTAAGTATTAGTATTAGTATTAGTATTAGTATTAGTATTAGTATTAGTATTAGTTAGTATTATTAAGTTAGTAAGTTAGTAAGAAAGTATTAGTAAGTTAAATGTGACAAATGCAGCATTTCCAGTGTATTTTATCAAACAGTAGTGAAAGGATTAGTGCTATTTGAAGGAATGGTTTTCCCATATTTTTCTAAATTATTTCAAAATCATCATCCCTTAAGAAAGCTTTTCCTGGTGAAGATGTAGGGTGATACTTCCATTTACATATTTGTGTTGAAGCTGTGTCCTCACTGCAGTTTTCTGCTGATAGACTACAAGCATATAATGATGAAAAGGATCGTATTTCAATCTTCTTGTTCCCTTTCTTGTGACCCTTTTTTCTTCTCCCCTCCCACCAACTTACAACAAAGCTAGGCAGCCCTTCTCATGAATTTCACTGTGGTCTCTTCTGTAATATATTACTGACATTTTCTTTCCTCTTGATTTCACCACTCACTTCCTCTCCATTAGCTTTAAATGGCTGGATGGCCATTCCCCATTGAGTGGGTCATCATTCCTCACAAGTTGGAATGCAATTCAAACTCTAATACATTATTTTCCAATATAATTATATCTTTCTGTCTTTGAAACATGACAGGCAACATTCCTGCTATCCCATGTTCACACTTGGTTAAAGGCTTCTTTTTTTTATAGGGTATTGTGAAATATCTGCCCCAGCTCAGAAAAGGGATTATAAAATTCATGAATTGTTTCACTAAAATAGTGGTGAAAATTCCAGAACACTAACTGTGCCTCAGCAAGCTGTCCTCTGGGCAGTCTGAATAAGCAGTGAAAAGTTCTTTCCAGTATAACATTTTTGTGGTGAACTTCTTTTATTTTTGGATCAGTTTAGGAAAATGCCTTATTTTTAAATTTTTATTTTACCTCTCTTACTCTTCCTTATACTGATGCTTAATTTCTAGTATTTGTTGGGAAAACAGCTGCAGAAATTTGTAAATGTACCTCCTTGGTATAAATCTGTGGACTCATCCCATGCTTGAAGCTCAGCACAGGGAGAAGCATGCTACTGAATGGAGTCCTTAGGGACTTTTAAAAACTCATTTGCAGTGATTTTATGTGACATTTTCTCGTTCAATGCAAAAAGGTAAGAGCAAACAAAATCCAAACAACCTTTGCTTGCTGGTCTTCTGTGGTAACCCATTTTATCTTACTGACAATCTGATTAGAGTCAGCGTACTTAGACTTTCACTTACATTTCACTGCTGATGCTCTTACTAATTTGCACAGAAAACCAAGATTATTTGTGCTGGTCCATTTAATTCTGTGTCTCTCCCTTTTACTGTGCAGCATAAGTCTTTAAGACAAGGATTGTCCTTCTTAATGTCAGGAAATAATTTTCCCACCTATTTTTGCATAACTGAAAACCTTTTCTAGTTTGCTTGTTTCAGGGTTTTTTTGTTTGGTTTGGTTTGTTTGCTTTGGTTTGTTTGCTTGTTTTTGTTTATTCGTTTGTTGGTTTGTCTTTTCTTTTTTTGTTTAGAAACATCTCTCACTTCTCAGACCATCATGGGCCCTTCTGGCAGTCATGCCAGAAGCAGATGGTGCAATCACTCTGTTTCACAATTATTAACCTCAGTCCTGTTTTTTGCAGTATGTAAGTTTCTGGACTATAATAGTGGGCTGCAACTTTCCATGGCAATAAATACATCATAACATTTAAAACAATTGGGAAATAACTAGATGAATGGAATTTTAAAAAAACCAAACAACTTCTGTTTATTTAAATGTTTAAGGAACTAGTTCCCTAACTGTACAGAAACCTGTGCCTCTCAGGCAGAAAGGAATGCCTAGGGGGATTTAACTGGCTTGCAGTAAAACTTTGACTCCTCCTTGATACAACACTACACAAACCAGTTCTTCCTCTTCAAAACAATGGGCTTTTGCATTTTAGAAGTGGACAAAAATAGAATACAATCAAAATACAACTACTCTTCACTCTAGCAAATATGCATACATATAATGCTTTGAAAAATAGTGAGAATTATGAGAACTGCTTAGAATGCATCAATGTACAGTGACCATTTCCTCTGTTGCAAGGTCCTGCAAAACTCCTGTAAATCAGATAACTGTTCTTATATTAATAGCATGATTAACTTTATGCCATCTTCTCCTTTACCCTAAATAAAAATTCTAGGTGCTACCTCATTCCCGTTTTGAAGCTGCATTGTTAGGTTGGGCTCTCACAAATTCCTGCTGAGACCCTCTTGCACTCAGCTGAAAAGAGACCTTATTCAGATCAGAGGATCTGACATTCCACACTCCAAAACTCTCCTCCTCCCCCATTCTGTTTGGGGGGTGCAAACCCAGCCTCAGAAAAACACCCATTGCTTTTTAAAAAATGGCCACGTGTTTGAGGCATTAACCTCTAACATTTCATTCTCTCACTATGTCCTATGAAGAATGATCAATTTTTTTCTTTTTTTTTCTAATGTACAAAGTATAATAAGTTTATTGACTCTGAAATTTAAATAAGAACAAGGCAGAGATATCATGGGGTTTTTTTAACATATTATCCTTAGGTGTCTTTCTTATATCTGGCTTATGCAAACCCTTGCTGAAATGAAATTGAAAGGTAAAGACTCAGCTATGCTTGATATAACTACAATATTTTTTTATTAAGTGATTTACTGGTTTTTCCCTCATGCACTGTACTCAGACAATTTGAAATGCAACGCAAATAGCAAAAAAGCATATACACAGTTACACATCACAGACTTATTTTTAGAAGTTTATTTGCTTAGTATAGATGAAAACTTCACAATTTTCATAATTAATCAAGCAAATAGAAACCTGGGGTCATTCTTTCACTTTGGATAAATAATGGGAACCAAAAATAGTGATGCCATTCAGAGTTAGGATACTGAAAAAAAATACATTATGAGTTACAAGTTTTAAACATAATTCATGTGCATTAAGTACCATTCCACTGAAACCTCAGTGTGTGTAGCCTGTGTTTTATATAGACAGGCAAATATGGAGACTTTCGGCAACTGGGCTTGAGTCCATTTCAGGAACACGAAACTTAGTTATCACTTCCACATAAAGCCACCAGGATCTTTTCATAATCCCCTTTGAGTTCATCCTGTAAATTTAAGCATAAAAACCCCACACTTGTTAGAATAATGGTCTCCAGTAAAATAATTTTTGATTAACATTCAATACACATTGATCAAACATCAGTGCTTCATCTATATTAATGAATCACTTGATAAGATACCCATTAGCCAGACTAAGCAGGAACTGAGCACCCTCAGTGATTTATATGATCTAGAAATAAACACATGCATTTCTAGAGTGGAGCATAGGTGGACAAGGCCATTAGAAATGTTGGGAAGTCTAATGGCATAAGTAAAGAAGAGAGGCACAGAAGATTTTTATTTACCCAGGAGCCTAAGCTTTTACATTAAATAAAGTGAAAATTTCTTTCTTGATCAGTGGTGTCCAATGCTCATTAATATTAAAACACTTTGTGTATACGCATTGTGTCTAGGAGCATCTCAAACAAAGGCTAACAGTACAGTAATACTTAACTCACCGTGGGATTGTTTATTCAGCTTGGTAGAAATAGATAATATCCGTTAAGCATGCAGTGTAATTGTGACATGCTTTTCTTGTTTTCTCTTATTTGAATCTCGTTTTCAGAGATATATGAATTGTTAAGTGCAGCCATGCTATGCCTCAAGACATTTGGATGCAATCACCACTTTGGAACATGATGAGGTGATGTAATTTCATACCAAATTACAGATCACACACACACTTAAGGGAAGATTAAAAGTGACCTTTGGCACCTAACTGAAAACATTGCTGACACTAATAAAAATTCAAAAGGCATTTTTATACACATAAGGAGTATGTTTCTACTCCAATCAAGACCTTTTTTTCAATAATGTCTACTACTCTCCACAAAGATGCTTTGCCAGTTTAGCTTTCTTCAAGTCCATCACTGCTTACATTTTCTGGAAAATGCATTGGGTGGTCAATCCCTTTTAACAAAATATTTTTGTTAGGTTAACTCATTTACTTAGGGCATACAGAAAACAGGCCAAATAAATGTTCATAAAAGCTAACAATTCATTTGCTGGAATACCCCAAATGTTAGAAACCAATATCCAGTTGTGCCAAATATCTCCCTTAGAGCTGTCATGGCCATCATCTCCACTCTCCTGCCATAGTTGTGCTTAAGTACAGGAATTTGGGACAGTGTAATCTCCATTCAGCTCTTGGCTTCTACCGTAAGATGTTATCCTGAGACATTTATCATTACTAACAAATTCTTATAGTTTTTTTTTACAAAAGCTTTGACCAGGAAAAAGAATTAATTCTCCCAGCCTTTGGACCATTGGAAACATGACTTAGCTACAATGAGCTACTCAGGATGAACTGGTGACCGAGGAGCAGAAAAACTAACAAATTTTTACTGGACTTCAAAAATCATCAGATTGTTTTGCATTTCATATATCACTGGGGAAAAAACCTACCATAATGGCCTGGCGGAGAGAGATGCCATACAGACTCTTGTAATAGCCTTTGATCTCATGCAAATCCACCTCATGGCGCGAAACCATGACTCTGATGAGGTCTTTGTGCCGGGTCCCAGCACCCTATTAAAAGAAACAAAGAAAAAAGTGGGAAAAACAAAAGGGAAAAGAATTATGCTGATTATGTCACAGAAATATATTTAATTGAGTCCTGTGTGTTGATCTATCAGACTTCTTTATAGGTGAACATGTCCTTTCCCCTTTTCTTTAGTATCTCTTGTAACAGGGAGCTCTCATATCTGCCTTATGTTCCCTATGAGCATAATTCACTACTGAAAGGCTACCTCCACCCCAGGTTTTTTTTTAAAAAACATTTCTTTTAGCTGTTTCCCAAAATCAGATATCTCCTTCACCGTGCTTGCTAGACATTAGGGACAGCATAGGCTTCACTGCCTTTTTTATCACTTTTTTAATAGTGCAATGAACGGCATTCTCATAATGTTTCACTCAACTTTTCACATACTGCTTCTAACCAAGTCACAGGAGTTATGACAATACCTACATACTGGATTGTTTCATGATCTCCAGCTGCCTCACTAACCTGGGCTCCAAATCTGCCAGAAGGATCATGGATGTCTCATTAAAGGTTAGGCTTCCATAAGGTTCTTGCCAAGATCTATAATTGCTCCCCTCTTTCCTTTTCATCATAATTGTTGTTTCATAAGTAAGAAAAGTTCCAGTCAGCTTCCTGTCACTTTAACAGTAAGACATATATGTGGCTGGACAGATGTCCTCCTGAACACACTACAGCAAAAAGATAAATCTTCCAATGGAAAGTCTTAGGCTTCAAAGAAGGGACAGAAGCAGTGAGAGAAACACACTGAATTTCCTTTTGCAGTCCTTTTCTATCACACAAAGGGCCTAGAGACCTCTAGCTAACGTTTTATTTTTCAGCTTATAAAGCACCCCCTGTTTACAAAGAGGAGTTCTTTCTTTAGGTTACCTTCATCGCCAAATGGAGTTTTTCAGCAAAGAAAGCTGGCTTGCTTGTGGCACACTTGACTGTAATGAAGCAGTGAGATAAGGTCACTTCCACTATACATGTAACAAGTAACAAAAGTCTACCAATAAAACACTTTACAGTCTCCTTGTTCCTGCCCACATGCTCCATTCATGTACATTGTTACCTTTCTTCAAAATATATGAGAAGGAGAAGTTAGTTTCCTCTGTTTATTCAGAAAGCAATTCAGTCAGGGGAGAATAGTTACTATAAAAACAAGACTGTTCTCACTAGGTTACTGGCACAAAATCAAGAAGAAAAATGTGAAGGCATTTATGCCTTCTATAGCAGAGCTGGTAGTTACAATCTCATATTTTGTAAACCAAGTCATAGTTCACTTCTGATACTAAGAGGGATCTGATACAAATAATTCTTTTATCCAAATATGCTTGACTGTGATATAAAAGCTAAGAACAAGATGTGTGTCTGGAGCCCAGTTCCATCCCTGGTCCAAGGGAGTGTGAGGGTGTTCCTGCCTTACTTTATTGTTCATGAGCAACAGTCACTAACTTTACATGAATATTTTCTTGAACAAAACCACAGAAGGAAATTTGTTGCTATAATCATATATTGTAAGTATCCTTGCAAGATGAAAATTGAAGAAGAGTGGGTTTGGTTGAAGACAGATTTAAAACTATTGGATTTTTGATACAAATCGTGCCTGTTCTGACAGCCCTTATTGGTATATTGACTTCCTGTAGAGGTATTTCTATGTTGACAACTCATCTGGTCTCCTTAAAAGACCTTTCCACATATCAGGAGAAGTATTTCTACTCATTCATCAACTTCAATTGATTTTAGACATAAATTAAAACACAATGATTGCATTAGATTTTCCAAGGTATTATTTAGCAAGCTTCTCAGTGAAGCAGGGTAAGAACAGGACAGTTTCTGATCAGAGTAATTATGGCAGAAGTAAAAGTTTAGTCAGCACATACTGTAGGTTTCAATTTGCAGAACCACTTACCAATGGCAGTGAGGCAATTCTCAATATCGCCTTTCAGCTCCAAATCCAATACCTTGTTCATGTCATGCTTGCTGTATTTGGTGTACTTCTGAAAGACTAAATAAGGAAAGAAATTATTCTCCCTGCACTGTCTGTTCTGTCCTCACTGCTGCAGTAGAGGACTGTTTGTAGGTCATCTTTCTCACTTTCTTCAGACAGCACAGAGTAAGGAACAATGCATGGACTGATGAAGTCAGCATACAGAATGGGACTTTGTTAGGATGAAAGGTTTAATTTCCCGTTGGTAGGGGTAGAGGTAGCCAACTGACTACACCAGAGCCTGTGACATTGTGGGATAGCCCTCTATCTAGGGAAGACCGGCTGAGAAGCAAGACTATATTGGGGAGCTCTCAGAACCTCTGCCACACTGACTGCTTGGCATTGTGATCCCTACTCATCTGGGACTTAATGAAAATAGTTTTGGTAACAGCCTAAATGATATTGCTCATCTCCAGTATGGAAAGAACAGCCAGGCTGCCAACTGATCTTCCGTCTTACTGATGCTTCCAATTACAAAGATGTTTGCAGCAGGCAGAGTTACATCTTGATAATCTGAATCTTCTCTGAATTCAAGAGTAGGACAAAAATCATCCCAGAGCAGCACAAAGATTCATTCGACATACCCCTTCGAAGATGTGGGTAGCTTCTTGAAGTAAGAACAGTAACAAACACACCAATATCTGTTCCTTTCCTTTTCTCTCCTGCTTCATACAAGGCCTGTCATAAAGAAAAGAAGGCAGCAAAGTCAATATTGGAATAGCAAAACTCAAAGAGATATACTGCACTTCTGAGGGTCATTGCTTATTAGCAATAAACACCAGCCCTTGACACAATCCAGATCAAAATTTTACCCTACCTCAGTCTAACACCTGCTCTGTCAAATAACATTTCATTCTTCACTTATGTCATAATAGTACCTAGCAAACACTATGCATCTAGAAAACATATTTTCAGACATTTTACAATCATCATGTAGCTTTCCTGGGTATTCTTGAATGAAGTTATTTTTCATTTGTCATGATTGCAGTCTGCATGGAAGTTCAGGATTGGTAGGCTTTCTTAAGACTGACAAAATTATCTGTGAAATTAACACAATATGCAGAGAAGTCTATAGACCAAGTACTTCCTGGAGTTACTTTTACTTCCAGGAAAGTAAAAACCACATCAGTCTCCTTCATTTTACTTACCCCCTCAAACCTTTCTAAGAATAATAATTAAAGACCTCCACACAACATGAAGATTTAACATGCTACATCAAATTAAACAGTACTGAACTTTTGAGCTTAGACAAAGTATTAATTTAATTTCATATATAAGGCTGATGACAGAATGAAACCCCTTATGTAGCAGGAATAAAAATAGTCTTTCTCAATGTTTCTTGGATGGATTTTTAAAACAAAATTATCTAAGTCTATCTAAATTTAAATTGTAGCCCTGGTGCAAGATTTTACAGGTGAAAACTGAGGAAAGACAGCTAAATTTTATCAAGATTTTAGCAAAAAAATCCCACTAATTGTGAAAGAAGTAAGAAAGAGATCAGATGTTTGTTTTAGAATAATTGAGAAAATGACTGTGAGGTTTAGCCAGTAATCTTGAAAAGTTCATCACTGTAAAGCAATAACAATATCTCACATACTTCAGAGTTCACACTGGTCAAAGTATGGTCTCTAATTCTGCACAGAGATGAGCACACCCTTGTACCTGAATTCAAAAATTATTTTATAAAGAGAGGGAAGATTTTGTCTGATTCCTCCGCTTGTTGACGTGTACATCAAATGGTCTGCATGCTTTACATGACCTAGGAAAGGTCTTGCAGAAACATTTCTGAAGCTAGATATTAGGGTGAAGATCTAATTTCCTTCGTATAATGAACATACATGAACTTTGTAAAACACTCTCTCCTCAGAATGTTTGCTGCATGACACTGAAATCTCTGTTAGGTCTGCAAGGAACAGGATTCAGACAGCCAGTGTAATCTCAAGTAAGTCGGAAGTTCTGCTAAGGGCCAGATATAACCTTACCCTGGCATCATTGTCAGCAAGTTCGTCATTCACATGAGGATTTTCACATCGATCAGCCTACATAAAGAAACAAATAAAATTTCACTGGTACTCACAATCATTCAATTCACTAAAGCTCAACATTTTAGAGTTCTGAAGCACCGCTCTCATACATAAATTAATATATAACTGGAAATAGGAGCAGTTAGATCAATCATTTTGTGAATAAAACTGTTGCATTTGTAATCAGAGAACATACTTCTAAGGCTATCAGTAACTTATTTCTTAAGTCCTACATGAAAATCCACAGGAAGTATTTGTTTCTTGTCATGAAACTACAGGCTTTGAACCTCTGACCTGTGCCCCGATAATCATTCAATACACTCGTTTCAAGCTGATTTGAAAGTTAAAACTGAAAATCCAAACTATGCATATGGATGTATCAAAAATTATCCTGTGTGCAAGTACATGCTTCAGATACATATACTCAAAAATCAAGTATTTATGCATTTTAAAAGGGTCTTTTCACTGGGAATGTCCAGTGTTTGAACTCATCTACTTTTGAATATAAATTTATAAAACACTTTGTCCACTTGTTAACTTCCCTGCCCTTGTCCCATTATTCAGCTACTGGAAATATACCTTAACAGGGGGAAAAAAATGTTTATTTCTCTAATTTTAAGCATTTGTTCTTTCTCTATTTCTAGCCAACTGACATACCATTAAGCCTGTTACTTTTTCTAGGGCTTAAAGATAGCATAAAAAAAGTCTTAACAGCATAACTGATAAAAAGGAAGTATGTTTTACAATAACATTTTTTTAAAGGCATTTGAGATAAAATCTCATTATAGTTTAAGAACAGTTTCTAATGGCCTAGAATATGAAAGTAAAAAAAAAATGCAAAGAAATAAATACTGCTTAAATCTTTATTTATTCCATGTCACTCTAAAATAGTCTTGACAACCTTGATTTTTGCGTATAGATATTGTCACTGAAAATGCTTAAGCATAGCATACCTTGGCTAGAGCAACCAAAGCCTTTTGAAAGTCTCCAGATGTGTCAGAGATGATGTCTTGTGTCAGATCTCTCTTCAGCACTGAAATCAAATCATAGTTTGTTTTGAAGTTATCAACTAAATTGACTAGATAACCTTTAAAGGTTATCCAAACCATTTTATGATCTTTTTCAGTCTTTTCCTAATTTTCCATTTAAATACGCCCACTAGAAATGTCGTTTTCTTACATTTTCTCATTTGGTTTCAAGTGAAGGATTTTATTTGTAGCATATCCTCTAAATCCTGAGATGGGCTCTGAAACTGGATATTAAACCCAAAATGTGCCAAAAATGTCCTTTTCTAAAGTCTTGTGGGTAGCATGGTCGGGTTTCTGCTTGTCAAATACAAAAACCTTTTTCTGAGCCTTTTTCTTTTTCATTCTTATTTATGGCTGTTCTTATCAGTACTGAACTCAAACAGAAAACTCTCCCAAAAAAATCAAGCTATTAATATGGGCACCTAGTAAGAAATGTCTTCGTAGACGTTACCTCATAATCTCAGAAAACAGAATTTAATTAAACAACACAGTAAACTCGACATAGAAGAGAGACACCTCACCACATTTTTGTAATTTCTTAAAATATTTTCCTGCTGTAGTTCACTGGTTGCTCCCATGGCTATCCCTTAAGCTTAAAAAGTCATCTAAGGTTTAGTTACAACTGAAAAAAAGTAGTTCGGTTTTTCATTCATCCTAGAAAGTATCTAAATGTGCGTCTCATTCCATGAAACATCCACAATTCCATCAGCGGTGATGTGCATTTTCCTTCACTACTGGGATCCACATAGGTCAGCAAAAGTCACCACAACCTCCCTCCCGAGCAACTCGATGTCGAGTTTTTATGAAGCTTCATTTGCCTCCTATATTGCATTCAGTTTCCCATACTAAGAATTGAGGCTGTGATTTGAATGTTCCTGCTACAGAATTATACTGTTAATATTTCTTTTTTACTCTGAATTACCTTCTTTGTAGTATCTGTTGGCTTCTTTGATCTCTTGGTTGGTTCTTGAGGCCAGAATCTCAATTAAGGTATCTTCATCAGTTCCAAGCCCCTGATAAAAGTGATCACATTTTCAGAGACGTTATTCAGTAGAGCAAACTTAAAATTTGTAACAGAAGTGAGATGAAAATCATTGACTTGGCTTTGAAAGTATCATATGGAATAAGAAATAAAAATTAAAAACATTGTGCCTCCATCTAGTATTGTAATTTCAGCTCTTTTGGAATTAAATTTTTATCACATTTAATATTACCAGTACTCAAAAGAAGTGCTAAAGGGATCAAACAGTGCACATAAAAGACAGGAATATCTATGACGAAAAATGCCTCCTTCCCTTTTTGCTTTCTATTATGTAAACATGCATATAAACATGGCTCCCATTAGCAATCAGTTTTCAGAAGGCAGAAAGAGTTCACTCTCAAAAAAGAATCTCCAACTCTGAAATTCTGCACAGATTACTGGGTTTTGTTCTCATGAACTGAACTACCAATACAGTTTTATTTTACAAAATAAGTTAAAGATAATACATAAGCCTTGAAATCTATGTCCAGTGTAATTGACAGACCTTGACAATTACTGATGCTCTCTAGGAAAGGTTGTCTCTAAGATTTTGCCTTACCTTCATAGAGGCTCTTAATTCTTCAGCATCCAATTGAGCTGGAGTTTTGAGCAAAGCCACAACAACATCTTCAAGGTGGCTTTTCAGAGCTTTTTTCATTGCTTCTTCTAGACTCTGTTTCAGGAAGAACAGGAAACACACTAAGCTAATGAATAGTAAAAGTGTAGCTGCTGTTCAGCTGTGGTCCAAAAATTAGTCTGACCTCTGATTAGTCTTGGTTTACATCATTCCTTTATCTATAATAAAAGGAATTACGAAGCCCTACTTCAAGGTTCAAATTTGTCACCTTTATGTTGATCAAAGTGTCAGGCAGGGTTTTTCAGTAAGTATTCAGGAGATTTTTCACAGATTGGAATTCAGATATATTGAACCACTGCCAGGATTAGAAGACTCAAGATAGGCTGCTTGTTTTTCAAGAGAAGATAATGCCATATTGCTCTTACAATTATGACTAATTTGCTTATCCGTATAACATTTGAAATCATCATTTATAGTATGAAGCGTACAGAGTTTGAAGTGGACATAAGTAATATCATTCTAAACAAATCAAAAGTCCTGAGGATATGAGCTATATTCTAATTTGACCTACATTTAAGGGGGGAAAGGGGTGGGTATTAAAAAACTGATTTATTCTGCCATCTATCAATACTCTTATTCTGTTTGTGTTCAGGTTGTAGCTATAAGAGCAAAAACATCAACCTGCTTTGTCACGATAGCTGAACCAATGAGATTATTTCAGAAACAAGCACTATGTCCATAGTTACTTTTGTTCTGCTTTTGATGGTGTGCCAGGAATGAAAGCATCTGATAATCTATAAACATTATTTTCCTTGAATTGCTGACTTTATATTTTAATATAATTATTTTTAAAAATATAATTGCAAAGCTGGAGCTTCCTCTGAGAGACGAGAAGGCTGTGAAAGCAAGTGAGGTTTCCTGAACATAAATAGGAAAGCTAGGCTAAAGTGTTATTAGAAAGACTTACTTTTTAAGTTGGCACTTAAAAGTTACCCTCAAAGGAATCCCTGTCCAAGGAAAAAATGCTCAGTGTGTCTAGCATGCCAATCGCGCAACTGTAACTTCAATTTAGAGTTACAGGTTCAATCGGAGAAAATCTTTAATAGGAAAGAGTAAGAGCAATTTGAACACTTTCCAGAAACATGCTGTAACTACCAAGATTCTCAGTTCCAGGGACTACTTAGAGGTAGGAGAACACTAGAAACTCCTCCTTATACCAGTGTTGGTATACTTAGGAAGTGTCCTGTCCTATTCAGCATTCTATCCTTGCTCATAGTTACCACGTGAGCCAGCAGAAACATTGATATTCAGGGTGTAAATTTAAACCTGAATATACTGTAAACTAGAATATACTGTACCTTTCCTTTAGTCTGCTGATAGGCAGCTTTGATCTGCTGACGCTGAGCATTTGTTCTTTTCGTCAAGATGTCAATGATGGTGGCTTCATCCACACCTATAAATCACCAAACAAAATTCCAATATATTCTATATATATACTATATCTATTTTTTATATATATATAGTATATTATATACATCATAGATATTACATATTTTTATTTACACACATATATATATAATATTCAATATATTCTATATATTCATATATGCATATGCATATACATATATGTACCATTTAGCTCGTTACATTTTTTTTATTATTATGTGCTTTATGTCTGTCCTGGGGTGGCATAATGATATCTTGTATTCCCTATCGTTTTGTATGCTTGACCAGAAATATGGTCCTGTAGCTTTAACTGTGTCCCGCAGCTGGGAGCTCTGCCGCCAGCGCGGGATGTTTTGAAACTTTCCCCAGCTCTCCTACGGGGGAGTGAGAAGGAAGGGACACTGTTTTTTTTCCCTGCTCAGTCAGTTGCTGCTGCTGGTGGCTGGTGCTACTACTGTAGCTGCTGCTTGGGTTGGTTTTTTTCCTCCCTGGGATTGTTTTTCATCGTTTTGGACCCTTTTCTTCAACTTGCTTTCTCATCCGAGAACCTGAGGAGCCCCGGGGGACAGCGGACAAGAATCGTCCAGGGAGCCACTGGAGGAACTTCACCTAGCCCCTTTGGGGCCCCCCGGAAAGGGGAAGCTACGCCTGAGGAAAAGGACACTAAGTTCATCAGCTGTTTGTTCAGGTTTTCTGACCCCTTTCCCCTTTTCCCTTTCCACTGTGTGGTCTGTTAATTAAACAGTTCTTCCCACCTTAGGCTGAGATATTCTGTGTTGTGGGGAGAGGGGTGCCAGAAACCTCTGCTGTGGGGGAGGCACCTGCTCGGAGTGCTTTCCACCTAGGATATTTGTCTCTAATCCAAGACAATGTCATATTTTGATTTCCTGATACACTCAAGTTTAACCAAAGGAAAAGCTGTAATAATCTATGGACTCACAGTTAGTGATGTAGTGAAGAAACAAAACAAATAGGTCCCTCTAGTACACAGAAATTTCATACAAAAAGTCTTAAAGTGTTCTGACTGTAGATCTTCCACTAAACTGAAAAAAAAACCCCTAAAAAGCCCCTAACAAACAGAAACCCACACTAAAGAAGAAAAAAGATGCCGTGGTCATTTAATCTCGGTAAGGCAAACTGAAAAACCTTTAAAGTACCAAGTGCCAAATGTGAATTTCATTAAAAGAGAGAAATGTAACAGAAGCATACAATACATTATGAGCATAATCACTGCCTCTTGCATGAATTTTATGGAAATCAAGCCAAAAAGTATCAGTATGGTATGTTACAATATTTTTTCCTTCCATAGAAATTAAATTTTTACAACACTGCCTTCAAAATATTCAAGAACTTTAATATAGCATTATGTTCTGAAACTGTAGTACAACATCAGGCTATCAAAGAGTTGACATTCTTCACCAAGTCACGAAATTTGATGTATTGCCAAGATCTAAAAGTAGAGGCACCTTTCCTGCTTGCCATTGCCTCTCACTCTGATATTTTATTCAGTGCTAGTCTCAAAATTTCCTTAGGAAGAGGCCTAATGTAGCACACTAAATATTTACTCCTCTTACCCTTTACAGTAAGAGCTCTGTCCAAAGCAACAACATCAGCTGATGGATCAAAACTAGGGTATGTCTGTACTCCATGGATACCTTTTGCACTTTTCTGCAGAGGGAAAATAAAAAATAAAATTAAAAAAAGAATAAAATTGCTCATACCAAAGACTATTTTTGCATTACTAGAAGGCACCGGTAGTTTAGCTAGATGTTTCAGAATCGTCTATACTTGTTGTTTCAAAAACCAGTATTTTGGGTTTTTTTATCTTCTGCTATTAAAACAAACAACCCCAAGAGAAAAGAAAAGATCTTGTGAACATGTTTTACACACAACACTTTGTATTGAATTTTGTACACTTCTAGCATCTCATCATTAAATGTCCCCCTCCCTACACAATTGTCTCACTAGGAGTCTTAAGAGAGCAGATAGACTGCATACTCAAATCAATCTCTTGCATACTCTTCGAAAGATCATTGTGTCTTGTGTGCTAAGTCAACAAAGGAATGGAACTATCTCACTGCCAGTTTCTCAATCTCGCAATCTAACTTTTGTGTTCTGGTTTCCATGCCAAACTTATTTACTAGCAATACAAAACCGCCTGTAACCACCACAGCCAAGAATGTCCCAAGACCTTGGGAATAGAAGGGGGATAGGATGGTGGAGCCAAAGGCTTATGCACAAAATGCTGTGTAGTCAAAATTACAAAATCCACAAGAGTCTAGAGCAGAAAACTTTTGTTTACTGAAATTTCCCGTATATAATTTGTTTTCAATATGTAAGTTTTTTAGGGAACTCGTGTGACTTCACAACATACTGCTTTACCTTTGCTTTCATTTCAGTATCTTCATTATCACAGAGATTCTCACACCAGACTGGCACAGTAACCCCTGACACCTCACTACCACATTTCTCCCTTCGAATCTCGAACAGTACTCATTGTCTGAGGCTTTTTATTATGTGCTGTGACTCTTTCCACCATAAGCACGGCATGTGATATGAAAACTAGGATATACACTAGTGACTTTACTTCCTCCTTTACATTCCTGGGTTCCAACTCATAGCTTCCAACACCTCAGCCAAAGAGTCCCTGTTTTTTTTTGCAATACATCATCTGAACCTGTTCCTACATGTTCAAAAAACTCAGCATCAGATTACTACTTTAAAGAAGCTGATTTGAGTGAATCAGTGACTGGCCACTGGGAATTACAGTTTAATCACACTAATTAGTTCTTCCTAGGAATTGATAACTAGACTGAAAGGTACAGATAGGAGAAATTTTTCATCTGGTAGCAAACTTCCTGCTTTAAATGGTTACATCAGATTATGCACTGCAATAAAATTGGGTTCCAGCTCTGATCAGCTGGAGCTTTACCATTGTTGTTCCTCCATTTGCATGTATGAAAGATGTTTAAATGCCTTTAAACTGCTTGTATGAGTACAGGACAATAAGCATGATTCTCTAAAAAGTTAATAATACTTACAATACAGTCCTGCTCCTGATTGTCCATGAACCATGCCTGCTTCAGAAATTCTGATACCATAGCCATGTTGACAGAGTTTCTGGGAAGAGATGCATTGTTACAAACCATTTTTCATCATTTTCAGCATCACTGAAACTCAAGATTTCCTTCCTCAAAATCATTTCTCTAGCACTATGACATGCAGTGATTAGTGTCCCAGGTGGTAACTGGCCTGTGCTATTAGAAACAGATAATTTTTATAATTCACAGGTGAAGTGATGCTCCACAAGGGCTTGCTCACCCTTACACTCAGCTACTTTCGGAAGTTTTCGATTAGAACAGCAGTAGTACTATTTGCTTATAGCAATAGTACAAGCATTAGCATTGACTTACAAAGGGAAGTTACTAGAAACCAATTAGTCTGTCTTTCTCATTAGTTAATCAATCTATCATCTATGACTGTTTAGTACGAGTACTTTGAAATTCACAGGTAAACAAGTGCTCTTTGTCTTATCATTTACTGAGGTTAAAGTTCTTGTGTGTTATGCTAGGAGAAAAGATACTCCCTTGTTAAATACACTTCCATGTAATTTCTTTGACTAGATCTTTTCTAAGGAAAGTGAGTAAATCTGGATAGTTTTATATACATTGCTTTTTTATTTCTTACAAATTTCCTGTAATGTTTACATCACAATAATAAAGTATTAGTAACTTGAGAAAAGAAAGGTAATTTTTTGCTTTTTACACTCGAAAGAAAATCCATCCAGCTTTCCCACAAGTCACTATGCAGAAAGGGAAAAAAATATGAGTGGTGAAGTGACATTAAGTACTCAAAAATAATGAATAGGTTGCTTCATTACAATGTCTGGTTTTGGTGTGAGGAATATCTTGCTTGCTAGCTGACAAAGTGAGGGAACAGGAAGAAGAAATCAATGGTTTATCAAATAAATTTACTCAAAATAGATAATTTTTAAAAAAACACTCTTCCTCAGCAAACTCTAGGGAAGCATATATATAAACAATTACTAGAGATAATGTTGCTGCTGAGTAAACCAGACTGACTTTGAAACTGATGTTAAGAGACATAATTCTATTTGCAGTCTTGCAGATCATATACACAATTACAAAAAATTGCATCACAGCTGCAACCAGCACTTTTCTCAAGCTGTCAGAGTGACCCCTGCACCCTCCTGGTATTGAGAGAAGTTAACAGGGGCAGATAAAGCTCTGTGGTACCTGAAGTTCTGCTGCATTTTGTAACAGCACATATGAAGGCTGTGTGCAGCAGGATGAAAACACTGAAAAGTCTCCACGCTGGACACACTGAGTCATCAGCGCTGACGTGTACTGGAATGTCTGCTGACTGACTGATTTCACACAGCACAGAACCACTTAAAACTATGAAACAAGATCCAGTCTCCCAGATCTGAGAAGAGCTGTGTTTTGCTCGATAAAGTTTCACTTCGCAGAGAGAGCTGGCTTCAGGAAGCGCTGCTAACAGATCCATTTCTTCTACACATCCCCACACCCACCCCCCACACCCAGCTCTAATGCTTTGGCTGCCCTTGGGGTTGGCTAGAGCAGAAGGCTAGTAGACTACACTAAATTTGGTTTATTAAGCCTTTAAAGCTTTATGTCTTTTCTGATTTAAATTACACAGAAAGAAAAAAAATGTGCCATAAAACTTAAATATTTTTTTTTCTTTTGAAATAAAGACACTGACCCATAGATCCATTTATTTCAATCTAGTATACAAATAATGCAATTTTAATGTAAGTCAAAGTATGCAATGGCTCTTGAGAGGAGCTAAAGACTAAGTCTGCTTAAATTAGCTTAGCAAGATAAGAAACCAGCTTACATATAAAACTCTTCTTCTGCTTTATAAGAAACTACAGCTGTTAAAAAAAAAGAAGACTGGAATCTAGGAAGACAGTCAGCCCCCTGATGGAGACAAGGTCTTGCCCAATGCTTTGAGTCCTGTTGCTCTAAAATGCAAACAGATTATGTGAACAATACCTAGATCCAGGAAGGATACGATCAGTCCAAATATAACTTTAATGTAGTATGAAAAGGACTGAAAGAACTGATGGCTTTCTGCATACATTTTTGTCTACTTTTATTCTCTGGACATAGATTGTGAGCAAGGAGAGGTAAAAACCATGAGAGGAACAAACAGAAGTTACCACAGAAAAGTGTGATGCTCCTTTCTGCTTACTCCATTCCAGGTACCTATTTGAGAGTTATTCTGTCTAATTAAGTATTGTCCAGGCTATATGTCTCACTTCCCAGTCTGTAATGTGTAGGTGACTCAAAAAAGCAAAGGGGATCAAGAAGTTAATGTCTCTCAGCTTGAAAAATGCTGTGAATTTTATGCATTTTATCATTCCCAGTTGGAATGATCAACGTTGCAACTGGATTAAACAGTCAAACACAAATCCAGACTGAAAGTCCTAACTGTTGTTTCACAAAAACTACCACAATATTGCTTTCTGTCTGGCTCTTAGTCCCCTGAAGATGCACCCTTGAACTGGACCTACAAAAAATTTTTAAGGTTTTGAGAAAATACCTTATTAAAAATATTTAAAGACACTACCTAGATTTTTACACTACAGTCAGTGTCAATTGACAATTTATCTATGCATATTTAACTATATTTTGAAGCATGTCAGATACATCCCCTCTGGTTACTTTCAAAGGTCTGATACCAGGACCTTGATGTAAATTATAATCATGACATCTGAAAAACAGGCAGAAGGTCCAACAGAGTAATTTAGTTTGCAGTGGAAAGTCTGCTGAATATGAAACCATCAGAGAAAAAAACTATCTCATCCTTGTAAAGTTCTATGGAAAGATTTAGCAGAACAAACCCCAGATGATACAGCTCTTACAAGGCTTTGCCAAGCTCTTATGCAGAAAACCAGAATTTTGCTCTTATGTTTCTAAAAGACTGTTTGATTTCTAAAATTGTATTTCTCATTTGATTTCTAAAAGACTTGATTCTCATCACTTTCATGAGTAATCCTCTACATTCCTAAAGTAAAAAACTGTTGTGGAAGTAACAACAGCTGTTTCTATTTTTTAAGTTTTCATACAAAGCATGGTAGTTTTCTAGGAACTCCAGTTTTACTGCAGATTTCTACAGCAGCCTACCAAACAGGCAAAGAGAAAGCATATGAAATGGCTAACTCCAAATAAATTTGCTTTTGAAGTTTTAACCATTTTTTATTTCCTTTATTTGACTGCATTAAATAAAAGTAATAAGTATCCAAGTGCTTGTGTAAAATGTTCCAAAATGGAAAGAATTTCTCCTGCCCACACCTGTCTTTGTCCATGACAGCAAATCCAACCCACAGAAAGTTTACACCAGGTCACTTGACAAATCCAGCATACAATTCATAAAGTGTATGCTTTATGTCTACAGAGAGAAATAATGAACTATAAAATCCTACCTTTCTCCTCACAAACACTGCCTTGCAGGGCTGCACAGTCAGGAGTAGAGGAATGGACAGGGCTCTCAAAACTTTTATAGCCTGTGCAGGAAACCCCACCTAGCAACCAGTGTTTCCAAAGCCCTAGTAATCATCGGCAACTATATCTGGGTGCCACCCAAAATGGAGAAACATTAAGGGAAAAAAAAAGGAGTCATTGCAAAACTATGTGCTGGTGAAATTATGTGCAGATTTCTGAAGGGAAAAGACAACAAATGAGCAAGCCATGGTAGCTCTCTCTTCCTGCCCTGACCACATTCTCTACTTCAATAAATTCCCATAAATCTTTTGGGATCATATGATTAGATGTCAAGAAAACTAAGTTTGAGTTACTCTCTTCACATTTTGACATGTCTGATACCATAGCAAAGTGAATATATTAAGATATATCTTGGCTCAGTGAAAGTTTGAGAGAAAAAAGGGAGAAGAATCAAGGCAACATCCTCACTTCACTGAGATCTGGTGCCTATCAGCTCTGCTTCTTTTGCACATGGGCCTGTGGCAGAAATGGCCCAGGAATAAAACGTGTTTAGTATTTAATATAGATCACTTTTTCTTTTTTCTTGGAAAGAGACACCTGGAAAATGGCAGGCTTAATATAAGGGCAATAATTGACGCCTACATAATTAGAAAGAGGTTGAAACAATCAGATTAAAGTCTGAAGTTCAAAGTGAAAGTGGCTTGCACAAGGTGAGGGTATATCTACTAGAAGTGGCTTCCTGCAAGCACTTGCTTGCCAAGCCAGCCCAGCACAGAGCATGCATATCACTAACAACTCAGATTGGCGTGGAACATGATGCCCAGTGAAGAAATAGCTCTTGCTGAACCAGAAGTGTTTGCAGTGAGCAGATAGGCCTCCCAGCAGACTTTTATCCTCCTTTGCTGACTTGCTGCAACACACTGGTTCCGCCGGAATGGTTGATCAACTTCACGTGAACGTACATGACACAGAGTCTGCCCTTTAAACCCATGTCTGGCAATTAATTAAATGAGGAGGAAGAGGACCTGGCTGATGGTTATTATTAGAGAGGATCCTCACAAATGTCTCAAATGTAACATAGCACATATACATACGGCATGTAAGATTCACCTCTTACACACATGTAAGATTTACATCTTACTCCACACCCCCAAGAGGGTGGTGCTCAGAATAACCTGATCATCACAGTCAAGGAGGTCCCCATCCAAGCAGCCTAAGGGCAGAGCCTCCAGGAGTGCTGAAGGAGACAGTGGTTAGGCCACCCAGCCCCAGGATCGGCCTTCAGCAGTGACCTCAGCCCTGGCCCTGCTGGAGTCACTGCTCTGCTGCCTTACAGAGGGCGGGGACTGAAAGTGGCACCCAGCCTGTGGGCTGATGGCCTGCCACATTCCCATCCCCAGAGAGGTGCCAAACTCCTGGAGCTGGGGCTGCCTATAGTGCCCACCCCAATGTCCTGATCCTGACTGGGGTGATGGGAGAAGAGGGGCTGCCCTGCCTTGCTAACCCCCATGGGAACACCTCTGGCCCCCAGGGAGTCCCCAGCCCACTTGACTCTCTGACAGAAATTTTCTCCTACATTTTGTCATTTCCTTTCCCCCTGTTCATTTAATATATGGTTTGATAAATGTATTTCAGGTGTTTTCAGTAAGCTGAATAATTGAAGGGGCCTACCAGCCAACAGTGATACTGTGAGCAAGCTGCCAGTTTGTATTTTGATTTGTTCATTTAATTATGATGTGTGATGTTCAGATTAGCCCTCCTGAATTTCGTGTCAGAATTACACTAGCAGTCCTACTTCACTTGGGTCAGATGCTGGCCAAAATTTTTGTTTATACTCCTATTCTGGGACTGTTTCCCTTGTCTAATAATGACCATGGCTGAGGGCATGAATCAGTGTGCTACAAGCATGGAGTAAGACACCCCTCCATGTCGATTCTTTTTTCTAATATTGTTTTTTCATAATCAGATTATTATCCCATTTTCATCATAATACTTTTTCACCTCTGATTTACTTATTTATAGGTTTTTTTTAACTAATTGTATTGTCTTTTGGGCCATGTTTCCACCTTCAGAGTGATCTCCCAGGAAGGCATTGTGCTGCTACTCATTGTAGAAGCTGTTTGCATTTGCTTCTCCTCTTTAATGGGTGCACAGATGTTGACTCACTGTCTTCCTGGAGCTCAACTGAGACACCATCTGCACTAGAGTGCTTTATTGTACAAAAGGCTGATATTTTAAAAAATGCAATTTAATTGGGTGGAGCTCTTAGCAATTGTTTATTGTTGTTAACTGTTTCTCCCTCGTTTGTTTCATACCGCTATAACAGTTTGCATATTGTTTATTGTTGAGTTGTCATTATTAATTCAGAAGTGGCAAAGCATGCAGCCACTGTTGTAGAGGCTCAAATGTCTCAAAACTGACAAAAATAAATATGTTTGTTTACAACACTCAATGTAGTACAGAATGTAGCTGCTGCTGAGAGAAACAGAAATGTCCAGTGAAAATAGAAAAGAAAAATGGTCACTTTTGATAAACTCCCAGATTTGGCCGTGCAAAATATTTCTCTTGAGGCTACTGATGACAGCTCAGTTGGGTAGATGGAATTTCCCCAAGCAATCTATCCTACACAAAATGGTAGCAAAATGAGACAGGAATTTTCTTGGAGGTTGCAAGTGAGATCAGCAGCCCTTACATGTATTTCAGAGGCTACTACCAACCTGCTGTAACTCTGTGTTTATCCTACCCAAGGTGCCTTAAAGAAGAATGCAGGTTGAGGAAACTTAGGAAATGACCATTCTACCTACACAAATCCAAAGATGCCATTTTATAAATTACCTTCAAATTACCTGTGAGATGAAGTTTAAGTGAAAATTGTTGTTTACAAATTGCATTATGAAATAGCATTATCCTATAAGAGCTCCTGAGTGTACTGTCAGGCAATAAATCATCAAACAGAGCTCTGCCTTTTTCACACCAGGACAGCCATCCATTTTGAACCATCTGATAACAATCCAGAGCCAGCTGGAATCTGCCTCTCTCATCTTTTGCACCTTGTGACTTCATTTATCTTCAGTAACTTTTCTCCACTTCCTAAAAAGCTGAGGAGCAACATATTACTTGATTTCCTTCAGCAGCCAGGACCTCCAATGTAGCACCTGTACTCAGGTTTCAGTCAATAGAGACAGTAATATCAATGATGCAGCTCTAAGAGCATGTATGAGTTACAGCAGGCCTCCTGAAGGCTTTCCAGACAAAACACAGTATTTTTGCTTAATCATATTTATCAATTCCTGTACAAATCTTGTTTCAGGAAGCATGTCCCAGTTACATTATTAAGAAAAATATCTTTCCTGCATGTTGAGGTATAGGGCCTCCTCAGACCTTCATCTCTCGCTTTGACATTACAAGAGAATAAATTACAAATTCACTGAGAACAGCTACACAATCTATTCATGTGCACCTGGTCTGCATGATTCTAGTGAGGTCCATCCAGAGTCAGGCTATGATTATGGGTATCCCTGTGATTCTATATTATGGGCTGGATGACTTCTAGACACACAACTCCTTTTTTAGTTCCATGCTAAAACAAAAAAATACATTCATCAGACACGATAGGATGTGTTCAAAACTGTGTAATATCTCTTATGTCTTCTCTGTTAAAGGTTTTATTTTCGTTAATGTGTTGTTTCCCATTCAGATCATATTTCAGCTCTGAACCTCTTTGCAAGCTTGTAAGTAGGGAAAAGATTGGACAACATGCATTTGTGTCATGATACAGATTCAAAATAATTTATAGATATCTTTGAGGAATTTTCTAGCAAGGATTAATTGTATTTGCACTGCATAAAGTATTTAACACCTCTATCTTTCAATGTGAATTTGCGTTTTGTTATTGCTTCATTAAATATTGAATTAGCAATAATTCTCAGACTACAGGAATTCCATGCTTTAATCAAACATATATCTGCTTCTATAATCAGCTTTAAGACTTACTGTTCTCTTAGTTGCAGTAAATATCTTTCTGTAGTTCCATAAAGTTATAGAAGTGTAATGGGATATTCTGAGTCTCATGGTACCACATGGCTTAGCTTTCCAGAAGACACAAAATGTTACTGAACATCACCCTATACAGATAAATAAAAATAGTCCACCCTCTCATAGAAACAGGCAGAGTAGCTGCATGAGAAATCATGTCAAGGTAACAGCATTTTGGTGATTATAAATCCCATTCAGTTTAAATGAACTGAAGTTCTGCCACTTTAACCAGGAATTCACCTTAGGGGCACAAACAGAGAAACAGTTCTAGAAGCTTTTCAACATCTCAGACTGCCTTCCAGACAAAAACCATTATGACTGTGTGCCAAAGTAATTTACACGAGGAAGATGTGGACCTTTTAGGAAGCCTCTAGGAAAAAACTTTGGAAATCCTTGTTACACACATCTTCCTCCAAATCACAGTAGAACAAAACAGACCTGTTTGATGATGAAGCTGGGGCAAAAATAGTGAATTACAGCAGAAGGTAAAACGTGCTGCGCATTCATGGGAAAGTGTTAAAGGGACAAGACAAAGTGGGAATGCATAAGGTTTTTACTGTCCTGTGCAGTGTACAATGCTAATCAGAGGGTGTAAATAATAACAGGGGAGTAATTTCAGGACAAAGGAGCACAAGTGACTTTAAACAATTGAACTGTGTATCAGTGCTGTGGAAAGGTCAATGCCCCTAATGGTGAAAACCTCCAAATATCTTCCCCAGCAATGAAACAAACCAAAACAAGAAAGTTGGGGGTATATCAGAACTGACCTAAGGAGGAAGGGAACTGTGCAATCTCTTCAAGTGAAACCAAACATCAGGATGAGCAGTCCTCTAATCTACAGTAGACTGAGCCCTGCTGCACAATTATGCTGTAATTTCAAAGAAAGAAGAGACAACACTAATTAGCAAAAAATTAATCAGTAGATGAGCCACCTCTGGTTCTGCAATACGCAGGTTAAATTTAGCCATCTGGGATTTTCCAGTTTATTTGGCATTCTGAAACTGGTTCTTTGAAGTAACTTTACATCTACTGCCGTTTCTTGTGTGTCTTCTTTTCTTTTAAAGAAAATTAAAAATACAAACATTTACAAATATGCCCTTAGCAAATTTTGCTGCCTTGTTTCTATTGAAATACATACCAGTGAGTGGATCTATTAACAAAAATATCCAAGTTTAAAATCTTTTATTCTGTATTTACAATGAGGAGCAAGAATCATGCTCTGAATCTTCAGAATTGCTTCAGTCAAGCTGATATTTGTTCAGTGTGGCATAGCCCTGACCTAGGTCCCACTACTGTGAAGAAACAAGAATTACATAATAAGTGCAAAATAATAAATCATGTTTTGCTCATTGTCTGTGTTCAGGGTGTGGTAAGAACAGTCATAAAAACCTGAGGAAACTATACCTTCCATTCACTCTTGTAATACCTGGTTTCCGTAATCAGCGGGGATGGCTTGTGGTTAGGAAAACTTTTTGGAGATTACTTGGCTTCAGTAGCTTACCTGCCAAAATTAAGAGACAGAACTAATTGACGATTAGTCAGTGATTACAAAACTGATTTGCTACTATGGAACATTAGAATAGTTTAATCTCAGACAAAATGAAGCTTTCTACGTACCTTTCCCTCAAATCTTCACAAAACCAAAGCACTGGTAGAGAAATATCTAAACTGCATTATTCCATTTGAAAAAGTATTTTTTCTGACTTCCTCCATGTTATGTGATTTTTTCCTCAATTTAAATACATGTTTATTGTTGACTTTCAGCAAAATAATTTGTATCCAGGAGTTTTCCTACGGACTTCCATATTGTGATGTGGAACAAGAATTCCTGGTTGTGTTTCCAGCTAAAACACCAGAAAATTCCCATTCTTTCATTTCAGTTTCATTCTAGACAGGATTGTCTCAAGACTTCAGTTTGGGAAGAAATACTGCCAGAGCACAATGGGTGACATGGTGCAAGTTGCAGTTATTAATGGAAAATTTTAAAGAGTTTAAACTTGTTTCCAGTTCAAAGAGAACAAGGCTCAAGGCATGTTTATATTTGTTGTAATTTAGAACATTATAGAATGTCATAGAACTGCCTAAAGGTGTGTAACTCAGAGCTTGATTTGCATTTGATTTTCCTCAAAGGACAAAGGCACAGATGCAGCCTTTCAAATGTAGCCCAATTCTGTACTGGAGTAAATTATTTATCCCTGGAGTTGCTAATAAGTTTCTTAAGAGAATCAAAGTCATTGGGTATATACAATGAGGAACATGAGACTCCTAGCCATAGAAATTTATCTTCACATAATTATGCATGAAGTATTATGGATAGCAAAATAAAAGAGACAAGAGTGGAATATCGAGTCCCAATGATGTTAATTTAAGGAAAAGACATATAATGTAACAGATTACTTTAGGGATTTTTGAAAGGTGTTTTAAATTAAAAGGTAGAGAAGGTTTGTCAGGTAAAGATTCTAAAGTAAAATTAACAAGAATAGAGGCCAAAACAAAAGTACTGAAAGAGTGATCTCGAGATATTTGTGGCATTACCAATCTGTTTTATTGTGCTTGTTTAATAGCTAGCACAGTCACATTATAGTACAAGACTGGGACTACTACACACCCCTTAAAGGATTAAACAAAGCAAGAAACACTACAGTGAACATTAAAAAATTGAAGTAGAAACCTAAAATACCCTATTTAAATACAACTGGGAGCTTAGTATTTTCTATTTGTTTTGCCATTTCTTCATTTAATCATAGTTGTATTGCTAACATTTTTTACACAATTTATTACTGTAAAAAAAATTTGGAAACATAATCGGTCAAATAAGTTTTTATTTTTATAAGGTTGTGAATATTTAAAATCAAACACCCTCCTTTTTTCAGATGGTTGGTTTTCTTTTGTTTCTTTTTCTCCTTTTCCATTATTTATTCTTTTTTTCCCCTGTATTAAGAGAAAGAGGAAGGAAAACAAAAAATGATCTGTAATATTTTTATTATCATAAAAAGAAAAATCACAAACCAATTCATTTATTTAAAGAAATAATACTCCCTCAAAGAAACTTTATCTAGAGGTGCCCATACCATGTTGTATTCTTTACATCCTGGTGAAACTATAAAATATTCAAATTAGCACAATAGGGGTAAGAGTCATAGAAATTAAATCAGTTGTAGATTATTTGTACAATGATTCACAATGAAGCTGCTTCCTGGAAACCCACAGCGAAACTGCTTGTTCAGTTAGTGATACCAAAAGCCTTCCTTTTGTACTGCAATCTAGAGTCAAGTTCCTGGTTTTAGTCCTTTTTGACATAAGGGTGGAGTGCACAACAATAGCAGTGAGGTAGAAATCCTGAGCTGCTGGTCTCACCTGCCCAGGCTGGTTCACATCAGCCTGCAAACACTCCATTCCGTATTTTATTTTGCAATTCCTGAATAGTACATGCTTTTCTCTGTCTTTGCTGCTATTTTGTTCATAGAAATATAGAAATATATCAGAAGTTTTGTGCCTGGAATTATTCCAAGAGAAGAGAATATATGATTTACAGTTCAGAATAACCTGCCTGTCTCAGCCAAGGCCAGTCACAACATAATGGTATAGGCAGTGATAAAAGTGTGTGCTTCTTTTACCCTTAATTAGCGGAGAAGGGAAATAACAATACACTTCCTTGAAAAAGTCGTAAAAAACAGGTCAAACGTTAATGTTGTAACAGTTTCATCTGGAACCATTTAATAACTCAGTTTGTATGAAATTAGAGCTGAAATTGCATAAAATATCACTTAGATCTCTATCAAGTTAACCACTACAGGAAATGGAGCAAGAGAACCATGTTTCACATTCTTCCAGCTGAAACAAGGAAGTGTGGAGACTTGTAAAATATTCTAGTTAATTCCTTCTAATTTTGTGGGTATTTGTGCTTTCAGATACATAACACCAGCCTGTATTTTTTTCACTTGCAGTTAAGTTTCCTTCAGCTTTGAGTTTCATCTAGTAAGTTTTAGTCTGCTGGCAGAACAGACATTGCCTGCCGCAGGAATCAGTGACAAGAAACCTGATCCGTATCTGTTTTACTTTATACAGGTATCTTGTTGCCTAGTGAGGCTCTTGTATTTTTTTGCAGGTTAAATATTTATGTACACAGTGGAGGAGGCTTTCAGAAAATACCAGAAGTTAACTCTCATCTCTCTGGAAACACTCAGAAACAGACGGATAACCATGGATGAAGGTAATTATGTAGGAATTAGTATTTCTTTAGTAAAAACAAAAAATGTTCATATATGTTGCATTATGGCACACAGGTATTGAGAGTGCAAGACCACTATTATATTAAATAAGTCCAGTGGAAATTGTCAAAAGGACAAACACCTGTTTTTCAGCTTCTCAGCTGTAAAAAAATGTCAAGAAAAGAAAAGAAAAGAACTCATGGATATGAAATACACATTAAAAGAGCTAAGTAACTGACATAGCAGAAAGATAACCACAAGTGAATGAGGATAGTTTTAAATACAGCTAGCTATTTAAATTAGCAAGCTGTCTTGCTAACCTAGGACATGTGTGTTCAAATGCTAGGGATTAATTGAAAAGTTGTGCACGTGTCTTCATAAACATTGAGAAAAATGTGATAAATTAAAGTCCTCTAAGTAAAGTCACTGCAGGTTTTACAAATAGTTTGTGATTTTTTAGAAAAATAGAACTGAGTTTTCACAGTTCAACAAGTTATTGAATATTTCAGGCGTGATACTTATGTCATTTCAAGAAACGCAATCGTCAAAGGGAATCGTCAAAGGTCTGATGAATGTGGCTTCTAGTGAAAGTCTGAAAAGTGGGATGATGGTCTAATAATTTAAGAATCTTTATTATTTTTCAGAAGACAATTCAGAAATCTTTAAAAATCATCGATTTGAATGTAGGACAGGAAGCAATGGTCTTAAAGAAAGGAAGTTTCAACTGGACTTTAAACATACACCATTTTCACTAACAAGTGATTAAAAACAGGTTAAGAGGGTCCTAATTTATTTTTTACCATTATTTTATTTAGGACTATTTCTGTTGCAAACTTAGGCCTTTGATCAAAGTGTCATGTCCCTGCTCCTTATTTCTTCCCTGAAATTTTAACTTCTGTTTGCTAAAAAAAATTAACCTGCAAAGCAAATATGTTTTACCAGAGGATTCTACCTCAAAAAATAGAAGATGATGTTGCAACAAAAGAAAAAAAGTTATATTGCCAAAACTTGTGGGTTTCCTCCTAGATTTTCCACAGAGATAACATGTATCCTAAGCATGACATTTTAAAATTGTCTTTAAATTGCACTTGGACTCTTAAAAGAACTTTTATTATATAGAATATTTCTTACAAAAACTACTGTGACTGTTCAGGCTTTGGGGCTTTTTTTTGATACACACCCTTATGTGACCATATTTGAGGGCCAGCAGGTAACCAAGGCTGGGTCTCAAACATTAAAGTATTCAGCATCTACAGCCACTGATAGTTTGAGACTGTTATTGAGTATGAGGGTAGGGTTGGGATAAGTGAAAGCACAAGGACAGATTCTATAATTGATTTTCAATGGCTTATAATTAAAGAGTAAATGAGCATTTATGCAAAGCCTATAATAAGAAAGCAAGGTGGTTTGTCTTGTTCCACCTTAGGGAGTAGGGTGCTGAAAAGCAGAAGGAGGGAAAGACAAGGAATATTTGCAGCTTTTTCTATGCACCTCGCAGATTCTCTCCATAAATCATGAGGAAACAGTCTTCTTTCACTTCCTATTAGTGAACTTACCTAAGGCCTTCCCACACATATTTATAAAAGTGGTTTTTCTTCAAAAGTTAAACATACTTCTCAAAGGTTATGTTTAAAATTTAAATGCAATAATAAAAATTAACTTGCCCAATAATAAAATTAAATTGCCATGTCTGATTTAGAGATGAATAGCACCATTAGTGGGGCATTGTGGTCTGTTTATAGTCTCAGGCTGCTCAGTGAATGAGAGGTTGGGAGTACCATGGAATCTCAGGTCTAACCAACATGAAGGAACAACTATGTCTAGCAATAGACACACAAACACACACCATTTTCCAAGGAAATATAAATCTAGATTTTTTCATTTTCTCCAGCAGTTCTCTGAGTTGTAGTGCTATATACATGTCTTTTTATTTTCAAGAGGGAAGATCAACAAAATACACCAAGAAAAGCTTTGCTGTCTGTGGTAGCCAGCTATTAGTAAGAAGAACAGTAACTATTGACATAGGTGTTTTGTTCCATCTTGGCAATTTATTCCGTGACACCTGCTATATATTCTCTTCTTCTTGCCAATATACTCTATATGTATATACACACATATATATTGACTGACTGTTTAAACCTCACACCAGAACTGAAGAGTAACAAGTTAAACACGTTTGATTGTCAGCTCTGTTGGGCAATACAACTGGGCAAGGTTGTTGCTTAAGGCAGTGTAACCTGAGAATGTTAGAGATAAAAATGTGGTTTGACCAGACAGAGTAGGGAGAAAAAGTTTGCATAATATATTTCCATCTGGAAAAGAAATTAGTTGTAGCTTGTAACAATGTAGACAAGCCTTTACTTGTAATAAACTGTCCAAGTTAATTGCTAAATCACTTTCAGAGGATGAGATGGAGTTATAAAAATATCTTGGTATGAATCTTCATACCAGCAGATACCAATGTGATGCAGAGCTAATGGGGAAAGGATGGACTTCTAAAACAATCCAGATGGTTGGTAAATAGGAGAGAAAGCTATTGTTCCATCCACAAACAAGAAATGAGGCTGAAGATGGCCCATTTTCCTGCCACTCAGCTACACTGAGTTATATTCAGCAATACCACATTGCTACATTCCTGCTTCTCCCTGAGTGATCAGCAGGCCAGATACAAATGACAATTTCCACTTTCTTTGTAAGCAACAAGAAGAAACAATGTGATCTTGCTTGTCAGGACACTGGGAGAACAGTTAGTCTCTATCCACGTCAAGTTTCATGCTCCATTTTCCACATAATGAAGGAGGAAACACTCTGTATATCTGCCCAAGTCACAGAAGCAGCAGTCTGCTCTCTTGCTCTGGATGTTCTAATTGAACCACACTTTAAGGACACTCCCACCATACCCTGCCAGTCGTCTCTCACACTGCTGTTCTTTGTTTTGCATTGGAGCACAGAGGGTGGGACAGGCTCTGTTCAGTCCACTGATGGTGTTATAAAAAAACCTGGTGCGTGCACTTGCACCCTGGGTAACATTGAATAGCAGAGTAATGAGAAAGAAGAAGGGATTTTTTTGACTTATGAAATTTGTCTTTTAAGTTGCAATCACATGTGATGCAGCCCTGTTTTCCTGTAGATGACTAAACTTTGGCTTGCAAATGGGACGTAGGGAATTAATTCCTTATTTTGTTTAGCTTGCATGTAAATCTTTGCTTTACCTATTAAACTCTCACTAACTCAACCTATGAGTTTTATAATTTTTATCCTACTGATTCACCCACCCATCATTGTGGGGGAGTGAGCAAGCAGCAGCATGGGGCTGAGCTGTTAGATAGGCTTAAACCACACCAGAATCTGGTATCAATTTAGGAACATATTCTTGTGCTTCCTCTTTGGGTAGTACTACTTACTAAATTGATCAGGGAAACATAAAAAAGTTTCAAACTGTGGTGATAGGAAGAAAGAAGGATTAGTTAAAACAGATTTATCTTTGTCATACTGCATTTCTGAGCTGCATTTCTCAATCTGCCATAGGAAGACATTCTGTCACCTTCATTAGTTATACAGAACTGCAACTGGTCCATCCTCATTTCAATAACAACTTTGCCATCATCATAATTCTTTATGACTACTTCTGCAAGTGTAATTTTCAGGCCTTTTCAGTGAGCACAGGACAAGTTTTTAAAGGCTTTATCACTTTTTGTGCAATGTTGACAGGCAGTGAGCAAGTCCCAATGCTGACACCCCTAGCCAAATAGTTGAAATCTCTGCAAGAACATGAATTCAGTTGCTGAACTTATAGTCACCTACAATCTCATTCCTGTGCACATGCTATGATTGCTTCTCAAAAACCCTGTCATTTCTATTTCCTGTTCAGAATCAAGTATTCATTGTCTTCCTGGCTGTTCCATAAACCTTGAAGAGATAGAAAAACAGCATGTTTCCCTATGGGACTTAGGAGGTTAGCAAGGTATTAAAAAAAAAAAGATTCATAACTGTATTTGAAGGAAAACCTTGCCTTCTTATATATTTTGCATCATATTTCTTGATTGCTGGAAGTGGTATTTGACTGGCAGTGTGAGGTTTTGTTGTTTTCCTATTACATATTTCTGTTACCAGTAACTGGAATAATTTTTTATTTTCCACTTAGCCATTTTAAGTTATGGAACATCATATGTGCTCATTTGTCTGTGTATAAATGAAATAAATATAAATATACATAATAAATACTTCTGGTTTCTTTGAAATTCATCAAGAAAATATTTTTTCTGGGGAAACAGAAATTGATCATAACAAGAGAGCAAATATCTTAGAGATATCCAGAGACAAAAGTTGGCCGAGAGTCTTGCATAGAAGAATGTGTTTGAGATGTTCTTTTGGGTGGAAGATACATGAGACTTGACATGTTTTATTCAGGATAGATGGTGAATTCTGCTTACTTTATTTCATTGACCTCAATGTACTTTACTAATTCAACTAAATCTGACAGTCAGACCAAGATTAAATCACCAAATCATGTTAGCTTTCAAAGGAGACAGAAAGGAAAGACCCAAAACTAAATGTTTGCTCTGACCACTTTCTAAGAAAGCCATCCAGGTTTAATTAAATTGGCTGAGAGTTTGCAGTATTTTAATCTTAAATGCATTTTGGGGTGTGATATTAAGAATCTGCTCTTGTTTCACTAAATTTGTTTTTAAGACTCTTGACTGAGTGCCTTTTCCTAGTATTTTATTAAAAACAATTATGTTGCTTGTTTTTCCAGAAGTGCGGGTACAAAGTGTTGACCTTTCAGGCTGTCAAGTCCCCAATGATTCAGTAAGAATTAATCCTGAAACTAAACCACAGGCCACCAAGCACTCGTCTGTTCTACCAGGCAGTGTTACTGATTATTCAGAGGACACACAGGAGCCTTCTTCATGTGTGATTGAAAGTGTTTTGATGGAAGACACAACTGAGGAAGGTAAGTGGTAGTTGTGCCTCAGATGTTCAGAATGAGATTGTACTTCACTGATTTCCACAAAAGGTAGTAGTAGTATCTGTATTTTAGCGTCACAGAAGGAGAACTACATAAACATTGTAGACCATGTTGTCATTAGTGCTGATGTAGCTTGAATATGGATAAAAGTCAGCACAGACTAAGCGGAAGGGTTTCTGTAACATTTCAGTTAATAGGATATGGACATGATCTTCAAGCTCCCTATGTAAAAGAGATGCATAGTGGCCTTGTACTGTTAAAACTAAAGCTGTCATAATAGGACTAAATTTTTTATATGGTCTACGCCTGTAACTTCGGGAAAAAAATGTGCGACCCCTCTGAAAACTGTCAAAAATACAGTTGTAGTTTTTCAGAAGTAGTAATGTGGCTGTCTAGTCTGTGCTGACTGCTTTCATTCTAGGTGTAATCTGAGAGAGGCCTCTGGTTTGAGGAGCCTTATATTCTAAAGGAATTAAACTGTAAGGAGCTGTCATACTCAGGGCACCTTTTAAGAGCAGTCTGACCAGTGGTATTGGAGAAAAGCAGAGAACTGTTACAGATGTCTCATCCCAGCCTCACCACAGAGTTCTGTGTGAATTAACTCACATAAGTGGTGTGAATAGGGATTATCAGTAGTTCTGAGAGTCACGTGCCCTGTGAAATGCTAAGTTAAACAGAAGACATACAGACTGATTTTTAGCATTCATGAATTAATTGGTCGGAGTTTCAAGTATTTTTCCTCCCCAAGGTCTGTATAAAGACAAACTTTGCAGTCGTATTGCTATGTGATACAGTAATGCATTTTGTCTGATTTATCCATCTGATTAATCTTTATCCTAGAGGGGAAGATAGACTCTATGCTCTTGGCCTGCAAGCATTGATGCACTAGTGGCTAATTTTGCCTAAAGTAGGATTATGTGACGTGAAGGGCTGCTAAGAGTCTCCAAGACTCTTAAGAAAGCAAAATGTGAACCAGAAGGGTGTAGATGCAAGATGTCTTTTGAAAAGCAGCTGTTCTACTTAGAATTTGTGTCCTTCAATTATATAATTCACAGAACAAAAGCTGATATTTTTATATACATGTAGAATATGTGTAACACAATGAAAATGATGAATTCAGGAAAAGAGAATACCTTGAGCCAAGGGTGCTCTTTTCAACATGTATTTTAGTTATGCATATTATAAATCATCAAAATTGGATCTTGAAAAACACAACTTTTATGGCTGTACCCGAATAGGACATGATGTTTCCATCTAGAAGGTGGACAGACTGTATCTTAAAAGAGTGCATCCCCTAACAATACAGCTAGTAAAAGCAATGTGCAGAGACAGGTGTTTGTAAGTATAAAATCACTGCAGTATGTAAATAAATTAATATCGTGTTAGGAACTCAGGACCGGTATGCATTTAAATCTCCCCAGTGCACAAAATTTCTAAATTTCTGATAATTGTTTTGACCAACTCAAGGAGTCAGAAGACTTCTTTCAGACACTGTTTTCTCTTTCACACCAGAACACTTGAAGGTGTTGTGGCTTGGTTTCCTTTCAGCAGGAGTGTTGCAGAAGTCCAGATTAATAAATCAATCCAGAGCACTCATAAATAAACCTGGGTTGGACACACCTCATGCAACAATGTGATACAGCCCCACCTCTTAACTCACATACACACACTCATTTTCCAAGACATTGGGCAAAATCCAGTTTATTTTGTAATTTTTCAAAATAACATTTTGAAAACATTTTTACAGAAAATGGGAAAAAAAGTCCAGAATATAGTCTTTGTATTCAATATCTCTATTCTCAGGATCAAGTGGAACAATTGAATCTCAAACAGGTACTCACATATCCTTTTTATGCTTGTGGCTTTCTTAATTACTTCCCAGTCTCTCACATTTTGTATCCCTTTCAATCACTTAAAACGCTTTTTGTCCAAAGAGAATCAGTGTAAGAATTTCAATGATTTTCACAATATTTGAGCACTGGGATTTTATTTACAGGTGGAGAGGGAAACTCATGGCTGCACAAGCTTGGAATGAATATAAACAAGTGGTCATTTCTGAATTCCCTCATTGGATGGAGTGGAGGGCGAAATCAAGAAAAAGGTATATTTACAATGCAAGTATTATTCTTGCTTTCTGGAAGACGTAATGCATTAAATAAAATTAGGAGATTTGTTCTTTTTTTCCTTTGTATGTGAGCACTGATTAATTGAGTTCTGTTGTTTGGATTTCCAAATAAAGTTCTTTAGCTTAGATATACACAAATCACTATTCTAAGTACTTACATCAGTATTTTTGACCTTATAGTCCTGTTCATTAATCATGATACTGGGTTGAGAATTATGATACTTAAAATAATTTTCCAATAGGAAGCCAGCTACTGTATTAAGCCAGAGAGATCTGACAGGGGGGGAAAAAAGGTAACTTTATGCTCTTATTTAACAAAAAGGAAGATTAGAAAAAAATTAAAATGTGTATCATACTACAAAAAAAAATGGGTCTATCAAGTAACTTGTAAAATGTAGTCTCTGAGGATGTAAAGTGCCCTGTTAGTTGTGGTAAAAGCTAGTTTTCTTGAGAGGCAACGTGTTTCTGCATGGTTTTTTGTAACCTGATTTTTGAGTTTTAATTACATGAATATATGTCATGAATATCAGAATATTCAGGGAAAAGTAATTGTCAAACAATATAAGTATGATAAGAGAGCAAAGCTGACAAGTCAGAGATGCTGTATTTCTCCTCCCAAAAGTCTATTTTTTTGTTTTGAGGGAAAAAACCCCAGAAAAACCAAAAAACAAAACCAAAACTAACCAACCAAACAAAAAAACCCCTGAAACACTATATTTTATGTCTCTAATAAGCAATTTAAAATGTAAAATATACATGTGAAGTTGCTGTGGATTGTAGTTGATAAAGTAAATTTTGTTTTACAATAGAGCCTTTTACCACATCTGGAGTTTGTTCTGATGCTGATCACAAAGCAACAGAGTTGGAGGAATGTACGACCAAAGAAGTGCCATATATTCCCTACAGTTTAGCTATACTGCATATCACCAAGGTAAGAAAACCTACAACACCCCCTTCCCTCAAAGAAAGCTTCCAATGTTTGAATATTTTACAATATTTTAAAAATTGACATATTAATCAATCTTCTCTTTTCTTAGGATAAAGTAGATGAATTGTCATAATCATTGTCATATAAACTCAATCCACACAATCTTTTTGCCCAGTAGGTTGGTTTTTTAATTCTTATTTGGAAGCCTGCATTTAAATTTTGAATATTGATATCAAAATGTAAACATTAAAAATCAAAGTGCCATCTTAACTTAGAACAGATTGTAAGTTGCTTAAATGCCTTTCCCAGGCAGGTGTCTAAAGATAAAAACTCCCTTGTAACACTGTTTGGAGGAAATCCTTGCCTTCTCATATATTTTGCATCATATTTCTTGATTGCTGGAAGTGGTATTTGCCTGGCACTGTGAGGTTTTGTTGCTATTACAATATTTTTGTTACCAGTAATTAGAATAATTTTTGATTTTTCTACTTAACCATTTTTAAGTTATAATTTGTGTGTATTTGTCTGTATATGTATAAAATAAATATAAATATAGGTATATCCTAGTCTACTAGTTCCATTGCTTTATTTATTCCACTAAATATGGTCTTGTATTCTTGGTTTTTTATTGTGTGTCAAAAAAGTCCTTTGGTGACTGCTTTTGTATGTGAGGCTGCATGCAGACTGCTGAGATTGCTATGAGATACAGGTTAAATACCTGAAGCAAATTACTAGGATGCTTCAGACCTCTGTGGATGATGAGAGGGATAAACCCATTTGGATCTTTTCAATCTCAGTCAAAGAGCCTGTTCTTGTGTCTTAACCTCTGGACCGTGTATCTTCACAATTCTTCTTATTTCAAAATAGGTTTTTTTGATGAGGAGTAAATAGGAGAGCATATTTCAAGACTGCATTGGTGCTTTGTTATTTTTGTTTCATTTGAACAGTGACAGTGTCAGATCGTAGAGATTCCTCATTCGCAAGTCAACAGCTTGCAAGTATTCATAAAGATTTAATCAATCGGCCTAGATCCATGATAACAACCACAACTATTTTCAAATAATGCATCAGCCACAACAAATAATCTTATCTTTTTTTCTCTTTTTTCATTTTGGTCACTGTCAGCAGAATCTGCATTATATGAAGCTTAAATGAAGAACTGAAACCAAGGAAATCTCTGGAATAGCTCTAGATTTTTATAATTTGCATATAATCACAATCATTACAGCTGTAATTGACTGAGCAGTGTCTGTTAGTCTCATTCACATATCAGTGTGAATATTTGAAATATGACTTTGCAATATGGCATTGTACCTCCCAGACAAGTATGTCAAAAAAAAAGGTGGACAGCAGGAGCTAGGATGGGGGTTGGTAGAATTTCCCTTCGGTGACTATTGTGAATTGGATTAGAAACGAAATTAATTAAACAGATTCACTAAGGAACCTGATGCAATTTAAAGTGTAAATGGTTCATTTTTGAACAGGAAAAAGCTCCATTTGTCCATCCTTTTATGTACACATCTATTTTTATTAGTCATTGCAAATGCCTATATACCTTAAAGTTATATCAATTTGGTGGGATTTGAAATTATTTTACTGTAATACAAAATAAAATAGAGTGTATTCTGTAACCAGTTTGCTTTCCTAACTCTTAAATGCAATCTTCCCCACTCTTACCTTTTTTTCCCAGTTATAATCCTCACAATCCTATTCTTTTTCAAGAACTTTAGAATGATTGTAATGATGATGTCTTCCATATTACACCTAGATCACTACATTAAAATGGAAGAGGTGGTCCAATACTAGAAACAGAAGGGAAATTCCATTTCTAGTAATTCACAGATTTTTATTCAATAACATAACATTTTCTAGTTATTGAAGCCTGGAAGTTTTGGCCTGCAGTCCTACTGGCTATTTATCTGTTTGCAAGACCAAACTCTTCAGTGTACTGCATCTCTCATTTTGAGAAATGTATCTCAAAGCTGTTTGATGGTTCATTACAACTGGAGTTGCTAGTGCTCTGAGTTTATAATTTGCTTCATCCTCTACAGATTGTAAAGGACATGGAGCAAATGAAAAACAGACACATGAAGATAATCAGAAAACTAGATGATATAAGGAAAGAAGAGCAGGTAATTATTCTGGATTACTACCACTGTTGTGATGTACCATAAATCAAAATGATACAGAGGGATAAAATCTACTTCATTCACAATTACAGCTCCGTTCATGTACCATTCTTAGTGTCTGTAAATAATGTCAGTGTATTTTGAAGTGTATTTTATGTTATAACTTTGTGAAGTCTGGTTTTACTTTTTGCCTGGCACAATGGCAGAGACTTTTCTAAAATTTATTTGTTACTAAAATTTTCTCTTAAACAACACTTCCCTGTCATAATTGACACCATGGTTAGAACATTTGTATTTATGCAGGCTGAGCCTCTCAAGAATGACTGCATTGTTAAGGGCTGTGCCAAGCTGTACTGCCTTTATGGCTTTTTCCTCTGTGAGTACTTTTTGTCTACTTCGTATTTAGCTTGGCTTTAGCCTTGCAGTGTTTTGTCAATATAGTTTACAGAATAGCAGAATCTCTTCACCTGTAAAATCCTGCAAGGTGACAGTGAGGATCCAGAGGTTCCATTCTTGTGATCACAGCTCCACATTACCTCATTTTCCTTAGTGGAAGCATTTCTGCATTCCATTAGTCAGTCATCCTTCCAAAAGATGGAACTATCTATATCATCTTTGGCTACACTGTTCTGGCATCTTTTCTTGCAGTTACAGCTTCACCATTCTGTTTATTTTGCACATCATTCTCCTCTTCTGATACAGATAAAGACAGGCACTTATTTCCTATGAAGATGCATGTTTTAATTTCAAACACAATTGAAGTTTACTCTGGGCACACAGAAAGAGGAGATTCAGAAATTCCTCTAAACCCACTAAGGGGAAGTGAACAAACACTTCTGACTGTCAAGTAAAACCAAGAGAACTTTGTGTATGTAGTGTACAAAGTTTAGATAGACTTTCTTAGAGAACAAGACTTCATCTTATTCTCAGGTTTTCAGATCTGCACAGGCTTTGTAATACCCCTGTAAATCCATTTCTGAACTTTGGTAGGGATGTACCCCAGACACAGTCACATCTTCCACATCGAACTAACTACAGATCACTAAGGGAAGAGAAAGAGAAATCAAGAAGTACACAGATGAATAGCAAGAGACAATTGCCTGCTGGGCAGTGATGCAAACACAGGGACTGTAATGATCTTTCTTCACAGAATCTCTCTCATTTTGGTTGCTCTGTGGACTTTTTTTATGCTGCTTCCAAGCTTTCACTTTGTGAGCTAAGTTTAATTTGTTTAAAATTGCTTAGCTATGCTTGGGGTGAATTCATTCCAGTCTGCTCTCGGAGAGGCTTTGGTTTTTATTTCTGCAGAAAAATGTATAAAATATATATTATTTTAACAGTAAGTTTTGCTTGAAATCTGCAATGAATGATGGTGCAAACCTCCTGCAATTAATAACAAATATTTGCAGACAATGAAACACATTGAATAAAGAGAACCTGTTGTGGAAACTGTTTTCTTTATCATGCCTGACTTTCTGTTCTCACTCACTATTTATTTTCTCAATAATATTTTGTAATAAAGGAGAAGACTATAACTACCATAAAGAAACATTATAGTGAGAAAATGGGGTGTCTGAAATCCCAGTTAGAAGCTCATCAGGAGTTGATGAACAAGAGCAACATACACTGGCAAGATATAGTCAAGGTAACCAAGTCTTACTGTTTTTACATAGGGTTGAGCATGGCAGATAGTTACAGAGATTGCAGGAGCAGGCCTTATAATTAATGCTCTCTTTTTGTGGACTGACAGTTAAATGAAGACACACAGTTTGTAAAACTGTAAATGTATTTCAAAACAAGCTATGTCTTTCTCCTTCTTGAGATGAATAATGCCTTGCACGGTATACTTCCAAACCAGTTTTCATAGCTTGGCTTGACTGTGCTTGGAAATAGCTTTGCTTTCATACAAATAAAGTGTGAAGGATAGTCCTACAATATACAGGATGTGTGCTGCCCTTTTTGTGATGGCAAGATATTAAGGTTTATCCTGTTCTTTCTTCTGTTCTGCTACTGAGGAAAAGGTTCAGAGTGTCCAAGCCTTTAGAAAGAGTCTTTAGAATCAGACTACCTCTGGCCACAGATGGTCATTGCTAAATGAGGAATTTTAAATTTTTTTGCGCTAGATCCACAAACCTTAGAAACCTGGTCTAAATGTTATGACTTTTCAATCTGTGAAACAAAATACCTCAAACTGTACACATTTCTGGAAAATAGTGTCAAAATTATAATCTCTTTTGCCTTATTTCACTGCCTTCAGAACCTGAGGGAAAGAAACAGACAACTGATCCAAGAAAACGAAGGTCTTATTCACCACATGAAACAACAAACAGAGAGCAGGAAAGAAGAAAAGGTAAAGAGACATAGTTTGTGTTTTCTTTTTGGAGGCAGACGGTGTTCTTGTTTCCAGTGTGTGCTGCTGGCGTGCCTATCTGCCTTCAGATATGTACATCTAAATCAGCTAAGATTGAGCTGCAATATACTTGCCTTCCTTTTTTTTTCAGAGAATCCATGTAGATTTTCACCCTTTAAACAGCAATGAATATGACACATGCTGTTTTGTCTTACAATATTTTTCTTTCCACTAAAGCTATTAGATGGTCATTTCTCTTGCATTCCACATTTTATGGGGCTCTTTAAAGAATTTTAAAATTGTAGTACAGCATATTGCTTCTTCTTTGTTTAGCAATTAGCATTAAAAATTCAAAAAACCTCATTGTGAAAGTTATTCCAATATTGCATTTCAGCTGGCTGCCACAGCAGCAAAACTATCTTATTTGGTAGTCCCCATGAAAAACTGCCTAAAGTTCCTCAGGATTCCCAAATTTGTCTGTAATAATGAGACTTAAGTTCATTAAAGATTTGAAACGGCTGCATAAATGTAAAAAAAAAAAAAATAAAAAAAATTGTGGGTTTTTTTAATAGATAGCATTGGTAAGCATGATCTGATATTTGTTGTTTTCTGCATAGGGTTCTGTTCTGTCTGATATGTGCAATTCATCCTTTGATTTTGCAGCACTGCTTTGTTACCCGCAGTTCTCATCACAGTACTCCAGGACACATACTCAGGAAAATCTTACCCCACTCTGTGGTGGGGAGTGGCAGGGAAGGGAAGGGGGACAGGGATGGGATCTGGGAGGCAGATTCTTTTTTCATTCATGAAACTGAATGCAGATTTCTGTGCAATCTCTGAGTGAAGATCTCAGGCAACTTTTTCAGTTTCTTTTTTCAATTGAGGTAGCACCACCTTCCGTTTAAGTTCTGCATGGCACCATTATTTAAAATGAAGGTTTTCACTTTTCAAGCACTTTGAGCCACGTTCATCACGGTAATACCCTATGTCTTATTGATAAATTGCAAAAAAACTTGTGGAGTTTAGAAAAAGTTTGACCTAATGTTATATATCAAAGAAATGTAACAGAAGTATTACAATAAAAAGCTAAAAGCGGTCAGGATATAATGTTCTAAAGCTTTCAGGAAGAAAGATCATTTTATTTTAGGCCAGATAATGCTGGTAAGATTTGGCACACACAACTTTTTCTGCAGGGCTGCTGTAGGAATGCTTCCAAAAGCTTTTGTTATTCAACTGTTTCAGGAAAATCAATCATTTTTGTCTCTATTATCATTTCAGTAATGTGGACAAATGCTTGAGAAAGTTTAAGCGTAGGACCCCTTGACTCAGGCTCTTGTGAAAACACTAGTTCCTGACCAGCCTCTGGTTTATTTCTGTATTTTCTTTTCAAGTGACATCTAATTACTGCTCACTAGCCCATTGGTGTAGGTTGTACACATAAGTAGCAACAACATTATTTCTGTATTATTGATTACTCTCCCCAAGGAAATATAATGAAAATGGTAGGGCATTGATTTCCTGCTATTCTTCTCTTCTTGTCTTACAGGTCTGGATTCTAGAAAATTTGTGTAAAAAGTTAGATTATCTTTATACCCAGCATACACTGAGTGAGTGTTTCAAATGCATAGTCTCTTGATCTACCATCTTTCCTGTTTGCTTTTTTGTTTACACTGAGCTGCGTATCAGCTGATGTCAATATAAGTATTTCCATTTCAATACCATGTGTGCAGGTGGAATAATAAAAGAATGTTGAAGCTACAAATACTGCCTGTAATGACTCTAAACTCCTTAGCACACCTGGCCTGTTACAGTCAGCATAATTTTTCAGTGGGTCTATTTCAGCTCTTGTAGCCTTCCCTTTAGAAATGTAAAGCAAAAAAAAACATGCCTCCTTTATAATTCTTTGAGTTTTAATAAATTAAAATTATTGATTATTAAAACTTATCAGTTCATGATAAACTCTTGATTTTTAAAGGGGGATAATTTCACAGAGATCGTATTGTGGAAACTGAAAATTAGAAATGCTGAAGTTATTCTTACCTGGTTTTCTATTGTTTTCAATTCAGCTTTACAGGAGCTACACAACATCAGCCTACACGTGGAAAGACTGCAAGACCTCGTGAATTTCCAGAAAGAAATTCTTCAGCAAAAGTCTGAAAAGGCAGAAGGAGGAAACTCAGATGTGTCAGAGGTTTTAGTATTAAAAACAGAACAAATGAGCACAAAAATTGAAGCATAACTGCTTGTTTATGGGATTACTGCAGGTCTTCCAAAGACAATCACGCTGATTCTAGCAAAGCTGAAGTCAACTTTGGGCCTAACTGATAGTAATTTTGGTGTGCAAATATATACATGACTTGAGAATGATACATTTATAATGAATGATTAAAATTTCACAATAGTGAAACAAATTTGTTGGTTCAAGAATCACTGATAGTGTGCTATGATTGCCATTAAGACATTTCATAGTAGAAACTTTGCTACAAAATTCTCTTAAGTATCTACCTATTTGAATTATAAACACTATATTCCAAATGTTGAAACCAAACAGACCATCTTATCCAATATTTCTTTTGCTTTTCTCCATTTCTGTTCCACCTTGTTCATTAAAATATTGGTAATTTCATATGAAAGCAATCAAAATCTAGATCTTGGCAAAATTTAGATCTTTGTTGCCTCCAGGTAGCTAATGAAGAAGAGAAGACTGAATGGTCAATGGAAAAGCAATATCTTTGGCAAGCACACACCATCCTGCAAGAGATACAAGAATCTCTACAGAAACGAGAGAGGGAAGTCACTGAGCTCCTACAAAGTGAAAGGAGATTTAACAAGGCAATGAATCCTCAAATGACAGTGCTAATGTTCCTGAAATGTCTTATCAAGATGGTAAGAATGAAGTTAGTGCAAAAATGAAAATTTATTTAATTGGTTTTCTAAAAAGTTAATTTTGGGGGAAATGTGCCATTTTATTTATTATTGATATAGTATTAGAAATGGCAAAATGTTAATTTGTGTACATTGATTTACAGGTAAGATTTTTAGAATAACACATGAAATTAAAAAACCATCAATGCCTACTGAAAGCCTACAGTAAACTGATTAGACCAACTAGAACACTCGTTAATTTGCATTATTTTAAAATATGAATTAGTGAAGCATGGGAATGGTATCATGAAAAAGCATGTTTTTCTAACCTTTCAGTTATGTGAACTGCATGAATTGCAAACTGATGCATCAGCTTTACAGGAAATATGATCTAAGTTTTGATCCATGTTAGGTTCACACCATATACTGTGATGTCCCTGGGGCACAACAATGCATCCATCAGCTCATCAGGAAGAACAAGGATGAAAGGGCTGATCGGAAAGAAGTCTTCAATAATGCTCAGGCTGACATTCTGTCCTATGAAGTATTTTATGGAAATGAACATACGAATGACAGAAGGTATATTGAGTAGTTAATAAAACAAAGATGGAAACAACATAGAAAAAGAATGAGCTCTTTTCACAGAGAGAAAACACATCTTGAAGAATGCACTTAAAATCTTCATGTGTGTTTATGGGGGGAAAGTTTTAAATAGGGTCTACATCTATATTATGAAAGAAATCAAGTAACTTAGAAATATCATAGATAAAAGGCAAAAAACCATTTTGGTGGAACTGGTTTATGCAGGTTTTATCCCTTGTATTATAAAATATGTTGAAATAAGCTTATTTGGCAGCCCAGTGCTACAACATCAACATATTTTCTTCCACTTTTTCTACAGGAAGTTTCTTACAAATTAACTTCTTTACAAATTAACTTCCCTACCAATGACTCAAATAACTTTTTTTCTTTTTTCTTTTCTTTTTAAATTTTTTTTTTTTTGTTTTAATGATAGGACACACCTCCCAACAAAGCTTTTTAGAAACATTGGGAAAGCAAAGGCTGATTTAGAATATGTTGAAACAGAAAAAATTGTGCTTGATTGTATCCAGACAGGAGAAATCCCGAACTGGATTAAAAGGAACTGTCTTTATGTACTCTGCTCAGGTGAGAAATCCTCTTGTCAATTCACAGAAGCCTAACTACCCTCAGCCAACTTACTTTTGAATATATGAAACAAGAGTGCAGCAGTAAAAACCCTATTGTTGCTATGCCTTAAGGATTCCCATGACAAATCTTCCATTTTGTGTATTGTAGTGAATCACTATATAAACTGTAATACTGGGTCATGACTTCTAAACACAGGGTTTCCAAATTTATACACGACTGTTCATCTTTTCTATGGTATGTTTATTACTTTGAAAATCGATGTCTTTTGTACATTCTGTCCAAATATCTCGGTGCATGTTCAAGGTCGATGCACCCAGAATCTCCCCAGATTTAGCAGACATGCACCAAATGAAAAAACAAATGTGGAATTCAGAAGGCAGTAATCCCTTCTCAAGAAAACTTAAAGATATCCATTTCATGAATTTAACACACTGTGCTCTTCTTGTGGGGCTAGCAGAAAACCTTTCTTCAAATATTTGGTTTGCTTTTTCTGTGATTCTGCTACACAAAGCCTGGTCGGGGTGACTTAGTCAGGGGAAATGAAGGTGGATGTGTTTTTCTGTTTGGAAAAAAGTCTATTTCTAATTTAGAAGATTTAATGGGTTTTATGTTGATCCTGCATAACTATATAAACATGGGAACTCTCCAGAAGACCCTGCAATATGCTCTGAGGAGACAGAGTCGTCATTCCAAGGAAGCCATGCAGAAGTTTAAAATGGAAATCAAGGTAATACATTACAATGTATCACCCCAAATGATTTTAAAGAAGTTATTAATAATGCTCTTGTTTTCCTAACTATTTTTAAGGGATTTGAGACTTGCTCTGAATTGTATTCTGTTAAGTCTAAGCACATTACATCCAAGAATAACATAGTTTTGCTAACTAATGAATTACAGGGTTACAGCTTTCTGTGTATGAAAGGATTCTCGTGTTCTATTTTACACCTGTATACCTACTTAATTGTTTACATACAAATTTTTATGCATCTTGGTGCCCCTTGATGTCTGTTATAAGTAACGGTATATTAGAATCAATGAACCTTTTAGATTGGAAAAGACCCTTACGATCATTCAGTCCAACCATTAACCCAGCACTGCAGACTGCTGAACCATGTCCCTAAGCATCACATCTATGTGGTTTCTTAAATACCTCTAGCTATGGTGGCGCAACCAGGGAACAATGTTCCGATGCTTGGCAGCCCTCTACATGAAGGAATTTTTCCTAATATCCAATCTAAAGCTCCCCTGGCTCAACTTGTGGCCATTTCCTCTGGTCCTGTCCTTTGTTATTTGGGAGAAGAGACTGACCCCCATCACTGTCCCACCTGCTTTATGTAAAGAGAAATGAGGTCCACCCAAGCCTCCTTTACGCCAGGCTAGGAACCCATACCTACCTCACTCAATCCTTAAAAGATTTGTGATCCAGGCCCTTCACCAGGTTTGTTGCTTTTCTCTGGCCATGCTTGAGCAGCTCCTGTGTTCATGTATCTAATGATTTGGGATGCATGGATTCCTTGCTTATCAGTAGGTTACAAAAGAAGCATTGCCTCATCTGAGTTTACATCACAGTAAATAACTGAAAAAAGTAGCTGTTTGGATTGAGTTTTCTCAAACTGGGCAAATGACATCCACCAGTCCATGGCCCTAACAAAATACATTCTCGAGTGCTGAGAGAACTGGTGGAAATCATAGTGAGGCTGCTCACCATCGTCTTTGAAATGTCATGGAGCTCGGGAGAGGTGCCTAAGGACTGGAAGAAAGCAAATGTCACCCCGGGTTTCAAAAAGGGTGAGAAGGAGTGCACAGAGAACTACCAATCATCTCAATTCCTCGAAAAGTGATTGACCACCTCATTCTAGAGGCTCTCTCTATCCATGTGGACAAGGAGGTGATCAGGAGCAGTCAACAGGGACTCACTAGATGTAAATCATGCTTGACCAATCCAATTGCATTCTACAATGAAACAGCTACCTGGACAGATGAGGAGAGAGCAATGGATGTTGTCTGACTCAACTTCTTCAAGGTTTTCACACTGCCTTTCACAACATCCTCATAGGCAAACTCAGGGAGTGTGGACCGGGTTAGTGAACAGAGAGGTGGATTGGGAATGGGCTGAATGGCAGATCCCAGAGGGTCATAATCAGTGGCACAGGGTCTGGTTGGAGGCCTGTAGCTAGCAGTGTCCCTCAAGATTCGATACTGGGCCCAGTATTGTTTAATTTATTTATCAATGGCTTGGATGAAGGGGCAGATGCCTCCTCAGTGCGTTCACTGATGGCTCTGAGCTGGGAGCACGGGCTGGTACCACTGCTGTGCTGTGCTTCAAAAGGGCCTCCACAGATTGAAGAGATGGATGGAGAAGAGCTGTCTGAACTTCTCCAAAGGGAAAGGCAATGTTCTGCATCTGGGCAGGAGCAACTCCATGCACCAGGGCAGGCTGGTGCTGAACTGCTGGACAGCAGCTCTCTGGAGAAGGACCTGGAGGGTCCTGATGGACAACAAGCTGTCCATGAGCTAGCAGTGTGTCCTTATGGCCAAGAGGGCCAATGGTATCCTGGGGTGCGTTAGGAAGAGCATTGCCAGCAGGTCAGGGGAGGTGATCCTGCCCCTCTGCTCAGCCCTGGTGAGGCACATCTGGAGTGCTGTGTCCAGTTCTGGGCTCCTCAGGACAAGAGACACATAGACCTCCTGGAGCGCATCCAGCAAAGGGCAACAAAGATAGTGAAGGGATTGGAGCATCTCATTATGAGGAAAAGCTTAAGGAGCTGGGTCTCAGGCAACTCATCAATGTCGGTAAGGGAGGGTGCCCTAAAAGACGGAGCCAGGCTCTTCTTGGTGGTGCTGAGCACTAGGACAAAGAGCAATGGGCAGAAGCTGAGGCAGAGGAGGTTCCACCTGAATATGAGGAAGAACTTCTCTGTACAGGTGACTGGAACAGATTGTCTGGAGGAGGTGTAGAGTCTCCCTTACAGGAGATATTCCAGAACAGCCTGGACACAATCATGTGCTATGCGCTCTGACAGCCCTTCTTGAGCAGGAAGGTTGGACCAGATGACGCTCTGTGGTGCCTTCCAACCAGACCCATTCTGTGATTCTCTGCTGAAATTTACCCAACTATATAAATGAAAATGCATCTAAAGTCAGAGTGCAGTAATGTATTTACAATATGTCAGTTGTCGAATCTCAATGTGAATAGACTCAAATCTGCATGAAATAATTACTTTCTCTAGACATTAAGACACCATAAACACTAAGACAACAACCAACACGTCAAGTTAGTGTATGGAATTGTAAATAAATTAATTGGAAATAAATTTCAATTGTAAATAAATTCATTCATAAATAATGAATAAAAACTGTGTTTTATTTTTATTTTAAATTTTTAACTGTACTGTTTGTTGCATTTTTGTTTTGGTTTTGTTCTGAGTTTTTGGGTTAACCATATAACGAAGGAACACTAAGAGAGATACCAACACTGAAACAAGCTCCCCATTTTAGAGAAGAGCACTGGAGAGAAAGTTTGATGCAGAAAAGGACTTTCTGCAGTATTTGCTGAGTGGACAAAAAAAAAGTAGCATTAAATATATATGGTTTGCAAAATACCAGAAAACTTACACAGACATTTAAGAGTTTGAAAATTTTGTGCTTTTTAATAAACATTTTAAAGAAAACGTCTAAAAGAAAGAAACAAAAAGCCAGCATAACAATAACCTGAACAAGTCTGTGACTGAGCAAAGGAGTCTTTGAGTCAAAGAGGTATAGTCCTATTTGCAAGTGGTGGGGTGTATAAGCTCTCGCTGTTCAAAGTGGGGCACTTAACATGCCTCTACAAGCAAAATCTGCTGAGAGGTGTCGCCTAAGACTAATTTTCATTTGTGAAACACAAGCCTCCAAAATTAACTTTGCTTTGTGCCACTTCAGCTTATTTAGCAATTGTTTTACAGTGCTGACTTTTATAACATGGTATGTTTTTTCAACTTTTTTTTTTTTTTTTAAATAAAAAATGAAATTGAATAAATTGCAGATAGGAAGAAAGCTTTAAAAATACAAACTTTGAAAGCATAGTTCTAATAAGGAACAAATGAATGTGAAGATGATGGTTGCTGCTGTTGAAGACAGCAACATGTCTCTAATAAGTGGTTGTTGAAGATGATAATGTTAAGTTCCCGGAAGAAAACGCACACTGTAAATTTAAATATCCAATGTGTGCTTTTAGAGTTGGGTTGGGGTTTTTTTGTCATCTGTCAAATGCGTACCAGGAGCTGAGTGGTTTATTTGAACAACTCAGCTGTGTCAAGTCCCATCTACATGATAATATGAACAAAATTTGTATTCCAGCACTGATCTATCATTCAGATAGTAACATCTGCAAGCTTTATTTTTTTTTTTAACTGCATGTCTGTTCATAATGTGCTTCTTCTAGGTTTGGATCACCTATCCAAAAAGAACTCTCTGTACGGATGAAACATCCCTGTGACAGTGTTTCTGTGCAAACAAATTGAGAAGTGTACTCATCACTGTGCTGCTGGGAACTGCCCTTCTGGGAACTGTGGTGCTGGGAATGCGATGTCTGTTTCTGAGTGCCATTAGCATGCTCAGGGCCTTTTCCAATTGAATCTTAGAGTGCACTGTGAGACTATCGGAAGGGAATGTAAGAGGAAAGAAACAAGGACGCAGATGTCACTGAAATGTAGATGCTTTATGGTGAGGACGCTCTAGAGAAAAACAATTAGAGTGGATGGAGAGGGTGATCTCGAGTGCCTCTCTGTGAACATACCACTCCAGCATGCAGCAACACTGATGATAAGCCCAAGCCTTAGACAGGACTGAACCAGTTCCAGTCCACCACAGAGCGAGAAAAAAACTAAACATTTGTAAAAACTACATACAATCTCTATGCAGAATGTACACATAGACACTGTTTCATTTTTTGTTGGCATTGGGATTTTTATTTTTTTGGTGATGAGTTAAGGTCAGTTTTAAATCAGCTTTAAAGAATGGAAGTTTTGTACTAAGCCAGAACTCTGTTTTAAGTCAAAGGAGATTTTTGAGCTGTGGTTGAGCTATTGATGTGTACAGTGCAAAGTAATCAAATATTTAATCTATAGAAGTGTGAAATAAAATATCCAAAACAGAAATATTTTGATTTACTTTTTTCTTTAGTTTTGTTAGCTATTCAAAGTCCTCACATGAAAAGATTTAGTTTACGAAGAAATTTTGGCACTATTCTTATTGTTTCTCTAAACTTTTTGAATGTCTGACTCTAAATCCTATAATTTAGCTCCTTCCTACATTTAATCTCATGTCTATGCATATTTACTGAAGCAATTTCACAGCTTCACATGTGAGTTGCTAGCTTTTATATCTGTTTTTAATTCTGTGACAAAGAGAAAAAGAATAATTTCTCTACTAGGCCATTTATTTTTATTTACTTTTTATGTCAACATTAAGACTAGGAATTAGGTTTTAGTTAAAATTATTCATAAAAGAACATTTTAAATACCCGCCATTATGTACTTTAAATGTAATTAAATTAATCAATAGTAATAACTGATAAAAATAAGAATATGAAAACAATATAATTTTGTTTTAGAATCATAGTCCAGAAACAATGCACCCTAACAATGAGGAAATTGGGCAAAAAAGACAGGAGACCTCTGTGGATGACAGAGGCTGAACCAGAAAATCATTATTTCCAAGGACATCTGCATTTCACATCAGCTTATTAAAAAAGTTTAAAGTAATTAACTCTTTCATATAGTAGTGAAAATAATTTTTGGCTACATGAATTTTAACTAGTTATTTACAAAAACCAATCAGCTTCATTACTGTAGAATAACATTTGTGGTTTAGCTTTATGTTTAGGAAAAAAACTGAAAGAAATTAGACTTTTAGTTTGGATCTTTACAGCATCTTTCTGCCTGGTTCTAACGTAAGAGGCACAGAATTACAGATCTAGGGTGTGTAGGTGTGCTACTTAGCCCTCGCAGACACCTAACCTGAAGCACACCAATTCCTAGGATGACTAAATTGTGCACTTTTGTGATGTCTTTCCTCATTTTCATAGTCAGTGATAAAACCCTGGTAATACTTTATGTATCCTTTTTTATATCATTATTCCAGCAGAAACATGACATACTCTGCATCATTACAGCACAGAGGTGCTTTGCAGATGTAACCCTCCGCAGTAAAAGATATAATGCTTCCTGCAGTATATTAAGATAAGGTCAGTGTTCTTATGTGCAGTTCTCAACACCTTCCTGTTTTTCTGATATCTGCAGCTCTCCTTTTAATGTGTCTCAGTCTCTGATGCTTTCTTCATCGTATGAGAGCTGCTACTATATTAACGCCTGGTTAACATGGAAATCTCAATCTCACCAGACAAATTTATTTCTACTGTGATAATTTTACCAGATGTAAAAAGCATCCATGAAAATCAGAAAAAAAAAGCCTCGGAGAAACTCAGAAATTCTCATCGCTATCTGAGGAAACTGTGAATGGGCTCTGGAGAACATTTTCTATTTTATTCCCAGTGGAATTCAAGACTGCTGGTAACAGAGATCTTTTCCTACTAAATGCAATCAATTAGGAATATAGTGATAACATCTGATAGCATGGACTGCTGATAGCTGCTCCCCATCTCTTTGTTTGTTTGGTCCTACTTTAATGAACAGAAAACAGATAAAGCTAATAACAAGTGTTTTTCTTTGTGTTGTTGCTGGTTAAAAACTTATTTAAGAGCACAGAAAATGACCATGAAGTTTAATCTGTCTGGTTCTGGCCTGGCTTACTTATTTATCTACTTAGATATTTCAATGACTATAAAATTAGGTAGTACATGATTTTAAAAACTGTCCCAATTTTTATTCTATTCAATTTCCCTAGTAATTTAGGAGAAAGTTGTCCCTGCTTTACAATGCCTCAGCTAAGACTTGATACATCCCACATGTTCTTTGCTGGGTGATCAGAAATGAATATGCTTTCTTGTTAATTATAAAAAGTTAAGATTGACTTAATTAATAAACAATTTTTTTTCATCTTTTTAAAATAAAAATTACTTTTTAAAGTTTTCTTCTCTAACTGCAAAATGTTTTTTCTTTAAAGAGAAATAAATAGATTTGAAGTGTGTTTTATATTTCGATTCTCATGGCACCTGTGATTGCCTATCAACATGGTGATGGAGCAAAAGCAGTCTCCCACCCTCTCTGCCCCTCTGTCCAGAGAGTGAGAATTGGAAAGACTGCTTTATTCATCTGTGAATAAGTAGAAGAAATGACACAATAAACAGAAGTGACACCAGCACTTGTTTGCACAACAGAGTTCTGTGTGGTGTGTGTTCCAGTCTTGGAAATGGCACGGATGAGCTTGGATCAAAATGTCAACGACAAAGAGAGCCTTCAGAACACTCATTCTAAAAGTTAACCCCATAGGGGAAACTTACAACTATTCATCTTTCCTGCACTTCAGTATACTTCTGTTAAAGTAGTTTTAGCTGACAGTGAAACTACAACCCCTGGGGGAGACTTTACACTCAGGGCCTGGCAGAAAATATTTTTCCACTCTGCAGTACTTTCTGTGGGTTTAATGCAGGTGAGGCTGTTGCTTACTGAGAAAAGACTCTGTTCTTGTGCTTGTGGAAATTTCTTTTATATGTTCAAGGTCAATACCAGAGGTGGATTCTCCCAGCCCTGACCTGTGCAACAACAGTAAGCTGAGTGCATTGGAACCCTCTGCTCCCACCATTATCTCCTCTGTCTTGATCTCATTACTTCAGCATCTCAGCTCTTTGCCTTCTCCCTACTTACCAAGTTCTTACTATTGACTCCATTCCATTTCCACCAGCCATTTTAATTCTGTGTTTCTGCATTTCACCATCCCTTCTGCAAAAGCCAGATATGCAGCTTTGGCTGTATGAACCATCTTTAATACATTGAAACACACAAAACTTAACCCAATAACTTGAAATTGTCTAGAGGCACTTGGCAGTAAAACCCGTCCCATCCCATTGACATATGAGGACATTAACAGCATATTCTGCAAGTCAAACAAGTCCTCTATGGGGCAGAGAGAACATTCTTGGTCAAACTGCTTTCTTGAGTGCCTTGAGAGATAGCACACATCAGTTCTAAATTATGGAACTCTTACTGTGACAACTGCATTTTTTGCTGAATTTTAGTACCTCTCAGTCCTTTTAAATATCTTTGAACATCTCTTCTAGATACACAGCTTCACCAAATGAAGCTCTGTTTTTTTGCTGTGCTCTTTGGTACTTACGTGCTAGTATAATAATACATTATTATGTGTACCACTTATTGTACGTTACTGTGTGTGCCATATCGTTTGACCACAACCACAGCATCGCATGCAGGATATGCATTTCATTTCCCATTTTTCTTCTGTTTGCATGATCTTATTCTACAAAAAGCATGGACAAGTTCCAAAAAGAATGTTTCATAGTCTTCTGTGTGAACATTTGAAAGTTAAGTTTAGAATTCTGATTCTTGTTACTTTTCTGTTAATGGACTACAATTTATGCTGCCAAAAGTGAGCTCTTATAGACTATGTAACAGTAAAACAGAAAAGTGTCAGAACACCACTCTCTATGTGTAACTTTTACCATACTGCCTTTAAATTTTAAAATCAAACTGAAGAAAAAAACTCCAGATGGTCATTTGATGCCAGGATTAAAAGCCTGTTGCTTTTTAGCCAGAGATTTGCAAAGATACATGCGTCTGTGTAAAAAATTTGGGCTGAAATACACTGATACTTATGTTCACAATAAGACCAAAATTCTGAATTGTGTAGGTATCATTGCTAGTGCAAAATCTGAGGAAAGACCTAATTCTGGCCTTGTGAAATTTTTTATATTCAGTCAATGTAGCAAGATTGTTTAAGGTGATTTCAATATAAGCAAAGTTGTATCCCAAATATCTTCTTTTGCCAAGTACAAAGATCATTACCTTTTCATTTAGGTCCTTGTTTGCCAGACATTTGTCATCCAGAAATTTTGCGGGTTTGAATAGTCCTGGGTTCATCCATAATGTTCTAAATATAATCATAATTGTGTGGTTTGGGGTTTATTTTTCTAATCCTGTGATAAGATCTACTGTGAGTCTGATAGTTCGGGGAAAAAAAGATGTTACTCACTAGAAAATACTTTTGCTTTTAAAACATAAACATACCTAAAAGCCTGAAATTAAATACAGAATATTTTTTTTCCTTCAATATGACTTATAAGAAAATCCAGACTTAATAACTAAAACAGGAGCTGTGAACTAAACTCACAGGTGGGTGAGTTTAGATGATGAAACACCTGCTTTTATCATAATGGGTTTTTTTATTCCAAGAATCAGAACGTGAAATTTTGCTAGATTCATTGTTTTAGAATGGGAAACATATCTAAGCCCCAGCAGAGGCGAGTAAGCAACAATTACTGAGGTATATGTGATACTGAGATTTTAGAAAAAGTGCCAAGTGGACATGATTTGCCAGTCTTATACCTTTTAGGGGTACTTCACTATGGTTTTGTTTTATAATAATTGCAAATTATTTTAATAGAATATATGCTTGGAGTAATATAACTGTTTGTCTGCATTTGGTTAAGAAGGTCAGCTTTACCACTACAATGGAAAGAATATTCTGAATATTCCATATTGACAATGAGTCAATAAAATATCCAATAAAATCCAACTTACATCCAAGTTGATGTAAGTTGGATCACTGAAATCACTGAAAACTCAGGTATCTCTGGAAATAGTATATCCATCTAGTATTGTGTATTTGGCAGCGCTGAGGATAAAAGGAAACAGCAGAATGAGACATTCATGTCCACCTCAATCTACCATTTACTTCTGTCCTTGCTAGGCAAAATTTTGTTATTTGCAAATGAAATTTCCAAATGAAATTTGTTGAATTCCTTTCAATTTCTTGAACTATAGAAGTTTAATTTCAAAAATAATAAAAATATGTGTTCATTCTACTCATGTTTGAACATTTTCAGAAAACTGAAGTACGTGGTCAGTCAGATTGGACAGTATAGTTTACTTCCCAAAAGACTAATGAAAATCAAGAATTGTGGGGTTTTTTCTTAAGCTCATTTGGAATTATTATTCACTATTACTATTGGACCTTCTTAAATAATATTAAAATATACTTTATAAATTAAAGTAGTAACTATAGGAAAAATAGTAAGATACAGGTGCAAGAGAAAATGAATAATCAGACACATTCCTTGAATGTGAAATTAGTCACAGTACTGAAATTAATTTCATAACCAGGAATGCAGGACAACCTAAATCTTACACTTCTAAAAATCTGTCCTTACTAGATCTAAATGTATAATATTTTCAAGAATTCTAATTTTCTTTACATTAAGACTTGTAGAACTTCAGCCAATCACTTGCAAATGAAGAGCTGTGTCAGGTATGTATGGTGAATGCATACACACATTATAAGTTAAAATTTCTGTCTAAGGCATTGAAGATGTGCCTTCAAATCTGGGTAGCTCCTTACCCCAGATGTTTTCATCTGGATGTGCAGAAGATTAATGCTGCTGGAAGAGACATAAATATGTTCATACATCACACGTACTATAGCTAGAAATCATCTGGCATGACCAGTGCAGAACTGTTGCACAAAAGCTGACTCAAGAAATTTAATCTTTCCCCACCTAAAGCTCAAAAGTACAAGAAAAATCTGAATGTTTCTTTTTAGACAATATCTGTGATGGTTTCCACCTTTGGTACTGAATATCTGACTTTAAAATGTGCAGTTTCATTTAATCTATATGGACTAGATAGACTAAAACTAAACCCATGCTCCTCTTTACAATTCCGATTTATTTATGGCCAGAAGAAGAGGACACTGCATATAGGTGGGGGAATGTATTAGATTCTTTATGCTGGTCCATTTGCGATGCTGGAACATAGTATAACTCCCTTACTTCTGTTGTTTATTCTCTATTCAGCTACCTTCTCAGAAAAATACCAAAAAAAGGGAAAATCTGATTTTTCTAACTGTAGGTAGGATCAACTCGGAGCCAAAAGGTCACTTAAGTGAACTACTTCTGCCTCTGGCATCCTTTAAAACTGTCACCTTTTCTCCACTCACTGTATGAGAAATTAGGCACATGCTTCAGATGGACTTTGCTGCATATTTAAATCTTAGATCCAAATGAAGTGCCAAAATTAAAGAGATCATACCTCATTTATGTCTAAAACACTTTCATACAGACAAATTTTCATACCATTTACCAGTTTCCTGCTGTACAGTCCTCTGAGCATGCAAAATTTAATTAAACATCCGAATAAATCTAGCTGTAGAAGTATCCAAACCTATAAAATTAAGCATTATATTTTACCTTAGATATGTTAATACAATTATTCTGTAAAAAAGATTTGATTTGGATAATGACACAGAAAACAGCTTCATGAGTGTAAACAAGGCCAAACACATACGCAGGAAAAAAAATAATATCTTGTAAAATCACAACAGTTCCCCAATATGCGGTCTGGGGTCTTTATTTGATGAGAATTTTCAATGAACATCATGCCCTGTACCAATGAGTCATGATAATTAGCAACAGTTTAGCAGGTATTTCAAAAAATGAAAGTAAAAATAAAATTAAAGGATTACTGGCACACAATTCCTGTTTGTAAGTTTTGCATCAAAATAATACAGCTTAAATCATCATGATGCAGAATAACAAAAGAATTCATGTACAAGCACTTTATATGCCATTCCAGCTATAAGCATATTTGCAATTTTGTCGATTAATTAAAATGACATTAAACCTTATCTATCAATGAAAGATAACAAACTATCACTATTTAAAAAGTTATGGAATTATTTCTTAAAAATAGTTCAATTTTGTTTTCTTTAAAATGTCATTTTTATGGACTTAAATGTACTAGAATACACTGAGCGTGAAATGGGATATATTTGAAGACCTAATTTAATTTTTAAATATATTTTATAGTACAAAGAGGTTAACTGAAAGTAAGTATATTTGATATACTACAATATAAATTACTTAAGAGAGTATTTTTAATAGTCTTTGTGATGTAAAATCATACTTGATCATAGAGTCATGAGTTCTTTGATTTAAAAATAGACATTGATATATGAAAAACTGGCAGCTAATATTTAAAAAATATAATGGCAAGATGATGGTGACTAAATTTATTAAATTTATCTTTCTATGTAAAACTAAAAGTGACTGTAGTAGCTTCTTAAAATTGTGTAGTCATTGTAATTGCATGAAATAGTAATGAGGAATATATGGGAAAGAAAAGATTAAAATAAAGCTCATATCAGATATTCACAAATGAATTATATTTCCCTGACAACAGACTTCTGCAGTTTCCAAAAATTAGTGTTAAAATGGTCTCAACCTTTTTGTTTCACCATTTCTTTACATCTTAAGTCATGAAACAAAATATTCCTAATTTACTAAAGATTGAATCTGCACATAATCTTTCAAGGAAAAGTTGCCAACAGTAACACTGCAGTCTCTTTTCATGGTAAAGTTTGCCAGGCAATTTCTGTGGATTTGCATAACTTTATTGCCTTCTACTTTGTGATATCTTTCAAAACCTGAAACACACAACAGAAAATAAATCTGCAAATTCCCAATTTCCGTTGAATATAATTCACTTTTAAATGGGGATAGGTTAAACTCATATTCAGAAGAGTTCAGGGTTAAATCACAGAATCACAGAATGGGTCAGGTTGGAAGGGACCACAGAGGGTTGTTGGTCCAGCAACAATCTGCTCAAACAGGGCCACCTAGAGCACGTGGCACAGCACTGTGTCCAGATGGTACTTGAGTATCACCAGTGAGGAAGACTCCACACCCTCTCCAGACAATCTGCTCCAGTCACCTGTACAGAGAAGTTCTTCCTCATATTCAGGTGGAACTTCCTCTACCTCAGCTTCTGCCCATTGCCCCTTGTCCTAGTGCTCAGCACCACCAAGAAGAGCCTGGCTCCATCTTTTTTGGCACCCTCCCTTCAGGTACTTACAGACATTGATGAGGTTCCCTCTCAGTTGCCTATTCCTGAAGCTGAACAGGCCCAACTCCTCAAGCGTTTCCTCACAATGAGATGCTCCAGTCCCTTCATCATCTTTGTAGCCCTCCCCTGGACCTGCTGGTTCCACAAGCTCCGTATCTCTCTTGTCCTGAGGAGCTCAGCACTCGGGACAGAGTTCCAGATGTGCCTCACCAGGGCTGAGCAGAGGGGCAGGATCACCTCCCCTGACGTGCTGGCAATGCTCTTCCTAACGCCCCCAGGATACCATTGGTCCCCTTGGCTACAAGGACACACTGCTAGCTCATGGACAGCTTGTTGTCCATCAGGATCCCAGATCCTTCTGCACAGAGCTGCTCTCCAGCAGGTCAGCCCCAACCTGGTTGTTCCTGCCCAGGTGCTGGGCCCTGTATCCTTCACAAGAGAAATTATGCATTCCATATTTTGAAAAGTTAACAACTTTCACCTTTGAGCTACTTCAGCATGTACCCCTGCCTAACAAAAATATGAAATTCAAGGGGGTTTTTTTGGAAAAGGAAATGCAGGAAAAGCTACCATTAAGTACACATAAACTGCAGATTTAAAGTAACAGCTGAATTTGTGAATATTATATCTGTCTTTCAGTTTTATCGGGTGAAAACCTGCAGCATTATGCAGGCACCTCAAAAAGAAAAATTAATCCTCTGTCAACGCGTTGGTAAGGATTTTCAGCTACCTCACGTCTAAAGATGTTGCTGATGGGACACAGCATCCACTTATTAATGAATAATTTGTTTGAATTTTTTTCCACTGTGTAACTCTGAAATGCATGTCAGAAGCATATGTCTGTTCCTATAGACAATTGCCCCCCTCAAAATACATACTACAAACTTCTGATTTTTCTCCTTTTCTTGAAAAAGTTAACTGAAATTGCTTTTCATTGCCATCACAGTACCTTGCTTATCAAATAGTTCAGAAAGAAAACATAGCATGCCATAGCATGCCATTAAATTGCATGCCATTACAGAATTAAGCTTTTAAAAATACAAATTTTCCTGAAAACATATTTTCTCTTACTGAATGTTTTTCATATTAATATTTCTTGATTAATATGCTATCATGGAACAAATAAAATTGTATAACTATGTAACATTTAAGAGCTGTGATGAAAAGTTTATCCAGAGAAAAACAAATTATTAAAACAAATTATTGTAGAGATATTAATAGACTATGTATATATACATGATTCTTTATATGAACAGCTTATTTTACCCAGGCTAATGTCTGGGGTTTTTTTGGTAAATTATGACTATCAATTTCATAGGAGTGAAAATGTGTCATTCCTGATCCTCTTCAGGATATATTCTGCTTCAGCAAATATATTCAGCTAAGTGATACGAGAGCTGTGCTCAGCCTTCACCTCCACTATCTGCATGTACAGCTAAGCATAGCAGAGATTTATTAATTGAGACAAATAATTAATGAAACAAAATTTTGTTTTACAAAACCAGTTATATATCTATTATTATCTGATTACAGACATGGGATGTCAACTGAAATTGCTACTACATAGCTGACTAAAGAATTCTAAAGTGTTAGAAGGGTTATGTGGAATGAACAATTCCTCCCTCAAGAAGGCAAGGTCTCTTCGGGAGCTCTTTTGGATGCCCTTTCGACCCAATAGGGGAGTTCCCAACCGCAGACCCACTGCCAAGAGAAGGACTGACCATGGAGGCTCTCTGGTGGGACTCCCCCTAGTCAAAACTGATTGGCACAGTCACATCATTGCCTGAGGGGTCTTACTTTGTGCCCTGCCGCAGCCACCATGCAGGTGTGATGGGGTCAGTCTGCACACAGGCGATCAGTGCTGCATGACTGAGGCCAACATTGCAATACTCTGGTAAGTCGTGGTTTATTAGCTGCAGGCCTCGACCCCTGCTTAGCAAAACAGCAATAGTTTGATACGTGCTCCAAAGGAGATTAAATGTGGAACCATAGCTGGGACAAGAGCTCCCTCAGGAAATGCACAAAGCGGCAGAGTGACCCAGTGAGCATCAATACAAATAAGCCTGGAACACTGATCATGCAATTAACACATGAATAGTGAGTTTGTTTGTTAAGGAACAAAGAAAGTTTTGGTTACAAGGAGTCTCATGCTTATCTTTTCCAAAATGTATGCATTTTGACTATGAGACAATCACTTTATCCCATAAAAATGTGTGGATATGTATTTTAATTTGCTATTATTATTACCATTTACTATTTCTTCTTCTTCATCTTAATCTTCAGAGTCTTTTCCTCCTTCTTCTTCTTCTTAATTACTACTACTCCTTCTTCTTTATCTTACTCCTGCTCTAATTTTTCTTATTCCTATTCTTATTTTTATTCTTATACTTATTTACTACTACTCCTGCTTCTTCTTCTTTATCATATTCTTATTCTTGTTCTAATTCTTTTAATTCACTTGTTATGCTTATTGTTATTCTTACTCTTTTTCATATTCTTATTATTTAGAACACTAGTATTTCTTCTTCCTCTTCTTATTCCTATTCTCATTCTTATTAATCTTATTCAACTTATTTTTTTTGTGATTATTCTGTTCCTTTTTCTTCTTCCTCGTATTTAGTACTACTATTTCTTCTACATCATCATCTTCTTATTCCTATTCATTGTATTATTTTTATTATTATTATTATTATTATTACTACTACTATTTTTGGGTGGGTTTTTTGGTTTGGTTTTGGGTTTGTTTTCTTTTTGTGAGGGGGGATTTTGTTCTTTTTTTCACTACTGCTATTTCTTATACCTAACTTTCATTTGTTTTGGAAGAATGGTGTGAGTCACAGTCCTTCAGTCATGTCCTTGGAGCAACACTTCTTGTCTGTGCCCATCCTCATGGATATAATCCCAAAGAACTGGCATGGAATCCTTTCGGGATAAGAGGAATTGGGCTTTGATTCCACCAGGTGAGATTCAGATTCAATATTAGAAGTAATTTTCCCTGACAGAGGGGTCAGGTATTGGAATAAACTGCCCAGGGAGGCGGTGGAATCACTGTCTCTCAACATCATGCGTTGTGCGGATGAGGGTCTCCCTTACCTTTATGCATCTTTAATCTCATTCTAACTCAATTCTAACTCAATTTTCATTGTATGTTTCATCCACATAGTAAGTAAGTAATAGTAGTGAGCCTTGTCATCAAACTTTGTTAAGCTGCACTTTTATAAATTCATATTACCTCCATTTTTGCTAACACCTTTGAAGGCAATTCTCTGAGTGACCATAAATGGCTCATACAAGACAGGCATGTATACATTCCACACCAACATACCCTTTCACATGAATATTCTAGACAAGCAAGTCACACTGAACTTTTCTTCACAGAAAGAATGAAAATATAGACTAATGTATTTCCTGGTTCCATTTTCTCATTTTTCTGCTTTACATTTAAGAGAAAGTTGGTTTTCAAAAATCCCTAGTCTAAATGCTTAATAAGCACAGACACAGGGCTTTTGGCAAACCAAAAGAGCTACAAAGACTCATGGATCCCTTGCAGCAACTGAGCTAGGCATGGCATGTGTGAACTGAGGTCAGTGCGCCAAGGAAAGTTGCCTAAGTTATAACACCAGAACAGTCTGAACAGTCAGGTAGAGTCCTGTCTGTCTGAAGAGATATTTTAAGCTCTTGAAACTCAACTTGAGGCAATTTTAAAATTGGACACAAGAAAAAGTTGTGCTTTTTGTTTACCTTTATGGCAGAAATGAGAATTTAGAAACCCCAACAAACTCTATTTTTAAACCATAAATAAAATATCAATATGTGCTTGATGCACAATTGAACCATGGCCGGTTTGTGTATCACTCTGTGTGCACTCCAGCTGTAGAAATACCACTTTCAGAAAGGCTTTGTTTTCCTGTGATGTCAGGCTATTTGTACTTCCTTAGGATCAATGGATAGTGTGAACTTCACATTTTAATCACTTTGAACCTAAGCATGCTCACCCAATTCATGCATTCCACTAAGTACCAAAACCTTTTCTTTTTAAAAGGAAACAAAACTAACACATGAGCCCACCTCATCCGTCACTTGAGGGAAAAATCTGCCAAGGATAACATATTTTAAACCACCAGCAAAAGGTGCTGTCCAGGCTATTCAGTCTGAGGCGAGCCATTGCAAATTTGATTATTTCCTTGGACCTGAAGTACAACCATCAGAACTTGTATTTAAAGCCATTTAGATTGCTGCTGGAAACCAAGAGACTCTCCTCAGCAGAATCACTCTGTTTAGCATATGTTCTTTACAGGAAGAGTCTGTTCATTTTTGGTTTGTATCCTGCATCAGCTTTTTTTTATCCAGTTGTTCATAGATGCAGAAGAGTCCTCCAGGAAAAGACACTGCTGAATCAATGGGGACAAACTTTGATCAGACTACAGAAAAATCAGATATTTGCCATGAGAATCTATAGTTAATTTTCACACACCATTTGTACTCTGACTTGTTACTCTGACTTGCGAACAACATTTGCACCCTGAATAAATTCATTTTTTAAATGAGAGATATTTTCATATAAAATTGTATATAAATATATATATAATATATGAAATTATAACCCAGTACCATAGCTTTCCCACTTCATACTGCAGCAGGTGCCATTTAAAGAACAGAAAGGCTGACAAAAGAACAGCAACCTCATCCAGGCAAGACTTGGCCATCCATAAGCACTAATAAATAATTGAACAGCAACCAAGCAATTAAAATCTTGAGTGGTGAGCTCAGCTGACATAACTTTTCATTCTGGAAGCAGTTCCCCATCACAGTAGGCATGGCTGGTTGGAGCCTTTGACTTCTAGCCTCCTGTGTACCAACCCATCCATGCTTTTCATGAAGCACGTTACAACTCACTCCAGAGGTGTTTTTAAGGTCTTATTTTTCTTCTCTTTATCTTACTCTGATTTTGTCAGCAACAAATTCAATTAATATCTCTAATTCAAGACTGTTTTGCCCATGATGGTATTTGATGAGTGATCTCTGCCAGGTGTTATCTCAACCCATGAACCCTTCATTGTATTTTCTCTCCCCTGTGAAGCTGTGGAGTGAGAGAGCTGCTTTGGTGGTGCCAAAGCACCCACTACAATCCGCTACAGTGGATTGAAGATTATATATTCAAAATACATCATGACATCTGCTCTCTTCCAAAATTGTTGTATGATGAACTTTGAATGCAGAAGTTTTTTACGCATTTAAGTGTTTAATTCTTTAATGTAGAAACATTATCTTAGTATAAACAGCGGCTTTTATCACACAGCTGAGGTCACACAAGGGGTTACACATGCAAAAAGATAGAAATAAATGCTACAAAGTGAATTGCTGTATCTATCAATGCAAAGCAAGGCGCTAGTTTGTCCAAATTAAGAACCCACAGTTAATTAAGGTATACCTAAATGTTACAGTGTTTCTACTGAAAGCCCCCCAATTGCTCGGGTGAAAGCTGTATTTCCTGGTATATTGAAATATCAAATATTACCATGACCCTTCCAGAAATTATGTCAGGTCATGATAATTGAATTTCATGCTTAGGCAAGATATGAAAGACGTTGCCCTCACCACTCCCAAGAAGCCTGATGACAATTGCAACTTCCAGATAAAAGCTCTGAACAACTTCAGGTGATGAACAGAGCTCCATCACAGTCTGTAAATAATTCCTGTTGCAGTCTGTGACCAGTGCTAAAGGCAACAATATCTCTCTGTCTGCAAGAACAATTTTGCCCTCCATAGAACAAGTCATTCTCTGAATTTCATTGTCAAATCACAGCAAAAAAGCTGGCATCCTCTGGCTGTGATTCAACAATGAAGGTGTAGCTATGAACATCAATTATAATTTGAAGGTTTTAAATACTAGGCCATTTCATTCCCACTTTGGACCCACAGACTGGTAATTCAAGGGAGCTCAAGCCTTCCACCTTCTGCATTAAGCAAGTAGTGCTGAGCCATTCTTTCAACGGATACTGTTTGTGGAAATTAGGCTTTCCTCAGATTTTCTGGTCAGAATTTTTTTGCACAGAATTTTCTGGGAATTAGAAATGGCAGAAAAGATAATTTTCAAAACAAGAATTTCAGACTAAAGAGAATATAGAGATTATGCAGGTATTTTCTGAAAATGGACCTGAATTATTCCATTTTGCTAGAAAAATTATTTTGCAGTATCTTATAAAAAAGAGCATGGTTCAGAAAAAACAGAAGGAGAATTCTGAAATACATTCTGCACCGTTCCAGGTAACTATATTTACAGTAATGAAAGAACAATATCTTTATTAATTCCTTCTTTGTTTCCTAGTCCATGGAACCCACTTTCACACAATAAAGTTTCTATAAATACAGAAATCAATTTCGGAAAATGGAAATTAATATGGTACACATATATATTTTATCTTATAGTGGTACTACTGAAAGTAATAGAAAATAAGGGGATTACTCAAATCAAGAATATGTTGGAGATTTAAAATAGCTCTGGGTATGCATGTGCACATGATCTCGAGGGGTGTAAGCAAGCAGAGAACAGAAAATTGCCACAGTCTTCCTAGATGTTTCTAACATGAGTATACATAAAAGTTCAACTTCAAAACTCCTAAAACCTTTGTTTACTTGTTTGTCATTGTTGTTGATGTTGTAATCTCTGTTTAGAAAACTGTATTTTTATATTGGTTTTTTGGTTGCATTTTTGGTTAGTTTGGGTTTGGGTTTTTTAGCTCTTTTGTTTGAATTTTTTGTGGTTTTGGGGTATGTTTTATTTTTTGTACTTATTTTATTTTTTACTGATAAATTTAGAAACCCTTAATATTTATCTTTACAAGTAGAAATCTTTGATTTCCAAGTAAAAGATTCTCCCATACAACTCCAGGGAAACACTTGGTTTGGTGAATATTGCTCAGGTTCTGCACCACATTGAAAGGAAGTGATGGAGACGTCTTATATGTTTGTTTTGTCCACAGCTTAGAAGGTGAAATTTTATCAAAACCATCATTGTAGCAGATACAATCTCTAAGGGAAAGCAAGGTAAAGTTAGCAGTGGATCCTTGAAGATCCTAGGGATGCATAAGCAGCCCAATAGTAGGCAGAGGACAAGTGTGGCCAACCTTTAGTTCATAGTTCTATGTAATAATGACAATATTTGATTGTTGATTTTGATATACTGCTCAAAAAACATCCCCCTTGTAGGTCAATTCTTATGCAAACAGCCAATGAGCTACAGATGCCTATTTAATGTAATTTCTGCAGTAATCACAAAACCATGGAATGGTTTGTGTTGGAAGGGACCTTGAGAATAACCTCATTCTAGCCCCTGCCCCTGATCCTGTCATGGACAGTGACACCTCTGCCTAGAGCAGGTTTTTCAAAGCCCTGTCCAACCTGGCCATGAACAATTCTAGGGATGGGGCATCCACAGCTCTGTGCCAGTGCCTCACCACTCTCCCTGTAATCTGCTTCAGGATCCTCTGAACAGACACAGAACAAGGAGTACATCTCTGAATAAATGCATTTGGATTTTTTTTATCTTATAAAATTTTTGCCTATGTGCAGATTGTCGCAATTTAGGAAGAAACATCCCAATGTCTGAGACTCATCACTTTTCTTGTAGACCACAAGGAGGTGCAATTGATCTTTTTTTTTTCTTTCCTTCTTCTTTTTTTTTTTTTTTAATAATTTGAACTTCCACACTTTAACAACAATTAATGTCCTCTGAGCTTTGATGATTTCTTTGGCATTTCCTATTAGGCTTTAGAAGAAAACAGTACATATCCAATCTTGCTTTTCTTTTAGTCTTACCTTAAGTGTGACCTGCTCTTTGGACAAAACAGTTATATTGTTTTCTGTTTCCTTGCTAACCTCACCCACCGTGTCCTGCTTGTGATGGTGTAGGGAATAAAATCGATCATGAGAAACCCCCCAAAATACTGTCATGATACTGAGATCTTTTTTGCTTGTAGAAGATGTGAAAGCTCTATTATGTTGGATTAGGAAACTTTAAGGACGGAGTTCATGTGATATTTCTGTACTGTAAGGAGAGTGCTCGTTCTGTGTGAAGAGCATATCTGGTGGTCAGTTCTGTTGAAATTATTGATAAAAACCTACAACACATATTTTAGATCAATCATCAGCCATCTTTCTTTTGGATGAAAAAGAAAAAAAAATTAAAAGAACCATTTCATTTGAGGCTGGTAGTGTTTAACATTTACATTATTCAAGTGCAATTAACTGCTAGTCTGACTTAGAACATTTGAACAGTATTTGTATGTAAAAATCTTCTTGTAGCTACCCAGACAAAATCAGTCATGTCAACTGACTTGCCATTTCTTCTCTCTGAAAAAGTAGTAATGCCTCCTTTCACCCTGAACACTTACCTAATCCTCATGTTTCAGCAATTATTTGTTATTTTGCTAATGTTTTTCTCTAGATTAGAAACCTGAAGACAGGAAAAAGCAGGACTCCTACAGAGACATTCCTTGAGCATATCTACAAAAGCTGCATGGATGTGCTGATCCCTTTAGAATTTAACTAATTGTGCTCACAGTCCCGTCCTTCTTTTGGTCAACACTTATTCTGAATGTCTTTCTTAGCTCTTTCTTTAAAACACATATTAACAAGTCTAAGCTGACTGAGACAGTGATTTATTTACCCCAGAGCTCCCCAAAACAGTGCCTTAGCCATTCAGGGTTTTTAATCAGCATTTGGGTGACATCACTCTGTTTCCACTCACACCTCTCCACAGGTTTAGAGTGCGTTGCTTTCATTGTTTCAGCTATCTGTTCCCACAACTGATCTTTCTTGTTTCATCTGTTTACTCTGTGTGACTATATTGCCCTGGGACTTTTCACTCAGCCTTTCTACGCAATAAAGCTATTCTTTTGTTCTTTGCATCTGTCATAATTTGCTTATTAAGAACCTTCTGAAAGTTGATAGACTTTACTAGTATCTCCTCCCATGATGGGAACACATTTCTAGTATCCTGCTATTTTCAAATTTTATCTGTTTGTTAAAAAAAAACCTACATAAATCTGATCGCATTTTTCATTTTCTTGTCCTTAAAAGAAAAAAATGTATTTTGAAGAAATATGAATTCTTATTTGCATTTTAAGCAGTATGTTGTGATCCTGGATGTCACAAAAACTTCATCAAGCACAGAACTATGTACATCTTGGTGTTACTCCCTTCATGAGAAGCGTCACTCCAAAGACTTCTCTTTTGTGTACCATTTCTTTATTTTATTTCTAGGTAGTAATGCTGGATCCATCCTTATTACCTGCACTTGTATGACAAGTTGGGTTGATTAATCTGTCTTAAAAATCAGTGCAAACCTTGGCTACTCCCTAACAGTGACAACTTTTAGTAATCATTGCAGTGATCACTTTGTTCCACTAAGAAAGGACATCTCACCAGGTCTGTCTGTGTTCATTTACTACTCCAGAAATGAAAATAACATATTTTGCAGGAAGTTGAAGATGAATTTATGCTTGTACTCACTATCTCAGCTTCAAAACAACTGGATCATCACAACAAAACAGAATCTCTGCTACTTTCTTTTAGGAATTTTCTTGCTGTTCCCCCATTCAAAAGTGAGCAACAAAATCACTTTCAGTGAGATATGTAGCACAAGTTTTTTCAGGTGCTGTGGGATTTTGGAGAATGAACATTCCAAATTACAGTCCGATTGTAAGCCCTTTCTGTCAAGTGACCCGGAAGAAGAATGATTTCAAGTGGGGCCGCGAGCAGTGACAAGCCTTTGAGCAACTCAAGCAAGAGATAGCTCATTCTGTAGCCCTCTGAACAGTCCAAACAGGGCAAGATGTGAAAAACATGCTTTATACTGCAACTGGGGAGAATGGTCCTACCTGGAGGCTCTGGCAGAAAGCACCAGGGAAGGCTCAATGTTGATCCCTAGGTTTTTAGGCTGGGTATACAGAGGATCTGAAGTCCTCTATACTCCAACTGAAAAGGAGATACTGGCAGGTTATGAAAGTGTCTGGGCCATTTCACAGGTGATTGGTAGTGAAGCACAACTCTTCCGGGCACTCTGGTTACACATGTTGAATTGGATGTTCAATGGGAGGGTCACACTGGTCACAAAACAAGCTTGGAAAACCCTGTCCTCTAGAAATCTAAGAATATCATAGACTGGCCAGATGACATAGATTTTGGAATGTCACCAGAGGAGGTGGTAATATATGCTGAAGGGATTCCATTATATAATAAATTACCAGAAAGTGAGAAGCAATATGCCTTGTTTACTAGTATATCCTCCTGTCTTGTGGGAAAGCAGTGGAGATAGAAAGCAGCTGTGTGCAGGAGTCCCCTGTGACGAGTCCCAGAAACTGCTGAAGGAGAAGGTGAATCGAATCAGGTTGCAGAGGTGAAAGCCCTCAAGCTGGCTTTAGATATGGCTGAATGAGGGAAAGGACCAATGCTTTATACCGATTCATGGATGGTGGCAAACACCTAGCGGGGGTGTTTGCAACAAAGGAGGCACAATAACTGGTAGCACAGGGGTAAGCCTGTCTGGGCTGCTGCACTGTGGCGATATCGCTGCCTGGATGGAGAACCCGGCTGTGAAGGTGCATTGCATAGATGCTCACATACCCAAGCGTTAGGGCACTGAAGAGCATCAGAACAACCAGCAGGTGGATCATGCTGCTGACTAAAGTGGCTCAGCTGGAACTGGATTGACAGATAAGGGTGGGCTAGGCCTTGCTTGGTGGGCTCATGACGCCTTGAGACACCAGGGAAGAGATGCAACATACAGATGGGATTGCGATCAAGCGGCGGACGTAACTGTGGACACTATTTCCCAAGCTAGACATAATCATGAAACATGCTGCAATCAAGCAGGGCCAAATGGGTAAAGCCTCTTTGGTGTGGAGGACGATGGCTGAAATCTAAGTATGGGGAGACCTGGCCGATTATCCATGTCACATGCCCCCAAAATAGTGGCAGCAAGTGCTGTGCGCTTGTGGTGGTGGAAGCAAGCACTGGATGCCTGGAAACACAAGCTGTGCCCCATGCCACCACCCAGAACAGTATCCTAGGCCTTGAAAAGCAAATCCGCTGGCAGCAGGGTACCCTAGAAGCAATTGAATCAGACAATGGAACTCACTTCCCGAATCACCTCGTAGATATTTGGGCCAAAGAATATGTCATCAACTGGGTATATCACATTCCCTATCATGCACCGGGCTCTGGAAAGACCAAATGATGTCATGGACTCTTAAAGACTACACTGAGAGCAATGGGTGGTGGGGCCTCCAAATGCTGGGATACACATTTAACAAAGGCCACCTAGTTCATCAGCACCAGAAGATCTGCCAATCAGGCTGGCCCTGCCTAATCAAAAATTTTATGTATAGTGAAAGGGGATAAAATTCCTGTAGTGCACATGAAAAACCTGCTGGTGAAAACTGTTTGAATTATTCCTGTCTCAAGCAAAGGCAAAAGGCATCTCAGGCACCAAGGTGGGTAATATGGGACAATGGGGAAGTCCAGGGTGTGCCCCATGAGGATTTGATTTTGGGTGAGAATAACCAATTAATTAAATAGCATTATCACAATAACCACAACAGTGTGTGTTACCACTTCTATGATGGCTACATGTGCATCATCTCACTGAGCACATCCTGGTATCGAACTTAACCACAACTCTTCTGGGGATCTGAGCCTGATTTCCCTCTGATCCCACCAATGAAGAATGAACTCTAATAACACCAACAAGTGCAGCAGTACTGGAATCAGAACTGAATCAATGTGCAACATGCCACAATCCAACACCTCACAACACCTTTCCTGCTTGAAAGACTGTTATCAAGGATGAAGGCCAAAATGACAGACTAAACGAATTCAACAAATTTTGTGGGGTTTTTTGTTGGTGTTTTTTGGTTTTTGTTTTGTTTTGTCGGGGATTTCTTTGTGTGGACATTTTATGAACATTTGACAGACGTGTTCCATAGACTAAGAGAATGATATTTATATCTAACAAAGCAAATAAGTAGGGAAGGTGATGGGATATTGGGGAGAGTGAAACTCAGCATGACATACATGGTGTATGGAATAAGGGGTGGCTGCCATCATTGCTGTCCTGGTTTCAGGCAGGGTAGAGTTAATTTCTTCTCAGCAGCTCTTACAACACTGTGTTTTAGATTCAGAATGACAATGGTGTGGACAATATACTGACTTTTTTGCTAAGTTGTGAGGAGGTACACAAAAGGAAGTGGGAGCGAGCATAGCTTGGACAGGTGGCCCAAACTGACCAAAGCGATATTTCATACCATAGAGCATCATGCCCAGCATATACAGTGGGAGAGTTACCCAAAGAATAAGCTGATCTGGATTCAGGAAAGGAGATCTGGCATTGGTCAGTGGGTGGTGAGCAATTACATCGCGCAGCATTTGTGGCTTTTTCCCTTTTCATTATCATCATTAATGTTATTGTTATTTACCATTATTCTTATTATACTTTATTTTATTTTCAGTTATTAAACAGTTCTTAACATATCTGTTTTACTTTGATTCTTCTCACAATTGCAGCTGAGTAAGGAGGGAGGGAAGAGAGAAAGGTTTGCGCGGCTGCGTGGTTTACTGTGCAGGACCACAGACTGGAACGGGTTGCCCAGAGAGGCTGTGGAATTTCTCTCACTGGAGATAATCAAGAACTGTCTGATTACAGTGCTGTGCCATGTGCTCTGGGATGACCATGCCTGAGCATGGAGGTTGGACCAAATGGTGGTTCCTTCCAGACCTCTCCTTCAGAGAGCTTTGTTTTGGCTAAAGGTGCTGGGAACAGAGGACTTTTAGCACTTAGTAAGAAGCACAGAACTACAGCAAGTCAGAGATACATGAAGAGTAAAAACTAGAAATACCTGAAGGCATCAGACCCACTCTGTGGTTCTGTCAAACTCTTTGGGCCCAAATACACTGCCAAAGAGCTCTCTCATTTACTGGGAGATGCCAGGCCACTGTACTTGCTTTCATTTTCTGTTCTGAAGCAATCTATTGAACTGCTTCTGACAAAAAAAAAATCCAGCTGGGAATACAACCTTTGGGGTATTTTGCAGACTTTTGAAGAAACAGCACTTTTTGCAAAATTCTAGCAGGCTTCATTCCTTCTCAGCAATTATCAGTATTATATACTGATACTCTAGAAGAGGAAAACAACATTACATTATTTCAAGAGGTTTGGATTGAAAGCACATGCATAGAAAATGTCACCTTAAGGGCAGGGGGGAGCCAAGCACAGGGCATCTCAAGTACCTCTGCACATTAAAGATTAACCTTAAATAGTGTGACCAAAACCCACTCTGTATCGCTCGATCCCAGGGACTAAGGTTTCTCTGTAATATATGAATTAGGGTCTCGTACATAGCATTGTTGTTAGGAAAAGGACGCTTGAGTTTTTATGGATTGTGCAATTCAGAAATATAGTGTGAATTACTCCATTCTGTCTTCAGTCAGAATAAACTATGGACTAGAAAAGGTAGATGGTGGGGAAAGTTGAGAAAATAGTAGGAATCCTTCAAATTCTCTACAAACTACATTATTCATATAGATATACTAGCCTCCTGACTGAAGATTTGGACTGAATTTGCAAGAATCAGAGTATTCAGATTTTTAACAACCTTATAAATTTTCATCATTTTTACATGGGTTTTGGAGATAGAATCCATAGAAAAATTTCAGTAGCCCAGCAAACTAACAGGCAGGACTCCAGTCAGGATTTTCTTTTTCTTTTGCCTTGCTGAAAGAACATTTTGATTTACATTCCTTTTTGTTTAAAAAAAAAAAAAAAAAAAAGTCCTTATTAGGCCTTATTGGTGTAGCCCTGTGGGGAGAGCTCTCTAGGAGGAATTTCACTTCAGTCTAAATTCCACCCCCTGAACCAGAAATGTAACTCTAATGCTTCGAAGGTCAGGACATGCTTCTTCCTACATATTCAAACAGCCTCATGTCAACTGTGACTCCCTTACTCCTTACTCTGCATCTTTAAATGTTACTCTACTACTGTAAAGGAATTCTGGAAATATTGGTAAATGATTTCTACTTCATTCTGTGTTATCTTGATAAAAGGGGCACAGTATGTTGTGTCTCCTGGCCTTCATTGATATCTGCTCTAACACATTCTCTGTGGTTGAATTCCAAGGTGTTCTTATTCTCTAACTAGTTCAAGTGTGTCTAGTCTTGTAATTATTCCTCACCTCAGTGCAACACAGATCACTGAAATGAAGTATTTCTTGCTCTTACGTTCTGCTTACACTGAGCCACTGTGCAAAAAAGTCTAAAAATTCCTTATAGCCCTCTTAACACCATTCCTGGAGAGAAGAAATAATCCAGCAGTCATTTTTTTCCTTTTGAAATCATCTATTCAAAGTCACCAAAGTCACTTCATTTTGGCAATATTCACAGAACAGACCTTAAGGTTGCATGTCTGCCAGTTAAATACTAGTAGATATTTAACTTTGTCTTTTAAGTACAGATTGTTTGAAATCTCTGGCAGTGTCTTCAAAAAGCCTGTGTTGCAGGAGTCTTTATTGACTTCTATGGATCTCATTATCTTAGTTTCTTATTTACTTTGCTCCGCTACAGATCACATCTAAAGTTCCTGACTTTCCACAATGCTACACTATTTTTTTTTAGTGAATCCACCACTATGTTTAGTAAAATGGGTAACACAGTGATGCTATTAATTTATAAAGAATTTTTAATTTTAAATTTTAGAATAATATTATTATCAAGACATTTAATACCTATAAAATATAAACACACACTCAAGCTTTATGCTGAGTTTGAGTCTGGAAATACACCTCTTAGTGAGCTGGAGTTAGTGTAAAACTTTATAGTTGCTCCCTGTATAACAAAAAACAGATACAGAACACAGTCCAGCAAGGCAACTAAATTATTAACAGTTTGTGAATGTGAAATTGCTTTATGATAAGAATAAGGAACTTATAGACAATGATGAAATAAAACACCATTACAATTTTACTCCTAGCAGATAAAGAACAAAGTTCATTATTCTTTATATTACACCTGAGGTTAAATTGCAGTTAAATTCATCACACAACCACTACGTCAGTATCACTTCACTGATCTACTGTTTATGTGAAGGTCTGGCTGCAAGCATGATTCCTAGGTATCACTCCTAAATATAGGCCATGTATCAACACACAGAAGTAGCTTTATAGTTTGTGATATGGTTGTATAGTCTTGAAGAGGGCTCCAGACATTTCTCATACAGATGTAATAAAGACAACCCCAGGAAGCAACTGTGAATGAAAAAAGAAAACTGTTCAGACGAAGTCTCAAGATAAAACTTACAGAAAAACTGACACTTCTACAGAAAAGATAGAAAATATTTTCAATATCTACCAGCTCATTAATCTCCATTCTGAACTTCTAGAAAAGCATGTTCCAACAGCTCAGGAGTACATTAACGTTCTTGTAAGTGCTAAGCAAATTTAAGATTCTGAAAATTCCACAGTCAAGCTTCTTTTTCTAGAGCATGCTTGATCTGGTGCCCATGAATTCACAATACAAGACTGAACTTTTCCTCTGCTCTTTCTTCATTGCCTCCTTCATGGGTTATCCTGCCATGACTCCTTATAAAGGTAAGGATCTCATTGTAATGGAAACCTGGCTGTTTTAAACAAAATTAAAAGCATAGGCACAAATGTGAGAGCCATGCTGCTCTGGTGAAAGAGATGTACAGGAACTTTTATCAATGATGGGACAGTTCCCTTTCTTTCTTGTCTCTGTTAGTGAATTCTAGGAGACAACAACCTTCAGAAGCATTGCTGCAAGCAGTAGAGAAAGTCATGGTAGGAGCACTTTTCACTGGAAAAATAGCAAATAGCAGAAACAGCCATAACTTTAAATCCCTAAATTATCCTTTATTTTTATCACGTTTGATTGCAGATATTAGTTTTCTCATTTAACTTTAATCTTCCATGTTGAGTAGAGAATGTTTGTAAAAAACTTAAACAATCTTCTAAATCATTGGCAACAAAACATGGAAATTTGACCCCATTCAGCAGTGTCTCTCCAGGGATTCAAGGATCATGGAGTTTGAAAAATTGAGAACACGTCATTCTTCAAGTTAGAGTGATGGCTGTGTGGGTGGAAATGGGAATTAGGAAACAGGTCCTTATCTTTTCTAACTCTGTGTGCCCCTATCTCCCTGCCTTTGGTCATGGAAGGCAATACCACCTATCTATTTACATATGTTCAGAAAACCTGGACTTTCAGGCTAAATTAGTCTTGCCCTTGCTTTTAAATGAGATGGAAAGCCCATCAGTTATAGTGTATCACATGCCCTATGCAGCTCTGAAAACAGAAAATGGTTAAACAGAAGGTATAGTGCCTTAAGACATCATATGGAGGTGAAAGTTTAGTAGAAGGAAATAAACATTATAACAAAAAGAAAGAAAATATAAATACAAAAATATCCCCTAATGTGAATAAGAAATTATAAATAAAAGCACAAGACATTGTAACAGCTAACTGTGAAAATAAATGTGTTCTGTCTGATCAACCAGTTACGTTCTAATTGCTGCTTATATGTGAGTGTTACAGTGGAAAGAAAGAAAAAAAACAGAGGTATGGTAGTGCAAGCTACCAGTGGTAAATTACAGTGGTAAACAGTTTTAGACTATACTGGAACTTGAAGAAAAATGTTATTTCTAGTAACTAACGCCAACTTCTGACGAATAATTTGAGCAGAGTAACAGGCAAGCAAAGTCAGTTAAAACAGGTGGTCTGCTAATGCCTTTGCTACATTTTGCTATAAAATTTGGTTTTGTAGTTAAACACTGACCAACTTCTATCTGAAGTAGCTCAATGTCTTCTTACTAGTTAAAGAAGATATGATCAAGTCTTTCTTAAGCAATATTTATAGCACAGAAATTGAAATAGTTCAATTTTTGAGTACAATAATAAACCTTACAGTAAGTCAAGCATTCTTAATCTTTCTGCAAGAGGTCTTAATTCTAAATTATATTCTATACAATACCAAACTGACCACCAGATCCTGCTATTGGATGTAAAAAATAACTTGTTTCAAATTCTGTAAATGCTGACTGATTTATAAATTTAATTTCTACTTTTTTCTAAAGTTAATTTCTACTTTGCCATGGGTTTATTTTGTACTAACAATTCTATAGGGTTTTCCTCCTGTGCTACTTTGGTTTTCTTTTTTCAGAGCCTACTCACAATTTGAAAACTCCTTGATCAGCCTCTTGATGTTAGAGCTGCACACACAGACTTTGCTGTGACTGTGACTGCACCAACAGCATCTTCAGGTCTCCCACAATTTGACATTGTCACTATTTTCACACTGCTTGTTTACAATTGATTAAAACCCAGCTCAGTTTAAAATACTACAATGGAATGGCAGATGACAAAAGGATTGAAAACACTACACACTCTTCTTGCTCCTATAAATGTAATGGCTCTGACTTTTTGGTGTTTTCTGAGTTTTTTGTTTGTTTTTGTTTGTTTGGTTTTGGGGCTTTTTGTTTGTTTTTTGGGGGGGTTTTTTGTTAGACACAGCAGAAGTTAACCTGGAATAATCACTGAAATTTCTTTCGTTGATTTACTGTTAGAATATCTGGACTGGTAATGAAAGTAAAAATACCTGATGTAGGAAAATTGAAAGATTTTAGGAAGGACAGATGTAACCTCAGAAGAAAAACTGCTGCTGCTGTGGAGAAATAAAACAAATAAAGATTATATTAGATTGACAAGTCAGTTCTGATACCATCTGAAAAATGCTAGTGACAACTATTAAACAGAAAACTGAACTGCAAGATGTTTCTCAGGTGACAGTAGAAAACCCGCAAAATAACTGATTATTAACACTTGGGAATCTGACAAAAACAGTTTTGATAATGTAGCATAAAAATGACAAACACATCTGCTTTCCTTACCACAAAACCTAACAACTTAATCTCGATTACACATGATATAAATTTAAATTATTTCACTGTTAGTAGGGATTTGCTAAGTATGGATCTAAATTAAATGAGAACTGAGCCCTAAATTGCTATGTTTTCCATTATTCCAAAAGAAATGGTATACAAATAATACCTTAGCAAATCCTAACCACATGCACAGCATTTAAAATGTTGAAAGTACATTATAACAGTAATGAATTGGCTGCATAACACTATTTGCTACTGCAGCCTTTTAAGCAACTTGAGTTACCTCAGGTTTAAGGGATTTCAGGTGTGAAAATTAGGTTTTGAAATGAACAAATTCTTATCAATAAAAATAGTGAATGGGTAAGAAGGAAAAGACTTGTACTTTTACTAAACATTTTGTAATAGTCTGTAAGTAATATTTATAGCAGACACTATATTAATTTATCAAGTTGTCAGGAATAAAAGTATTTATATTAAAGGTAGACTGCACAATAGTCCATTTTAACAATTCATTCATCAATACTGAAGTGTATTAACTTTTTGAAGGTTGCAATTTGAAAGAAAACATGATGCAAGGAGTGCTGAGGATTAAGAATGTATGCACCAAAATTATTCTGTTGATACCTCAATTGTTAATGAAGTAATATCATGGACTCTCATCAGTACTTTTGAGAGTATTTAATTATGAAGAAAAACATGTTAAAATTCTAATCATAGAACAATCATGTCAGCTGAGTACATATTGTTAAAATATCTATGGGACTCAGCAAATATTAAATCAGTACATTAGTCCCCCAGGAGCAGCAAAATTTCTTTGAATACAGAAGTTCCTTTAATATAGAAAACAGCTGACATGAGTAGTCACACTCAAGTAACACTTTACTGAGAAAGTAGCTGTCTTTGAAAAAATATAAAGCCCAGTGAAACATGAGAGCTCATAAAGGTAATAAAACTCCATCTAAAAGAATGACTAAAGAATTAGCTAAATTAAATCTCTTTGATCAGTAAAATCTTGTCTTCAAATTTATTGCGGGTGGTCATCCACAGAATGAAAAAAAAACAGAAGAGATTTTTTTATTCAGACCCAGTGTTGTCTTCAAAGAAAAACAAGCATTAAAAGGGCAACCATTGGAAAAAATAATAATAAAAGAAGTAGGGCTTGTTTTTATGAAGAAATGGTACATAAAGCTTCCTATGACAGGCTCTGTATGTAGCTTGGTGAGCTCCTATTCAAAAAGCTTACCATGCCGAGGTGCAAATTGATTTTGTCACAGTTAACTACTCATGTCTTAACCATGAAAAAGTCAGAAACAACAAACTCCAAGAGTTTAAGATTACTTTAAAACAGTAATTAACATAAACAATTGCAGGCTGAAGGACAGACAGGTACCACCTCTTCTGAACAATTCTGATTGTCCCATTCTGGAAATCCTAGTGCATCACTTGCTGCAGAGCCAACCTGTTGGTTCACACACTACCACAGTCTGAACAGTGCTGGGCTCTGGGGACTTTGCGCTCTCTTTCTTCAATATGTGACACTTCATAAAGCTCCAGCATTTTCCTGGCAGTTCTGGTACTGTTCTTTTCCACTACAAGGCCACACATTGTAAAACGTCACACAATGACTGAAGCATTTCCCATAAAACTGTCTGCTGTACTAATTTTCCAACTATCAAAGACTCGTTCATTGCATTCATTTTGGGGAACACTCCTCTAATTGATTTTTTTAATAGAAACATGACCATGAGTTTTGGAGTTAGAAGTTTGTTGCTTGGCAACAAATTTAGCAGTGTCGTGCCTAGAATTCTCCTAGACAACTGCGTCTCAGAGCCAGATATGCAAGGCTTCTATAGCAAATTGAACCTTTAAATATTTTTTTCTTTTCATGGGAATCTGAATTACAGTTAACATGGAGCATATGCTAAATATCTGTACTATTTCTCAGCATGCTAAATACTATCTTTAGGGTGGCAGACATTTGCTGCTTAACTTAATTCCCAACGTATATCAAGTTAAACTAAACTGCACTTTTTGTGCTGTGTAAATGTGACACACTGAGGGGTATCAGACATGTAGTTCACTTCAAGAGGCTGTTCTGTCCTGAAAAAGTTCAATAAAAATAGTATACTCTATTACAAAATTGTTGCATTTCCTTCAAACTAATGTACATTGTTTTTCCATGGTGGACATAAAAATGCCTGAAATTAACCCATAATAAGGGATGCAGTTGAAGATTCATTCATGCCACACATTATTCAGGAGATGGACTTGTCTGGATTCCCTAAGCTCCTGTTAGCGTGGCAACTGTTAATACCTTTTACAGCAGAACAAAGACAAAATCTGATGGACAAGAGCCAAAAACCCCTTATCCTCCAGTGTTCTGCGAATGATTGAATGGAAAAAAATTATGAGTAATCTGGCAGTTTCTCCATATGTTAACATACGGCTTCCCCTCTGAAGAGTGCATTACTATCTACCAGGAGATATCCAGTTTTTGCAAGCACAATATTACAGATTTATATTTCTCAGGAATCCACACTAGAAATAACGGAGACACAATAGGTGTTATAATATTTGCCAACTGTGGAAACACTTCTAAATAGTTAAAAACCACAACTGAAATGTAAGTCACCTCTAGTTATATAGGTCTGACCTTGTTTCACTGCTGGAGTACTTTAACAGTAGTGTGACTAAACTCACTGAATTGTGCTGATGTAAATTCGGTGTGACATTAGCTTCAGGCATAAGTCTACATTGAGTGCTGATAATTATTTTAAAGCTTTCAGTACTCCAAGGCTAGCAAAAGAAAGATGTAGAAAGGGTTTAAATGAAATGAACAGACTTAAAACTTGGGTATGAATTGCCAAATGCTGCATCATTTGGGTAATCAATGCAGGTATGAGTGCATAGGATAGTCACAGTCCAGTCAGGTGCTGACATAATTTATGCAGGATATACAGAATTGCTAAAAGTGGATGCTAAGACTGCTGACTGTTGCCATGTGTGTGCATCTGCCTGGGCACGAATGCCTGTGCTTGACAGCCTTATGTCACAAATGTCTTGTTAGGCTGCTTAAGGAATTGTCATCAAAGCTGTCAGCAAAAAAACAGCTTTTAATATAAATTTGTGGAAGTCCAATTTTGACAGCACTCGCTGGCAATACTCATTCTATTATTACAGATGAAGCATACATAAGGAAGTCAGACTAGAATCAATGTAGAGTGATTTATGTAGAGACTGTAAAAGGGTGAGAGTACAAAGGATGATGATACAAAAAATTAAGGGTTCAAAAGGGTATAGCAGCACTTAATCATTGACTAATTTAACATCTATATAGTTACTCAAAAATATTTGCTTCAATTATAACAGTTACTTAATTATGGATTCAGGATAACAACTTTCATGCCATAACCAATTCTCACACGTGCACAGGCAAAGAATGTAGATACATCTACATCTGTGTCTTTAAAGAACCCGTCAAAAATCCCCCTCGAGTTCAGCCAATGCTCACATCAAATCCCTTAACATTTCTTAATGGGCATGGTTGCTCCTCGAGCATGTATGCATTAGGCAGTGTCAGCTGAGGCCTCCTCATCAGTGCCAGTATTTCAAATACTGCATGCTGGAGAGCTGGCAAGCTCCAAGCGCCATCCCACTTGGGACCAGGGCTCCAGCGCAGCTGCTGCAGCTCGGGAGAGCTCAGGGGCTGCTCCCAGAGCAGAGCTTGGACTGTTCCTCAAGGGTTTGTGAGACCATTTGTTTCAGTCATCTGTCAGTCTCCATCCTGGCCAAAACCCAAGCTGGTACCTACTGGACTTTTTTTCCACAAAGTCCAGTAGCTATGGTAGAGTTCCACCTGGCCTGCAATACATTTTTCAAAAGGTCTCATAACATTGGTAATGTTTCACTTGTGTTACAATTATGTAGGAGTACCAGGAAAACTCTTTACTTTGCTAAAGCAACTGCTTTAGGAAATTCCTGCTAGCACAGAGTGATAAAAATCAAAATAGCGGCAGAATGGAAAATCTTGTGATCCAATATTAATTACAAAATTGAAGTTATTGTTTTTCATGCCATCTTTATTTTGAAGAGAAAGCTTAGATTTGTTATCTGCATAGCCTTAGCATTTGTAAAATGTTACATTGGAGAGGTTATACTTCAGACATCGATTTTTTTCATGCTCTCTGAAATCTCAGGTGCATATCCATACAGACTCACTGGGTTCCAGACTGCAGAATTTTCAAAGCAAACTTTTTCCCAATGAAACGTAAAATCCAGTGTGCATGCGGTTGCTGATGAATAAACAGATCTATGGGATATTTCTTACCATGTAATAAGGTACATTTTCTTTTATGAGGGATTTTGGTAATAGATTTCCAGATAAACTTTTAATACAGATAAACTATTTATTGTCTTCTAAAAGCAAAATTTATTTCTGAAGGTATTTGCCAAAAAAGTCTATGATAATTATTATTCAGAAAACATTATTGACTTTGCACCTGTCTTCCCAAAACAAATGTTGTTTGAATAACTTGAAGATAATTACAGAAATTATTAGTTTTATATGAATGAGAGGAATGAGAAATTCCATACTATTCTGTGGAATATCCAGTTCATTTAAAGTTTATTTAATCTTAAATGAAGGACTGTTACAGGTAAGCATGATACAAAGTTTTAACCTGGTTTTAAAGTTTAAAAAACCGATATTCCAACACATATCAGTAACCTGAATGTAGTTTTTCATTATTTACACTGCAGGATATAAATATTTCCCCTTTTTTTATACACTAGGATTATAACAGAAGTGAATATTTTTACTTCTTTTTTTTTTCTCTCTTTGGGTATTGGATGTTACTTCATGTAAGTTGAAATTTGGGGCTTACATCTATATATATATTTTAAAAAACCTTTAGTACTCCAGGTAGCTGATTTTCACTTTTTTAATTTCATTCCCATTACCATGTCAGTAATGGGAATGAAATTCCTTTGGAAAAGGAAAGGCTAATCTAATACTCATTTTAGCAAGCAGACTGGCAAAAGTTGCAAGTTGGGGCTGCATCCCTTCTTTATATACTCAATACATTTTCCGACCTCCTGAGAGCTAGAGAGGTCAAATACTTGATGCCTAATCCTATGGCAATCTAATTTCCAAAGTCTCACAGCAGTTGTAAAACTCCATTTCTGGCAGTCTTTTGTGCAAGGTAATCCGTGGCTGAAGCAGTCTGTTACAGCTTCACTTAGCCCAAAGAAGTTATACACTGATGTAGTCCAGCGAGACAGGACTGTCTGCATTAGCTTTGTGTAAATATGTCATGTAATGTGTGTATGTAACAGATTTAATGTCATTTCTCTACAGAGCTTTGACTATTTGTTCTGGGACTTCAGCCAAATTGTCATCACTTTTCCCTTTTCTCCTGGGTTTCTTTTTTTTTTTTAATGCAATTTTTCAGCTGTCATAAAACATTCATCTGGATTTATGAATGAGTGCAAAAGTCTCTTTGATAAGGGTGAAAAGAGTGACTGTACACTGTAGAAAACCTATTTTAGAAAGATAAGTTAATTTACAGCTTTGTAAATTTGATCTTTCTCATTTTCCTATGTGCGCACACAGATGCAATGCAGAAGAATATGCCACTCAAAACTGGCAAAAACATAGACCAACTCTTTTGTTTTCTTTTTGTGTTAATAGTTATTTGGAACCAGAGATTTCTAACTTGTGTATTTTCCAGTAAAAAGAGACAAGATGGTGTCATGTGTGCAGAAACGTTATGTTCTAAATAATCGTGTCTATAAATGGTAAAACAGTTGCCTTTTTGGCATCCTGCACCCAGTTGACTGTCTTTGACTACAATCAGCACAGTATATTAACCATAATATGGTTTCTGTAAAATACTAGTCCCAAGTGTGAGATTGCACAGTGAAATGCAGCAGCCTAAACCTACCCCCTGTTACAATTCATTCTTGTACTTTTGGAATGTCACTGTGAGATTAAAGTCACAGAATCACAGAAGGGATCCCACTAAGTTGGAAGGGGCCCATCAGGATCATCAAGTCCAACTCCTGGCCCTGCACAGGACACCCCGAGAGTGACACCATGAGCCTGAGAGCATTGTCCAAATGATTCTTGAACTCTGTCAGGCTGGTGCTGTGACCACTTCCCTGGTGAGCCTCTTCTAGTGCCTAACAGCCCTCTGAGTGAAGAATGCTTTTTTAAATATCCAATCTAAGCCTTGTCTGATGCAATTTCATGCCATTCCCTCAGGTGCTTCTGTTTGGTCACCAAACAGAAGAGATCATGGGACACAGTTGGCCGTCCTGGCTGCCAGGGCACTGCTGACTCACTGTTGACTCCTAGGGGATCCTGATCATTGGAAAGTAGCACTGCTCTCCAGCCTCTCCTTCCGCAGTCTGTCCATACATCCAGAGTTGCCCCATCCCAGGTGCAGAATCTGTCACTTTCCTGTGTTGAACTTCATGCGGTTGGTGACTGCCCAGTGCTCAGATTTGTTGAGGTCTCTCTGCAAGCTGCCTTCAAGGGAGACAGCAGCTCCTCCCAGATTTGTATCATCTACAGACTTGCTTAGCAGCCCTTCCATTCCCAAATCCAGGTTGTTAATGAAGATGTTGAAGAGCACAGGGCCAAGGATAGAGCTCTGGGGGACTCCACTGGTGACAGGTCACCTGTCTGATATCATCCCATTCACTGTCACCCTTTGTGCCTGACTGATGAGCCAGTACTCACCTATCCCGTGATGTGTTTATCCCACTGTGCGCTGGACGTTTTATCCAGAAGGATAATGTGAGAGACAGTATTGAAAGCTTTACTGAAATCCAAAAAGATTACACCGACTGTCTTTCCTTGATCAGACAAGTGGGTTACCTTTTCATAAAAGGAAATCTGGTTTGATAAGGAAGACTTCCCTCTGATGAAGCTGAGCTGGCTGTGACCAATGGCTGTGTTGTCCCTCCAGTGTTTTTCAATACCTTCCAGAATAATCTTCTACATAACTTTACTGGGAACTGTTAATGAGACAAACAGGCCTGTAGCTTCCGTGGTCATCCTTTTTGCCATTTTTGAATGTTAGGACAAAGTTAGCCAGCTTCCAGTCAACTGGGACCTCTCTTTTCTCTTAGGGTCAAATCTACCTTACTCAGAACAAAAGTACAATCTACTGGATTTGCATTACTAAGAGAAAAAAACTGTAGTATATCTGCTTTTTTTTCTCTTCAGTAACCATTCACAGAATTTGGAAGGGACCCACAAAGATCATTGTGGCATTATTAGCACCATGTTCTAACCGAGTTAATCTGTTCTCTCATTATTTCCTTCTCTTTAGAAAATTATGATAGAAGGGAATGCAAAACACAACTGTCCTATACCTACAGATCTATCCCTTCACATCTCTGTTGGCTAGCTTTTAAGCCTAGTAGCAGTAAGTCCATAGTTCCCATGGGAGGAACTGTCTAAAGGTAACCAGAATTTTCCTTGCATTCCATTTGATTTTAAAACTACATTCACATTCTACTTTTTTCTTTGTCAAACAGCTAGTATTAGATTCTCTGGCCCATGTGGACCTGGACATATACACATATCTGCAAAACAAACATTCCCACAGCCTGTAGAAACTTATTATCTACAACATAACAACATATTTTCTTATTATTATTTTGGCCATAGCTGCTCATCAATGCAGTATGTTAATTTCTGTGAATGTCCAAAGTCACTTAGTGATTGCAAAGATGCAGGTGCTCATATATGTACAGCACAGAGGTCAGGCTGGTTTATGCTGCAGAATACATTTCAAAAGCTAATTTTTGCATTTCTCTTATATAGGACATACCCTGCTCCCAGGAAAAAAACAAAACCACAAACTGAAAAAAAAAACCAAAAACTCAAGCAAAAAACTCCTCTGTTGTTAATGGGATGAAGATGTTGGAATTTTAAAAGTTATTTTTCCTGGTGTAAAAAAAAGTGAATAGCTTTCCTTGGAAAAGGAAAAAAAAAAAAAACTGTATGAACACCTCAGTGCAGAGTTCTGTCCTCCATTGGCTGAATTTGTAATTAAATTCACTTTTGTGTTCAGTCCGAAACAAGGTGTTGTCGGGCCCTCTTTCCCATTGTCCCTACCCAGCTCCTCTGCTGAGCCCAAGCCCAGGCTGTGTCCCAGCACCCTGCGCTCATGCCGTCCCTCCGCTGGCTGTCCCGAGGATGTCCAGGGTGGTTAGGATTCGTCAGGTCACACCTCAGCCTGTCAGGACTTTATGGCGCGTCCTTTGCCCCGCGGCAGCCCATTGCTTCATTTCATTGCACAGAGCCTGGCGACAACCTGGCCTTGTTAGATGCAAATAACCGCAGCCGGCCAAAACGAGACGGCTGTTTTCTTCCTTCTTACCTGTCACGTCCCCTAGGCTTTTGCTAAACTTACCAGTGCTGTTATTAACACCAGTCTGGGCCACAGCAAAGAAGCAAGCACCACATATATTGTGTGCAGGTATGAGCAGCACATGCAGGCATAGAGCCCAACAAGAGCTTCTGGCTCTGGGCTGAGAGTCGTGGGGGCTAGGCTACATCCCCAGCCCTTGCCTCTCCCACCTCTCTCGTTTTTACCCTTCCTCTCCCCACAGCACTCTGCTTGCTACAACTCCTCCTTACCCAGCTCTGCTCTGTTTTCCCCCTCTCTCACTGCTTTTCCAGTGTTTCCCAGTGTTTCTCCACATTTTCCGAATGTGAAGGTTTGGCTCATTCTGTCTCTCCTACTCCCTTGATATGACATATTTTCTTCATGGCATTTCTTTCCTTCAACCTGATCCCCAGTGACTCCCCCCACCAGCTTGACCACCTCCCTGTCATGATCTGGTCTCCCCTTCCACCTCTACTTCTCATGTTTTTGTCCCACCTTTTGCTGCTCCTCTTTTCTCCTGTCCAGCCTGAATCAACGGAGCAGGGACATCTATGGAAAAGGTGAGGTCTTACTCCAGGCAGTCCTACAGCCTCAGCTGCAACTACAGATAACGCATTCCTGTTTTCCTCTCTGCTTCCCGCAGGCTCCCATCCCCATCTTGGCTTCTGGAGAAACAAAACCTCAGGCACAGAAATGTGCCAGCTTTGGCCAGAGCCTTCTTTTGTGGTTGGGGCAAAAATGTACCCTATTAACATGACATTTCACACAGTATTTGCACACCTGAAAATTGGCTTTTGCTGTATCTTGAAACTGGTTACATTACAGGCTGTGCTGTCAAGCCCAACAACAATTTTACTGGTAATAGAAGAGTGAGAACAGAACCAGGGCTCCAGTGGGAGCTGAAATAGCCTCTAAAAAGCAATATTGGATTACTCATGTTTCTTCGGTGTTTCTGCAAGGCACCTTTGCCTTCTGTTGGATCTGTTCTCAGGCGGTTCTTCTCCCCTACTTTTCAGCCTTAATGGTATTTGCATCTCCCCCCCTCCGCTTCCCTTTTCTTTGCCTTTCTCCATCCCCTTTAAGATGTAATTCAATCTCTTCCAACTCATGATCTCTTTTCTTTTTTTGGCACTCCCTCCACCCTCTCTCTCATTAGTTTGAGTTAATTAGGAATAGTAGGCAGCCCTCAATCTGTTATGTGTTAAAACAGAACAATCCAAAACAGAGGCACAGACACAACTACGTGATTTCATTGTCTAAGGGAGACAGAGAACCAGTGGGGATTCTCTTATCTAGACTAACATCTTCCCAATGGTTAATCTAACTGGCTTTAAAATGTTCCGCAAATGCGGATCTGGGATAACAATCTTTCCCTGTTTCCTTTTCTTTTTTCTTTTTTTTTTTTCTTTTTTCACTTCATCATTGGCAAGAATGAGTGAATTGCATTGACATGGAGGTGATGGAGGAAGAGAAATAGTCTACATGTCAAAATGACAATGTATATTACATGGTTAACAGAATGAGTGGTACGTGCAATGGCTGCGGGTATTTTCATCTGCTGTGCTATACAATAAGGTCCTTTTTTTTCCCAAGTGTATCATCAAGATCACTCCAAATTCAATGCAGATTGTTTGCTTGAAGGATCTCTTTCTAAGAGTAATATCATTTGATAAATGTCTAACTGAAGCAAGAATCTATGTACTCACTTGTTTCTATTGCAGAATTGTGTATATATAGAGGTCATGCCTTGTATTTTGACTGTAGTGTTGATCACAGACCTTAGGGCAGAGTGTGCTGTGGAAGTGAAATATAACACATCTAAGAAATCAAGCCCTGATTCTGAAGGTAAGGCCTTACTTTTTTTTTGACTGATTACATATAGTGTACTTTGGATGAAATTCATGTTTAACAAAGACAGGTATAGCTGTGCAATTAATACAAAAATATGTGCCTGCATTAAACATATATATGAGTGCTTTTGAGTGTTTATGAGGCTGTTTATATATGCATACGTAAATGCATAAATATGTAAAATTTGAATCTTCTAATATTGTTATGTAAGACTCATTAACTATTGACAGCCACATTTAAGATAATTGTTACATTAAATTGATAATTTGATGCGTATGTGCCTGCATGCGTATGAAGTTGTGTGGCAGTAATTTGTGTTAATAATTTATCCATTAATTAGCAATGCTAATGCAATAAAGCTTTAAACAACTTTCTATGGTCTTTTTTGAAATCTGATATCAGGATATAGAATGAAAAATCTATTGAAAAGAAAAGGAAGAAAGGCATTGAAAGTACTGCCATCAAAATGTCATTATAGACATTAAGAAAAATTAATTTCCTTTCTGCCAGAAACATCTCCTTATGACAGAGAAGACATCAGACTAATGAGACACAAAAGGAATACTTAATGAATGACAAAGTATATGCTTGATTATCAGAACATACAAGAGTGGTATAGCACTGGAGAAGACAATAATCCCTCAAAAAGACATCCTTGGAGGTTTTACTGGGGGGGAGGGGGGGCGACAAGTTTCTAAATGGACATAGACAACACAAGACCAAACATCTCCATAAGGAGACGTTGCAAGAAGTTTAGGAGCTTTTTAGAGTTTATTTTCAATATACTGTTTATCTATTTCCCCAACTAGTCATACAGTTATGTGCAAACTACATTAAATCCAGGGAGGAGACAGATTTGGCTCTTATAATGTTCCTCTGTCTGATCTTTCTGTAGGAATGCAAAATGTAGTGATTGTTGTGGGTCTACTTTATACCACAGATGAAAAATTGTTCTTTTTTTACCCATGGAATTAAAAGAATTTACAGTAACACCTCAATTTCAGTATTGGTAATTAAGACTGTTTAATTTACACCATCTTTCTCTTTCTATATGTGTTTTAGATCAGAATGTAAGAGTGGCACAAGAAAAAGGTATAAACATGTACTTTAAAAATTCAGGACTTAAAAAATTCTCAATAGTAGATGATACTAATAATTTTATGAAGTTTTGACGTCTGAGACTATATCACTTCAAGTGATACATGGAAGACATAAAACTTATATGAACTCTCATAAATCCATTGTTTAGTCAGAAAATAAAATAGTAGGGAAAAATAGTAAAACTAAATTAATCTAAAATCTATCAAAAACGTATCTGGAGAGTACATACTTATAGAAAGGCAGGAAATAATTTCCACTATAACAGGAAATAATTTCCACTATAACACATGTATAGTAAACATACTGGTGATTCTTCAAGAGTAAAGATATTTATCCCTTCACATGCTCATATTTATCCCTTCACCATGCCCATGGTTTCAATCGTATCTTGTAGCTTTCCTCATGTCAAACTGATATGAAAGCCCCTGAAACTATTCCATGCCTAAAACAGCACAATTTTCAGTGCAATCCACTCAAAACCCTTGTTTTCCATCAAGATGTGAAGCTCTGGTACAGCAAGAGAAGGAGAAAGATAGTACCATGGTCTAAGAATTTTACATTTTAGTATGTAATAAACCAGGGCAAGCGTTTGTCACAAGATGAGAGGAATGACTAGAAGATTGTTATGTAATGCAAGGCAGAATCTGTGGTGCTGAGTGTTCTTAGTTCACTGCTGTCTGTGAAGTTCAGTTCAGACTCAGTTTCGACAGCAACCTCAGTTTGAGCCACACTCAGAATGACACTTTGTGAAAGCTTCAGAATGCAGGATAAGATAATAAACAGCTACAGAACCAAGAGGAATACAACTTTTAAAATGCACAGGTAATGCAAAGGTGGTTGTGTCCTCTAGGTGTTAGTGGCACACAGCAATTCATGCATGTGGCTGTCTAACCCGAGATATTACAAAAGTCTAAAGCAAATTGTTTTATAAGTTATCCTTTAAGAGACACTGCTCCTAGTGCTTAACAATTTTGTTGTTAAAAGCTGCTTCTAAATCAGTTTGGCACAACAATGCTTTATCATGTGCTGCTAATGCATATGCTTGCATTGCAGCTGATTTTGCCTTATTCTTGAGATGTATAGAGATAGATTCACAAAGATAAATATACTTGTAGGGTGAAACAGTGGTATTTTGACACTTGAAACAATGATATTTTTGGATTTGACATAGAGATTAAATTGACCTCTGAATTAAAACTCAGACTAAGAATTATTTAAAAATTCATTGCTTATATGTTTAGACAGATTGCTAAAAAGTACTTAAAGGCTAATATTGCTAGCTAAACAAAAAAGATCCAAGAAAACAGAAAAGAGGTAATGAAAGCAAAAAGGCAATAAAGCTCATAATGTTTGAGCTATAAGAATAGAACTTATAGTCTTTTTTCTCTTGTTTAGGCTAAATATAGGAAAATACTAGCTATTATCATCTTGTGCAGAGGAACATGCAGAATTGAATTGCTAATTTCTTCTGAAGCCAGAGGTTCAGTAGGAAATTTTGGTGATTAATAAGCCTTTCTCTGTTAATAAGGATGCTGGAAAACGATTTAGATAGTGAGTACAGTTTGCTGTATACAGAATTTTTTGCATTTTCATATAGTAGCAAAAAATCTATAAAAAATTTTTTTCATCACTTATCTAGAGATATTTTCATACTTTTATATTTTAATCAGGAAGAGGGGTATCTGAAATTATTAGGACAAAAGTCGACATATCCTTACTGTAATGGACTTAACCTCCCAAAATATCCTTTCCTTTTTTGAACCCTGACCATCCCTTTTTAGAAACATTTCCTTTTTAATCCACTGCATGGCACTGCACAGACTCCAAGCTTCTGTAAATGCTCACCATCAGGCAAGTATTTTCTATCATTAATGTTCATGCTGAATTTTCCATATTGGCTGTACAGTTACAGGCACAAACGTATTGGAAAAAATGTCTTTATATAATACTCAGGTTAGTATCTTTTCTTGGTTGCTAGTGTACTGCTTAAGCCTTAATTTGAGTCAATTATTTTAACTGGTCTTGTTTTCTAAATTCCATTAGCAGTAATATTTCTTCCAAAATCAACAAAGAAAATTTACAGCCACAAGAAGTACTGTCTTTTTTAGATCAAAGTAAGCAGCTTTTCTTATTTTGTGGCCAGGTCTGGGAAAAATGAAAAAGAACCTGGAAAACTTTTATTTTGAGATATTTGTGAAGTTATGATATTCTTACTTCTTTGAAATTTCAAAACTTTTTCTAAAACAAATTGTCATGACTAAATTTAAGTATTCTTTGTGGTCTTTGTATAAACTGAAAGATGAAATATTGTACAAAAGTACATAGCCTTCAGAATATGCTATTAGTGTATATTATTTAACTAATTCTACACTTCAGTTCATAATGGAATTAGGGATTGGATAGGACATAAGGGGATGGATTTGAAATGCATTGCTGAAACTTCACCCTTATTCACTCTTGCAGTTGCCAGAGAGGTAGCATAACCAGATAGCTATTTCTCTATCCTAATAAAAATAGTTAGTCGATTTGGTGTTATCTTGTATTTAAATGCTTTACTTGTACAACTGTAGCTACACTAAAACAAGAGAAGATTTTATAGTCCAAGAGAATAAAACGTTGATATTGTTTTGCTTTACATGCTATCACAAAGAGAAGAAATGGACTAATAAATATTGAGAAAAATGTTGTCAAAGAATTTCTGCACTTTCTCTTTCAGAACTTCTTAAACTGATTGTCCTTCCATCCAAAAACTGCTATGATTAAATAGTTGTGATTGTATTAAGTGAACTGAAAATGCAATTCCTCAAGCACTGAACATTTCTGAACTGTGAGTACTAAAAGTATTGATAAATTTACTTCTATTCTGTGACATTTTAATAGTAGTCTTTGACTTTATATGAACTTACATGACTTCTCTAGCCAGATAAACATTCTCTCATATTAAAATTGTTCTTCCTCTTCATTGCAAATTACAGCACTCGAATCTCATGTAACTTCTCTTCAGTGAACAGTTATTTTGTAGTTTTTCTCAGAACACTCTTGAGTAGTGTTTTGAGAAAAACTACTGAGTAGAAATTTTCTTCTCTTTTCTCAGAAATATAATAGTATTATTTTCCATCACTGGATGTCCTTGGCAATGAAGGACACTTTGCAAATGAATGTATAGATAGGTTTGAGTTTCTAAGCATTTATGGTGCTGGAAGATATTAGACAGGTATCACACAGGTATTACATAATTATTGTAAGTACATTTTAATTTTTTTTTAATTTGATTTCTCATAAGAAATCAACTATGTGGATTTTGATGAAAGAGTTGCTATTGATGGAAGAATAAGAAAGGTAAGTTAATCTTGTGAAAAACAGACAAGAAAGTGTAAGTGCTCCTAGGCAGTAGGAGCTGCCGAACTGATACTGCAGTTTCATCAGTGCAAGAGTTAGTTGTGAGAGAAGAGCAAAATAGAACCTATTCTAGTGTACCGAGTACGTAGCTGTCAATTTTATCATTTTCATTTCTAGTGTTCTGCCATGATTTAAAACAAGACACAGGGAAAGCAGATTTATCAAGGATTTGTGAAAGAAAAAGTGAGAAATTTCAGTGTTAGAAAAGAGGCTGAGTGCCCCTGTATGCCCCCAACTACTGTGATTAACTTACTAAAGTACAACAGAAGAAAAGTGGTTTTCCCTAGAAAAAAACTGGCTTCTGTAGGGAAAAGTGGAACTGCAGTTCAAGCTCCAACTTCCAGCAGCTGAAAAATTATACAGTTGCTTTTGTAACATTTCTCTTCAAAAGGCACTTCGCAAAGGTATGGGTGTTTATCCACTGCAAAGAAACATAAATTGTCTGCTTGTGCTCTCACTGAGGTGGCAAAAGGAGGATTTAGCCATCATTAACCTCGAATGGGAAAATACTCAGAGTGAAAACTACAAAACCGGAGTTTCCTATTGAGGTCTTTCCAAATAATTTTGCCTACATTCACTCAGCTTAAGTAGTTTGATACATATTTTTATTCTTTTATTCTAATTTTTTTATTCTAATTATTTTATTTTATTCTAATTATTTTATTCTAATTCATATCTTAGCCCACAGTAACTAAATCTTCATCTCATCAAAATTTATTTATTTTCATTATTTTTTTAAGCCTCAGCTTCTATGTAGTTTGACAACCTCTCCTTCCTCTGCTGCTTCTCCCTTCAAACTCTGTCCTTTATTACTTTCTGGCTAGGTAAAAGTTTTCATACTTGCCTATGCCAAGTTCATACAAGTTTTCCACTGATATTTTGATGAAACACCAAAATTTTACTTAGTTTTGAGATGAAATTTTAAATCTTTCTTGGCAACAACAATAAAGGAGTAGTTTTATGTAAACTTTATCCTGAGCAAAACAACTGTGAATTTATGTTGGTTATGAAAGTTAAAATACTGTCTTCCAATGCCTGCAAAACTTCCGTGCCAATGAAGTTTGGTGAGAAAACCAAACAAGAAAGAGAGGTTGTAGTTTAAATTTTCAAGCCAGGTTTATAGATTTTGCTATATTCCACTTGTTTTTCACTGAAAAACTGTAAGAAATAAATGGTAACTCTGCTTCTGACCATTGTTTCCTGCCTTAGATTTATTTTTTCCTGTGTTTTCTCCAGCATGATGTGCTGATCATCCAAGTAAATTTCAGTTGATTGTTATCATTATCATCCCCGAATACAACTATCATCCAGGCAATGTATAATTCAAAGAACTTTTTCAGTACTTAGTGTAATTGTTGTGCATAAAACCCAACATTCTCACTACCAAAGCAAAATGCCAAAGAAGGTGTATTTGGCAAGCTTCAGCAAGATGTTGAAAAATACACAAAAATGTTATCAAAATGTACATATTTTTCTTAGGAATAACAAACCTTGATGTTCTCAGCTCTCATAGTTTTTCTTACACAAAGTATGAGAACAAGGAGGTTTTTAATTATTCTACTGCCTTGTAAATGCTACAGTTCAATCAAAATAGATACCATTTTAATTTAATTTTTTAAAAGTACATTAAACTACTCAGAGATTTGCTTTAAAGGTCTGAACTTATTTCTTTTCTTGGGACACTCTGACAGCAGATATTACACAAAAATCATGTAAAAAAGGGGTTTAATTACATTCTTAATTACATAGATTACCCAGGTCTGCATCCACAGATGATCAGAGCCTAGTGTTACAAAATAGCTAACAAGAGGAAAAGCACTCAGACTGTAAGGCTTAATGTGTTTATGGAAAGAGAAGCAGAACACACACCACACGTCTTGGACAAAGAAAAAACAACTAAAGTACCCAAAAAACTCCCCAGTTTTTACTCCTGTTTTCTTAGAAATTCTACAACTAGAAAATACTTGTAGGCATTCTTTTTTTCCTTAGGATTACAATGAGTTAGTGAAATACTAACATTTTATTGGACAACAATGTTCCCACTTCAAACATTCTTGCTCCTTTGAGAAAGAGTTTTCCTTCCTTTTCTAATTTTCTTCTTAAAAGAGACATGAAATGTATTCATCGAATTAGTCCCAAAAAGTGAATCTAGTCCTATCTATATCTGCAATAAAAACCAAATGCACACGGAAGCTGGCACATCCACAAAACATACTTTTAATATTAGATGCAAAATTCATTGCTGGGCTTTCATTTATAATTCTGGTGGCTAACATGTTTCTGTAGCAAAGCAAAGATTAGTTCCCAAAGTGCATGTTATTAACCTGATTTTCTGTACTGGGTTGTTATCATCTATTTTTCACCCTGAAATGCATTCAAAAAACTACTAACATGCTTCAAATTTGTCAAAACTCATATTCCTTTATAAATGCAATTATTTAATTACATGATTGCCAGGACTTAAAACTACTGCTTCAGAAGATCTGCAAGACAATGAGAAAGCTCTTGATAGTACTCAGTGGGTGCTAATTAATCACATCATCTTTTTAAAAATCATAGTCAACTGCTTAGCTGTTAATTCTCATTCACCAGTGACGCTAATGAGTAACACACATAGAGTAGTACAATATTTCTACCCACAAACACGCGAGAAATCGATTATAACCATTTGGACATTAGGAAGAATTTTTTCACAGAAAGGGTGACTGGACACGGAATGGGCTGCCCAGGGATGCGGTGGAGGTAACATCCCTGGAGGTTTTTAAGGAAAGACTGGATGTGGCGCTCAGTGCCAATGTCTGGTTTACACTGTGGTGTTAGGTCACAGGTTGGGCTTGACAACCACAAAGATCTTTTCCAGCCTAGTCAGTTCTGTGCTTCTGTGACTCTGTAACCATGATGAAGTAGAGAAAAACGGGAATAACAAATGACAAGCTAATGCGGCCAGCTTACTACACCTAAATTTGAAATTAAGATTTAAACTACAGAATAAGAAATAATGTAAGTCTTACTAATTACCTTCAAAGGAGAGTAGATTCTATCAAATGGAAAATGAAGACCTTCATAATGTGCTGCAAAAGTTTTATTCTATATTGAAATGCAAATTCTGACTCATAGTCCCCCACAGCAGAGCTGCACAGATCCACAACCTGGTTAAAGTTCACTTTTCATTAGAAACAGCAGTCTCTGACAACATCCACAGAAACCTCCCTGAAATTTGCAAACAAAGACAGGTCTTACTTCATGTTATTTGTTTGTTTGTTTTAGTTAAACTAAACAGTTGGAAAACAGAGGAGTTGGAAATCCATCAAAATCCTCCATTGACATTACAATACAAGGAATGTACTTGAGTGTCACAGTCAATTTGGAAATGCTGTGTGATTAATCACTGTGCCAAGTTTTTTTATTTCTAATAAGTCACTTTACTAACGCAAACATGGTTCTTTCTTAGCATTTCTCATTACACTTCAAGGATTTTAAAGAGGAGTTTTGACCTCAAGATTATTTATCTGATGCACGGTTTCTAGCCAACTCTGTAGGAACTTCCTGGAAATAATAGTATAAATAATAAACAGTAAGTTAAGGTGTGGAGTTGGGGGACAGGATGGCACAAATGCATAATTATAGACTTTATATTAGTTTTACATCAGTTCAGTTGCAACTTCAGTGGACATGCTTTTGATGCCTTCTATTAATTGCAAGTTTCAAATTCTGTTCTAGCAGTTAACAACCATGATGTATGGAAAAGGCACCCACCCATCTTGCGTAAAATTTGGATTTTTTTCACTGCAGAGAACTCAGGACCCAATACATCTTATATCAAAACATACAAAAATAAACCTTTCAAAACCACTGTAGTTATGATGATATTGATAATTAACATAAGATAACATTTGATTATAAAAAACTGATGTAAAGATATTAAGGAGAAATTATTCATTCAGAAACTAAGGAGAAATTATTCAGAGCATTCTTTCTAAATATCAACGATAGATGCTAAATATACCCCTCACTTTCCTCATTTTAGCTGTACAGAACCATTTTTAGATGCTCTTCAAAACTTTGAAATTAGAAAGAAAGAATTTTCACTTGTGAGGCTTTCATGGCTGAAGAGCACAATTACTACACAGAGGCTTAAAAAGCACACATAGCAATTATGTAAAATCAGTTGAGGCTGTCTAAAACTTGGCTTTGAAACAAAGGTTCATGGAGGAAATTCTGAAAATTACTTGGCAGCAATTGTTGCTAACAATGCAGGTTAATAACTAGTGTTGGGTCTGATTCTGATCTAACCCTGAGCAGTTTTGCCCTTGCACTCTATTGATTTGCATCAAATTATTCATGAAGTTCACTGATAAGAGCTTTTACTGCGACCTGTGTCATAAAATCTTTCTCCTTATTTGTAATCAATTATCTGAGAAACCTTCAAACTATTACATTACTTATTACTTGCTCCCTCATTTGAACTGTGTACCAAAAAACTTTTTTTAAAATAGTTTAATTTTTAACAGGAAAAACAGGAATAAATTTGTTCTGGTTCACTAAATGATGCTCTAAATATAAGTAATTCTCTGCTGCCAAGCCTGGAATTATAGTCTATAATGAAAGTGTACTCATTTATTAACTAATACAGTGTTGTGACAACACTGGTCTATTAGGAGTTTTCATTTTCAGAGCCCAGATATTCTGCCCAGTATAGCAAAAGAGATATAAATGTTAAATAACTTTTATTATACAGTTAGAAAAGCAATTGACATTTATTAATTATATATTATCCTGTTGACATGAAAATTAATTTAGCCTAATTGAAAAACCTACACTTTTGTCAGTTGACATCTTAAGAATTTACTTTTTCTATGACCTTAAGGCAAATATTTGATGTCAGGATGAGTGATAAGCAGGAATTCGAAGAGTATGAAAAATTATTTTGATATGAGCAAAATAGAATTGCTTATATTCCATATTTTAAGGCAAATGTAGAGACCAACTTTTACAATCCAGTTATGTTGTTTTACAGGTCTTATCCCTGTTCTGTGGGAATTGTCTTCTTTCTGCAGAAATGTAGATAGGTTTTTGTTGCATCAGCCTATACTGAGTTCCTTTTACTTGTTTCTGTTTGATTATTTCTTCACAGAAAGTGTTATACCTTTTACTTTTGTATGGGTTTTTTATGACAAACTCAAGAAAAGAAATAAAAAATACAAGTAATTTCAATTTAAGGAAGCAAAATGTACTACACTCTACAAAATATTCTTGCAATTTTTAAGAAATGTGGTGATGATGAAATAGATAGTCTTCTAATTTATATTATGAGGATTATTACCCCTGGAAATGGGTTCTATAGATAGATTCTTTTTAAATGGTGGAATAATTCCTGAACCACTACTCTCTCTCTCATTGTTCCATAATATGTCCAGTTCCTTTTATTTTTGTTTGATGATTTTATGATCACATTTCAGTTCATTATTTTATGTGTAAATTGTCCTATATACAAAACCAAAACCATATATTTTCAAAAATCAATATACATTATGATTCATGCTCCAAAAAAAAAAAAAAAAATAGACTGCAATGAGCAGATGTCCAGCTAGCAGAAAGAGGAATAATTTTAAAAATGTGTTTAGCATCACAGAATGATAGAACAATTTGCATTGGAAAGGACCTTAAAGATCATCTAGCTCCACCCTCCCTGCCATGGGCAAGGACACCTCCCACTAGACTAGGTTGCTCAGAGCCCCATCCAACCTGGCCTTGAACACTTTCAGGGATGTGGAATCCACAACTTCTCTGAGCAACCTGTGCCAGTACATCGCCACCCTCACAGTAAAGAATTTTTTCCTAACACCTAACATAAGCCTGCCCCTTTTCAGTTAGAGCCATTACCTCTTGTCCTCAGAAATTTCCAGCTTTCTTGTGCCAGGCTCCCTTTACTGATGGCTGCTGTAAATCTCCCCAGAGTCTTCTTTTCTCCAAGCTCAGCCCTGTCCTCTCAGCCTTTTCCCATAAAGGAGGTGTTCCATCCCTCTGAGCATCTTTAAGGAATTTTTCCAACAGGTCAATGCCTTTCTCATTGCTGGCAACCGCAGAGCTGGATGCAATTCTTCAGGTGGGGTGTCATGAGCACAGAGTAGATGGGCAGAAACCCCTCCCTCATCCTGCTGGCCTCATTTCTATTTGTGCTGCCCAGGATGCACTTACCTTTCTGCTCTCAGTGCAAACTGTCTAAACTCTGGATATTCTCACCCATCAACATGCCCAAATCCTTCTCCTTAAGGGCTGCTCTCAATCTATTCTTTGCCAACACAATATTTGTGCTTTGGATTGCCCCAGTCCAGGTGCAGGACTGTTGAACTTCATGAGGCTCTCACAGGTCCACCGCTCTAGCCTGTCCAGGTCCCTCTGGATGGCATCTTGTCCCTCCAACTTGCCAACCACACCACACAGCCAGGTGTCATCATCAGACTTGCTGAGGGTACACTCAATCTCTCTCCACATGTTGCCAACAAAGATGTTAAGCTACACTGGCCCCAATATTTTATTTACACTCCAGAGGCAACATACTAGTTCATAAATGATAACTAGGAAAATGTCTTCCTCTGGTGGGTGAAAAACACAAAAGTTCAAGCTTCATGTGTCAGCATATATTGTCTTAGTAAGGTATTTGTATCAAAGGGAGATGAATTGACCTCCTTTATAGCCATTAACAATATTCACCTATGGGATACAGTTCAGATGACTCAGACACTGACCTACTTAAATACTTCCTTTGCAGTGAGCAGATTTGTGTTTCAAAATATCTGCCCTTCTTACTAGTGATAACAGAGAGCTGCTATGCACTTAGCTCAGACACCAGTACCTGTATATCAGTGTGATGTAAATTTGTTGAATTGCATCACATTCCATTGAGTTAATCACAATATATCATGTTGTGTCACCCAACCAAAACCAAAAAACTGGAAATATTGTCTAAAGGAAGTTTTTGACTGGTTTTCTACAGTAAAGTTGATTTACAGTGCCACTGGTCCACAGTTTAAGCTTAGTGTCCCTGTGCTCAGGGATTATGTGCTATTGCACTGCTGCCTATAAGTCAGTAGGTGTTGTGGACTTTCCACCCCAAGCCCCAAGCTTCCTTCCTGGCTGCTCTGTTCTCTCTTGCTTTGTTGTCATACTTTGCTGCCTTTTATGAAAGAATTTATGGTGAAAAGATGATATTATCCTGAAATTTGTTGTGAAAATCCACATTTGTCATACAGATGGGAGTATTTGATATGTGCATAGAATCCAAAGAAAAGGTCTTGCTCCGCTAGGATGTAGGGGTCTGTATGAATGAAAATGAGATCCAGCTGTGGTACACAGGCTTCCAAGTAGAAGAGGAAACACTTATTTGCCCATCTCTGCAGCAGGTGTGTCTTGGACAATAACATCATTTTGCGTTCAGCAGAGAATAGGCTTCATGACAACAACTACTCTCAGCCCAAGCACTAATAACAAGAAGTTATTCAGTATCTTTGATACCGAACTAACAAAATTAGCAGCACTACTTTTTCTACTTGCTGTGCTCTGTCTGCTCTCACTTCAGTGAACAAATGGAAGATATGTATGGCCGTTACTGAAGCAAAGGTTTTTGCCTTAACCAGCCAAGCACTGGAGAGCATTATGACCTATTCGTGGATTATAAAATCACATAACATGCTGAGTTAGAAGAGACCCACAAGGATCACCAAGTCCAACTCCTGTCCCTGCTCAGGACACCCCAAAAGGAGCACCATGAGCCCTAGAGCATTGTCCTAATGCTCCTTGAGCTGTGTCAGACTGGTGCTGTGACCACTTCCCTGGGAAGCCTGTGCCAGTGCCCAACCACACTGTAGGTGAAAAACATTTTCCTGATATCCAACCTAAACCTCCCCTGACTCAGCTTCATGTCATTTCTTGAAATCCTGTCATTTGTCATGACAGTGAAGTGAATGGAGAAAGGTATTCCAAGACACAAGGGAAAGATTTTTCACTAACAGAGTTCAAATTGCAAACTCAAATAAATAAATATGCATCTGTCTACTGCCTCTCTCCATGAGTACATACCTCACAGAAATTATATAATGACAGAAGAACTGCTAGCTGTGCTCATAGATACCAGTAATTATATTAAAGGAACACTTAGATTTTCAGAAATGCAGGATAGTCAGTGTGCTGCAGAAGCCAAAGGAATTTGCTCTGTAGCCTTGAAGATCTTGTCATTTTGACTTCAGTGCATTGGAGTTAGAGATATCAGAACTTGAACATCCCACCCAAATTTGGACTCTCAATTTAGATGGGAAAAAAAGCATAAATTTCACACCATTTCTGCATCATTTCTGATGTGTCTGCCTCTCTACATCACATTAAGCAGTGACCACCGTTTTTGTTCTACTGCCATTAATGCAATGTCATAAGGAAGATTACCAAAGCGCATAATTTCAGAATGAGAGTCCAGTGATTTCGCAAATCTCAGAGATTTCCGCTTTTAAAACACATTGGTGCTTTTGACACTTAGATCTTCCACTCTAAACTTAATGGTCATTTCTGCCAGTACTTACAAGGGATCTGCTCAAATCACTGAATAACTCCCTTTCTGAGAAACCCATATATTCTGAATTTGGAAGATACGTTTCAGATAATGTGGGTTTCTAGTAACAGTGATATTCTCTCAACAGAGATTCTTCAATTTTTTTTAATTGTGAGGTTTTACAGTGTAAGCGTGTACTTAAGCTTTCAAAACTCAGTCTAAATTCAGTACAGATGCTACAATACAGCTACTGAACAGTGGAGTGCAGCAGAGTATCCTGTGCCACTCCTACTCCAGAGAACTTTGGACAGTATTGTGTAAGTCACTCTGGAAGATCATTTACCTTCAGCGTTTTAAATTATAGCAAGTTTATAGAGTTTACTTAGGTTGCTATGTCCCTTTTTAGAAAGCATAATAGTTGTGGAATTCAGGGTGTAATTCTGATTGATCCTTGGGTGAGAGAGGTATTCAATTTGAAATGTTTCTGAACTGTAAATGAAAAAACCCAAACACAGAGAACATCTACTTTCTGTTTACCTGCAATAAAATCCATGCACTGTCCAACCTTAGAGGTGGTTCAGGCTAAATATATGCAGTCTTATCTGATTTATGTAGCTTTGAGCGTGTCTAGAAAAAATAAAAATTGGATTTTTTTAGTGATTAAATATATGAACGTCAAGGTTTGTTTTCTGTAGAAATCTAAGGACCAGATTTTCTTACTGCTATGATTACAATTTCAGCTTTATATAAAGAGAAGGTCAACTGTTGCTGGAGCATGGAGGCACCCATACTGTGGGAACTTGGAAGACAGTTTGGCAGTCTTTAAAAAAAAAAAGAAAGAAAGAAAGAAAGAAAGAAAGAAAAAGAAAAAAAGAAAGAAAGAAAGAAAGAAAGAAAGAAAAAGAAAAAAAGAAAGAAAGAAAGAAAGAAAAACATCAAACTGTTTTGAAAAAAGACAAGCTTGTGCCTGTCTTCGGGGGGTAATATCCCAACAGTTTCTGGCCTTTAGAAAAATCAAAGTAATTTCTGGATAAACAAAACTCCCAGAATAGTCGTCTTCTACAATATAAAGTAAATATTTCTCTATTAAATGCTAGAAGCGCATAGAACAAAAGAATGACTTTCAGACAGTAGTAGCTCAGCTTACACTAACATAAAAATGCCAAATAGAATCATAAACTGCTCCTGTGCAGATATCTCAGAGCAGCTAGGAAAGGCCAGGGCATTACTGGCACTGTGTTTAGGGACAAGAATCCCGTCACATCTGGCTTATTCTTGTGACACACTTGTTTCATTAGTGGAATTGCCCGCTAGACCAACTAGAACATGTGCCTTCATCTGTGCACTTCTTGTTTTTAAATCGTATCTCATATAATAAATATGAGGCTGCAACAAACCTCAATATCAGCCCAATAGTTTGCCCACCTAGATTACAAAGAACTCAACAAAAATGTTACAACATTGTTATCCCACTGTATGGTCCCACACAAGGGGAACTTGTAACCTGTTATGCTGTGTTTGGTTGTTTTTTTTTTTAAATTTTTGAGAAGAGATACATAGACCAACTATTTGCAACTTTTTTCTAGCATCAAACTTTTACTTAACTTCCTGAACACAGAGTGGCGTAAGTCAGATCTAAAGTTCATGCAGCCATTGATTTTGTGTTTTACCACTGCCAATGTAATCCAGCAAGGCATATCACTGTTTAATTGCAATTTGCATAATGAACCTCTACTCTTGTTCCTCTCTGAGCTTCTATAAAAAAGGGAGCTCAGTAGTTTTCAACAGGAATAAATGTTATGCTTTCGAGTACAGAAAGCACTATCACAAAGTCACAAAATATGTCACAGAGTTCTCCAGGGTGTGGAGTAACTGGGGTTACTTCCTGCAGTACTGAAAACAATAGCAACTAAGAATCAAATTATTGACCAAAAGAAGGGAAAAAATTAGATATAACGTTTCCAAGAAAACATTAACAACAAAACTATGTAAATTTCAATAGCTGCAATATCCAGCTGTTGTGTAATTTACTATTTGAAATAACATTACAGTCTTATAAATAGCTACAGTCCTTGAATTGCTCATCATTATTTATATAAAATGTCAGACTCAGAATGGGGAAAAATGTCCTAGAATGAAAATAGCAGGAAGCTACAATAAACAGGAATAGGAGGTATATGAGTAAAATAAAATAATTTCTACACTAGGCTAAAAGCATTCCTAGGCTGAAAATAAAGAGGAAAGCGATTGGAGAGATGATTGGGATAAATGTGAGCAGCTAGTCTAAGCAATAATTTCCTAGAGAAAGGAAGAGAATCAGGCATTAATAGATATGAGAATACGAAGGATTTATTGACATTAATGGCAATGCTTGGAGCAAGTCTCAACAGATATGGCCCAAGCAAAAAGTTACTGGCTTGCTCAAGGCAGGAAGTAAACTTTGTAAGAGATGAGACCTTTTTAAGAATGTACAAGGTCTAGAGAGAAAAGGAAGGACACACAAGAAGAATGGCAGTGAAGGTGATTCATGAAATCCAAGGGTGAAAGGGGGAAACAGAAAGAGAAAAGAGAGGCAAAAGTATGTCTTAAATGAATAAATGGTGTGGAAAATAGAGCAGTGATTACCTGCATGTTTGGAGAAGTTAAAACTTTTCATCCAGGGTAACATCTTTGAAGCTTGCCTTTGGAGATTTCAGCATGTACTTTAGAGACGTGGAAAGAGGATAACTGCTATCATTTTTGTAAGAAGTTATAATAATTAATTTCTAGATTAAACAGGTTTGTTTTTTTTTAATTGGGAATGGAATAGTACCTAAACATGAGAATGCACTCAGAACACTCTCATCTGCAAGAAAGATCTTTTGTTTTACTTGAAACCAGAGAAATCCACTGGTCTCTGTTTTCCATCTCCAGTTAGGCAAATCTGAGCAATTGGCAGGTGAATTAATTAGAGAAAAACTATTGGTGATTAATGGAGAAATTAGTGGCAGGAAGATTGTTAGGGTCAGAAAATTACATGGGGGGAGAAAACCAACCAACCAACCAACCAACCAACCAACCAAAAAAAAACCCCAAAACAACAAGCCACCAAAAAAACTTAGAAAAAAAATTGCTACACATGGATAGGATTGAAAAGTTATATTCCAAACAACTATTTAAAACCACCCTATTTAGACATTCTGGTTTCTGCATAAGGCTCAAAGACTAAGGCAGTCAAACTCTAACCCAAAATGTTAAAGTCTGAAAATGCTGCTCAAAAAACTTTCAAACACACTGTTCTATGTTCAGATGTCTTCAGCCAGACAGCTAAGGCAGAAAAGCTGACGGATGCATCCGAGAGTACGTAAGTGAGCAGGTGTCCTTTGCTATCACAATGAATTTAGCAGTGGGAATGGATGTCCTTCATTCACAGGACAAGGTGAATGGCTGAAACTCATTTCAGTCCACACAGATCTTCACATCTCACTGAGACAACTACTGTGAGAATAGAACTCTCTGTTATCCAGAAATAACTTGAACTTTTCTAAATTTCAGAAACTCTTGCTCAAACCTAATGTCTAAACACAAAAATCATCAATAATAATTATGGCATGCACTTTAATTCAGAAAGCATGTGAAATATAATTAATGCATGGTAAGATTAATCTCATTATATGTCCTGTCTCATCTGTCAGTTAAAGGTCCTCCATTGTCAGATGGTTTAGATGATGCCTGATACTTGAATTAACTGGGTGCAGTGAGTTCTCCAAGCATTTATGCACTCTCAGTGAAAACAATAAAATCGTTTTTCTCTATTTCTACAGCATGAATCCACCGTGCATTTATCAGAAGCCTTGTATATAAAAACACGTGAGACCACTAATCAGAAAAGGTATGACTTTATGAAGAAAGGAGTTTCTTGTATCTTATAAAATTATGTACTTGTATAAGAAATATGTTTTTCATTGAATAATCAGAACAGGAAAGTGGGTTCCATCCAATAGTAAAAAACTCCTGTCTATTGCACAATTTGTCTTGGAGTAAGATATTCCAAAGGGTACTATGAATAAAAACTTGGTCCTTAAATTTGTGGTGCTAACTAGTAGAAAAAACAAAACAAAACAAAACAAAACAAGCTTTTGCTTAGTTCTACCCAGAGATAACTTTTCTTCTGGGTTGGTCATTTATTTTCTATTTTCACATTTCTTGAAAAACGTGAAGGATTTTATATCACCTTTAGTCTTCTCTTACCTCTGCGATCTACAAAACAGACATTAATTACAATACTTCTAATGGACTCTGAACCTACTAAAATGTAACCTAAGGTCGCTTGTTTTTTAATGAATGCTTTCTAGCTCTGGTAATTATTCTCACCAACCTTCCAGGAAGAAAGGCTTAGCTTGCTTTCAGAGCTAACAAGTCTGTCTTTACCTTCAGACCTGCCTTCAAGTACGTGAAGAACTTCCCTTAGAATCTGGACACCTGCCTGCTGAGAGAAAGCAATTTTACAGGTAAGATGAGGAGGCCTTAAACTCTTCCCCAGCAAGGAACTCATAATGTCTGCCTACGCAGATTGTTTCAGCAGCATTTGCTTCATCGAGGTCTCAGCTCACTGAAAAGGCTGTTGCTTTTGGTCATAAAAATAAGTAGTGTCATTTTCTCTTTGCAATGAATTCTTTCATCCAATCATATTCCTGTATGCAAATATACCACGGGTGGTTCAGATAAAAAAGCACAAATAAAGCCAAGAGCTCAGTCAGGGCAAAAATCACTGTATTCGCTTTATACCTTATTTCACCTGTGTTTCAGGAACGTCCTCCAACTTCTCAACTGAAAACATGAAGAAGCAAGGATCAGACAGCAATCCTGCTCCAGCTATGCCAGCGCTGCCAGAACCATTAAAAGATCTGAAAATTAAGTACACCAAGGTTAGTAGCATTTGCTTTTCTTAGTCTTTTTAATGCATTCACTTCAGACAGCAGGATGTGTTCGTTTTAACCTCATATGAGCTAAGGAAGCCACTGTAAATCAATGCTTAAAATTTTTATTCTGTCTGAATTCTGATTTTACACATATTAGCAAGTGATATTCGAGGAGCCTTTTAACCAAAGTTAAAGCACGTATATGTGCAAGCATGATAGAATCATTCCATATTTCACTTGGTGTGGGTGTTGTTTTTCTCCTGAAACAAATTTTCAGCAGTGGTAAGTTCACCAGAAAGTATAAGGGGAGAAAAGAAGGAAAAATTTCTATTATATTCTTTTTCAGAACAGTAACAACAAACTAAAATGTTAGCATATTGAACTGTGTTATAATCAGACTCAAATAATTATACCAGATAAGCTTATGTGGAAAGGGATGTATGAAAACGAAACTAAAATTAAATTAATTCTGGTCACATAATTACATTAGAGATCATGAATCTGGTTTTGAATCTCTTTTTCAGCTGAACACCTAGCTACCAATAAAGTAGATAAAGTCTACCAACACTAACTCTGCAATATTACCATAAACTTTTTGAAATAGAAAATTATTTTCATATAGAGTTAGAGTTATACAGATAAAGAAGGTCTGAATCCAGAATTGTGTTTCCAGCCTTAAAAGACTCTTCGCCAGTTTTATATCATAATATTATATCATAATACACACGTATCTGCTAGAACTTTAAAAAAGTGTTCACAGAAACTTTCCCATCTGAAACACTTAGGCAGAATTATTGATCAAAAAGGACCTCTTATCTTTGGAGATTCTTGGTTACTGCTCGTTTCTTTTTTTTCTGATACCATTTCAAGGGGAAAAAAGTTATTTTCTAGAACCACTGTTTATTTTCTTTTCTAAAAGCAAGGTATTCAGCAATCATCTCAATTAGTCGTTTTTAATTCCATTCTATTCTTTTTTTTTAATGGAAAAAACTTAACCCTATTCCAGTGCATGTCTTTCTTGAATAAATCACTCAGGATCTTACTTTGTAAATATTGAACAGGAAAGATATGTAGTTCTGCCATGTGATAGTCTGATACTGCTCCTCTTGTCTCAAAAAAAAAAAAATTACTATCTGATTTTTTTTTAGTTTTCCAGAGGAAAACTACTGATATGATAAAAACACCAACTGATGTAACTGAATATGCAAGACAAAAATTCCTGTAAACATTTCCATCCTTCTAAAATATTTTATTAGTAAAAATCTATTCTGTTAGTACAAAAAAACAACCACAAGACAGCCAGCATGGTTGAAAAGTCTAGTTTGTTCCGTGCAATCAAGGAGAGAGTCACATAGCAAATGTTTCTTTTGCCTTGACAACAGATACCATTTTCTTAAAAGCTGCACATAAATTGTAGCTGTGTAGAAATGCAATGCCCTTGTTTACAAAATACAACACACCCCTGTGGATGCCTGATTTTTGCAATGCTTTCATCCTCTCTTCATAGATTGTCTGAAAACCACAGCAGTGTCCTGAGGGACAGGGAGTTGGGATAACTGAAATGTCACCCCATACACAGCACTCATCCCACGATTTAATAAAACCTTTGCACTCTTGTGTTCTTACCCACCCCATTCTCCTGACCCATACAAGTTAGAACATGGGGTGTGGGTGACTAGTTGCACTGGAAGGATCAAGATGAGGGAAGCACTACTTGCTGCTGTTGTATTGACCTCTCTATCTAAAGCATCTAGGACCAGATCCTTCATCCTCGTAAACTCCGATTTCTCTTTTCCTACTCCAATTTCTCTTTGTGATAACTGTTGCATAATACCAACAGTCATCACAAAAGAATCTGAAGAGAGATTTGCAGGAGATATTCCAAGGACTCTCTTTACTTAACAGTCTCTCCATTTTTTTTCTATGAGTGGGATCATTTGAGGCTTCTCACAGAGTTCATTTAACTAAACAATTACAAATTGGTATAGCTAAATTTCAGAGTAAGCATTTTACATATCATATAGCACTAAACACTCTTCGTGAAATTTGACTTCCAACCATCAAATCAAATGTATTTTAAACACCAAAACTGGCTTAGATTTTGAACCATAAATTGATCTTGAATTGGTTTCATATATGAATCTCCTTTAGAGATACTTCCATGAACTGAATGAGTTTCAGTAGCTAGCTAAAAATACGCTAGTAAATATTTTACTTAGTCAACACTGAGGAATTAGACAATGATTGCTTGACAAATGCTTTCTGTCATGATGCTTTCACATACACTAAGCTCTGTGGTAGTCCTTTAATCAGAGAAACTCAAATTAGTTAATTATTAGGTTGTCAAATTACACAAGGGGGAGAAAAAGGCTGAACTGGCTGCATGTGGAGTATCAGAAAATGTGAAAGAGTAAGACACTCTCAGTAAAGAAAAATTATAGCTGAGCATTAATATGTTGCAGTCACTAGCTTCAAAAACAAAGGTGGGGCATAAAAGCACAAAAATGTAATTGGAATATCTGGGGAAAGATAATTAGCTAGAAAGGTGCTATAGAAACTTAGTCTTTTTAAGATCAGCTCTCTTTGTGGATACAGTCAAAGTCAAACTGACAAGTCAAAAAATTTGCATAAATATTGTGTGCTCTCTGATTATTAGTTCATTGTAGCAGTAAAATGTAATTCCTGCATAAATAATAGCATATAATTCCAAGGGAGGGAGGAAAGTTACATGAAATATGAGCTATATATAAACTTCTTGTAAGTAAACACCTGAGGGGGAGAAAAGAAAGAGATTTCACAGCAGCATCTATATTGACATATTTGTTTAAAGCTTACATTTTCATTCTTTAGTAGTTCCATATGTCACACATTTTAATTTTATTGCTCAAAGAATACAGTGAGATTCCATGATATATTTTGACACTAGTAAATTAGAACTTATGAGCCTCCTCTCGGGTCACAAAATTTTAAGGCTTAGATATATCTGTCAAATTTATTGCCAAGTAAATTTTTACTGAATTACTGTACTCAATAATACCTGAATGGATGCCGCAATCTATACAAGCAGGTGTGAACATGTGCCAGCAGTTATTCAGCACCTCACATGAGGGATGCTGAACTGCCTCCAGCGTGCGTCCAGCCTCAGCCCTGGTGTCTCTTCATTGTGCCTGACCTGTAAAAATGTGCTGTTTGCATAATTCCCTGCTTCACAATCCACATAAGAAAGCTTGTGAGCAGTCAGATGAGCAAGGATTCAAATCTGGTGATCACTTTTATCTCTGTGAAACAGGCAACTGGGCTTATTTGGAGAATATTGTCAAAACCTTTATTATAACAAGGGGCATATTTTTTTGTGGGAAGAGATTTTGCTTTTACTTGTGCTGCAAGTTTGAAAGAGTTTCTGATATCTAAACAGAAGATAGCTTAGACCTTTAATTACAGGTTTAAAAAGCTATCCTTAGTAGCTATCCTTAAGTTTGGGAAGGCCCACATTTTAATTAGTTCCATTATATTTCTTGTCTTCATCTCTGAATGAATTATAATTTAAGTCAATAATAATGAATTACATAAAAACTCTTCCAAACAAACAGTAAGTTTATAGACAGATGCTGAATATGGGATCTTAGCAACAGCGGAAATTTTCTTTTTAAGCTGGACTTCTAAGTCATTTTGCATAAGCATTAAAGCCTGAAAACCTGTACAGATTGCACAATATTAAAGCCACAAAATGGGGGATCCTTATCCTGAGGAAGATAAAACAAAAGTTATGTTTCATAAGGTGATGACACCTAATGTAAAGACCCTAAAATTTCTTGCAGCAGAGCAATGGAGTTGTCCATCTCAGACAAAGGACAAAGCTGTACAGAGTCAAATGCTTTCTTCCCTCATGCTGTACAGACACAAATATGGCATTTCCCATCTAGCGGATACTGCAAAATGAATTCACAGTCCTTTCAAAATATTGCAGAACTGAAGGAAAAGAAAACACTGGGGTAACAGGAAAAAAAGGCAAAGTTCAGGTCTTGTCTCTCCATTCTCTGTTCAGGTCATTTGAGTGATGAAATCAACTGTGTAAACAAGGACAGTAATACTGTAGTCTTGCATGTTATTTCAACACTAAATGGTGGACGGTATTGGATCATTTGAGCTGAAATCAATCATTCCAGAGAAGCAAGATTTTATTGCACTATGACATTGAGCAATAAAGACAATCAGAGGGTTCTTGACTGCATGTTGCCTTGGCTTTATTTAAAATAGCTTTAACAACATACAATCTCTTCTACTGGAAATCTATATTTCCTCTTCTACTGCAAAGAAATCTGAATACATATTAATTCTTCGGGTTGTTGAAATAAAATAAAAAAAATCCTCTCTCCTGAAATTCCAGTGAAGTAAGTGACAAAACACCTGTAACAGTATTTCTAAATCTTTGGAAAATAAATTTGCAACCCTAAACCTTATGGGCCATAGACAGTCACAACAGACAACCCACCCCACAGCACTTGCCATGGAGGGGCAGGTCCTTTGCATTTATGTCTGATGAGCTGTCAGTGGAACTCTGACTGACAAAACACTGTAACCTATTGCAAGACAATCCCTAACATTGTTTTTCTCAGCAGGTCAAGGTTGTTGATAGAGGCTGCTGTTAGCTGGTACTTCAATGTCACCTGGATTTAGAGATCCACATCCTGTTTGTAGCAAATACTCCACAGGATTTCATGAGCACACATGTTAATGAGTACAGCTGCCTGAAATGTATTAATACAGTTTACATGGACAGTTTGGACTCTTCCCTTTCCATTCCTGTCTTTCATACCTCCATTTGCAAGGCTGCTGTCTTGTTTATGAAAGACATCTGACTAGTTTGATTTATACAACTCTGATACAATGTTGTATGTATATTTAATATAATGAGGTTATGTTTTAAACAGGAATGGTATTAGAAACATTAATAAGAAATATATTCTAAACTAATATTATGGTTTATATTGATTGGTGCAATAAATGTAGTATTTAAACAAGCACATTAAATATTTCCAAAAATGGTATGTTTTTCTATTATTCCTTTCTCAGACAGATATGAATTTGGCATACTGTAACATCATAGCAGTGTTATGTTAATATTTACCTTTTACTTTGTCTCTTTTCTTGGCAATGGCTTTTTTCATATTAACCATTTAACTGGTGTCTTTGTTCTTTCACCACACTCAGAATTTTGTGTGGATATTCTTATAACCAGTCTCACCACCTATCTGTAATTTCCGTGGACTTGGATATTTATTTCACAGACAGCTTCTGTTAAATCAGGAGCTTGCAGGCCAGTCCTGATGGTGAGAGGTGGCAGTGACACCCTGGAAGGTGTCCACGTAAAGACGAACAGAAACACACATTACATTACATTAATATAATACAGGAATATATTAACATATTAACAGATTTTTACCATATCCATTTAGAGATAATAATTTTATCAATCTTGATAGTTGTTCATCAACTATTCACCAGTTGTTAACAACTACTTAACCAGATTTAATACTACGCAGAAAATCTGTTCCCTAAAATCTGTCACACCTCCATAACATGCGTTTGTGAAGGAAGGATTTAGTCCTCATGTTTGTGTGACAAAAAGTATTTATCCTGCAGTTCTGGTGTCTTGAAATTTTCTTGCCCTGAGTCAACAATCATCTACTTTGCCTACCCCAGGCAGAGGGCAGGCAGAAAAAGACAGGTATTGTTAACTTTGGACTTTTGGACTGTATACCTTATTGTGTCCACTTTAAGAAGAAACCTACACTTCTTAGCAACTTATCATCTTTTCAATAGCTGTGCATTCATCAGGTCTTTCCAGCGAGTGTTTCCTTTCTGCTTCAAGGTTAAACTACAGTTTAAAAAAAATTAAACCACTTTGATGATTTTACCAACACTGCCCCAGAGATGGCAGGCTCTAGAGTAGTACAGATTGTGTACACACACAGGTAAGACCCAGGCTCTGTTTTGCATTCGTGAACAGAGACAAGCACCTCAGATTTCACCCAGAGCTCCTTATGCATGTCCTAAGCACACAGAACTATCTGGGTGCAATTTTATGCAACGTGCTCTAGTATAAACCCACCTGAGCAGGGAGATTGGACCATCTGACCCTACTGTTATCCCTACCCATTCTGTGATTTTGTGATTCATTCAATCGACTAAGGCAGGGGTTTTTTCAGTCTTGACTTCAATTTCAAAAAACCATGCTATTGGTTTTGTTTATTTGGGGTTTTTGTTTTGGTTTGGTTTTGGTTGGGATTTTCTGATTGGTAGGAGAGAGTGAAGAGAAATCAAAACAAAGCTAAATACAACAGTGGTCTCCAAGATATTTCTAATTCAATGTCCTATACTTTCTAAACCTAAGGACTGGGTTTACTTCTGTTAGGCTGTGTAACAGAGAGGCCCTTCCTCATTACCAGCCCTGTGAGCGCAAGAAACTCAGGTAGTTTTCCGTAGGACACTTAGGGCTGTATTTCCCTTGTACTTCACAGAGAGGAAGGACCTCTTAGCAACAGCATACTTTTACGACATGAAACCAAGTAAAAATACAATGTGAAGAAAGCTTTCCTCTCCAAAGGAAGTCAATTTTTAAAAGCCGATCCTGGTTAAGCGCATATGTGATTACTCATCTCTCCAGAATAACATAGAAACAGCTATTCCATTTTAGTTCAGACATCTATCAATCTGGCAGCCCTCAGCTAGGAAAGATAGGTTTATGCATTAAAACATGTAACAGACAACAGCTATATATGTGTTACAAATACTGTTGCACTATTTCTTCCCCTGCAGATATTTATAAACAATGAATGGCATGATTCAGTCAGTGGTAAAAAATTTGCAGTCTTTAACCCTGCCACTGAAGAGAAAATCTGTGAGGTTGAAGAAGGAGACAAGGTAAGGTTTTCTTTCTTGTGCTTAACTGTAAGTTTAATTTCAGTCCTTCTTAAAAGCAGGAAGGCAAGCAGCCATTTGTGTGATGTAAAACATCACCTCAGAGCCATACCTACTTCATCCTGTATACCTTCTTCTACAAACATAATTCTAAGCCTTTTTTTACTAAGCCATAATTTTTTTTTTTAAAGAGACAGTGAAAAATTGCTTTACCTTAGGCTCATATGAGAAAAGTTCTGAAGAAATATTTTCTCCTGACTTCTTGTACTAATGTTACTGATTCTTATTATTATCTGTGATCAGTGACATCTAAAAATTTAGTTGGGGTTTTATGTTTTTTCTGGCTCTTCATTTAAATAATAATATAATCTCATTCATAAAACACATTGATAAGGCTTTTCCTTGTTGATAATATAAAGAGGACAAATAATTATAATTTTCCATAGACTTTATGAGATGCTCACTACCATCAGGATTTTTAGCTATGAATATATCTTCTCAGTACATCCCCCCTTATAATTACTGCTTTGGTTCTTGCATGTATTTATTTAATTTTTTACACTTCCCCTTCAAAGTCAATCTTGCATCCAAAAGTGAGAAATTTTTTTCACCTTTCTCATGAAATGATACATTAATTTTTGTTGAGAGGTATGCATATCTAGAATGTTTTGTATAACAAATATTTTTAAGCTTACCATCAAAATATTAATTAAACACCTTTTTATCCAGCAGAACTAATGTAAAACTTGTAAGTTTGTCTGTGTTAACCAAAGGTCACCAAAAATTTATTGCCAATGTAACAAGCCCATGGTTTTTCAGAATTTTGCCATTTACTGTACAGAAATTCACACCGAAATAAAATTCTCTTTTAAGAAATACATTCAGAATCATCTTCTTATTAAATCTTAGTTACTCTGATCTGTAATTTCAATATGAATCTCCTGATAAACTTTGTCAGTAATGTTGTCTAACACATGAGCAATAGTGACCACAAATTACTTAGAAGGTCATAATGAAAACATATTTTGAACATTTTCTAGAAAAACACGGCAGAGAAAGTCTGGCTTTTAGTTATTTCATATATCTAACCCAGGGTTTTTCAAAGATTTTGCTTTTCTTTAGTACCAGCTGCCTATACATAGTGCTGAGACACTGATATTTGATCATCTTCAAATTAAATTACTCATAACCTGCAACTGTACAGTTGCCATTCAAAATTTTTGTAGTTTTCTTTCCTTACAAACACTCTAACAACCCATTAAATAAAGAGATAATACAATTCAACACACAGGTTTGCTTTCTCTTCAATGATTTTGCAAACTAATGCGTAATGACAACTGCTATTAACTAAATTGCCTACTGAATTGTACAGATCTAGTAAATTACACAGCCATTATGAACCTAATATGCAAGAGGCTAGACTTCAGATAATGAGCCAAGAGATTTTAGGAATTTAATTTGTGCCTACAATAGGGTCAACAAAGGGCTGTCCACTGCCTTGCAGTGGTATTTTAAAAAACAAGAGAAGATAACAAAGCACAGACATACATGTGGGTGGGAATTGTTTTCTTTCAGTTTGATGGCTCTTTCAAGCTACATTCCTAATCCTAAAGGCCCCTAGTAATAATAAAGCAGCTCATCAAATGGTCAGCATACGTAAAGTAAATGTACTTCTGTAAAAAATTTAAACTGGATCAGAAAGCAGTCTTTGTACTCATAGTGTAGATTTAATAACTAAATTAAAATTCATGTGGTTGAAGAACAATCTTTTTTTATTACTTTTCATTCATAGCCCTATATGACTCATATTATTTTTCTCAGTTTTAATTGTTTCTGCACTTCTAGTAGTAAGAACACTGGGCAATGTAGTTTTAATTTACATCATTCATATTAGTATGACTTTGTCTTCCCCTTGTCCTATTCCAGTTAAGGCCACGCCACAGCCTTTAAGTCCCATTGTAAAGATTTAAAAATTTATGATAGGGCTCCCAGATAGTGATGAGGTGTTTGACAACATGCTGACAGATTCTGAAGAAAAGCAATTCTTCTTGATTTGGTAGATTTCAGCTACCTCATCTAGGTGACTGGCCAGTATTACCCTATAGTAATATCTGTGCTGCTTGTATAGTTCCTTCCTATCTTTTCCCAAATTTCCTGGAAGAAACTTTCGGAAGTTCTGTGGCCTTCTGCTTAACACATCTGTGCAGAGCTTTACAAGCCACTAACCCACACCACTCACAGCTTCTTAAAATTAGTTGATGGCTACCAACATCAGTTAAAGATTCAAGATCTGGTTTCACATTTAAAACAATTGACTTTGGTGTTGACTTAGTTGAATTTGCTGACTTAGTCAACCTTGATAATGATTTCCCTGAAGGAGACTTTAGCAAACAGCAGCACAAAAAACATTTGAAAGAAATCCTTCAAACATTGCACGCAAATTGCCCTGGGAAATGTGGCATATATAGAAACCACCTTTTTTTTCTTTTTTTTTCCTTGCAACTTGTTTTTAATTTCCTACAAAATAATAAATCTCCTTTTTATGACACTATTTTCCTTGGTAAATTTTACAAGGATTATGAAATATAGAAGAATTCCAAGTACCAAAACCCTTTTCTCCAAGAGATTGTAATTTTTTTTTTAAAAGAAAATTCTGGAACACTCTTTGCACGGAATAGTTTCATTGTAGATTTTCCTTCTATGGTGAAAGCCAAATGATAAACAATAAAAGATGCTCTAAAAAATGTTTATGGACTGACAATTACCTGGTATATGAAAAGACAACAGTGAGACTTCAAAATATTTAGGCTTAGTGTTTTAAACCTAGTCTATTTTCTAATTGATAAAATAATTTTTAATTGTTAAAACAGTTTTAAATAAAAATATTTCTTAAATATTTAAAAAATAAATTTGTTGATTTGTCTTCCTTAATAGTACATTTGTGTCCATTTTATGAAACATCCTAAGGAACAGGTTTTTCTAAGCTAGTCATTACACCGTAAGATACTTTCAGATGATGAGTAATTAAGCATTTAACTTACAGACTTGGACATCTCTTCACAAATAAAAGGGATTAAATTGCATCATCAGTATAATTGCTTGGTGTAGAGAGAGGGGTTAAAAAACTAAATTTTAAAAATAGAGTTCTTTTATATATTTTTATTTTAGAAACTTTGAGAACCCATCTGTTTCTCATACACTTTCACATTGCTGAAATAGCAACGGAAGCATGTGAAAGAAAACAACCCATGCATTTAACATTACTGTTATTGATTTTTATTAGATGGGGGTTGCATCTCTTATTTAAACTTTATGTTAAACTTATGCAAAACTTTACAAGTTTAACAGCAAAAAAAGCTGATGGCAGAATTAATTATTGATTATATAAGTTTTCCTGTTTTCCTCACAGGCAGATGTAGACAAGGCAGTTAAAGCAGCTAGAAAGGCTTTTGAGCTTGGGTCAACGTGGCGCACAATGGATGCTTCAGAGCGAGGAAGGCTCTTGAATAAACTAGCTGACCTAGTCGAAAGAGATCGTCTGCTTTTAGCTGTGAGTATGATATGTGAACAAAAAGACAAAGAGAAAAGTTCTGACTTTTAATTTAAGATAGAAGCAAGTGTAATATGCCTACGCTTTGGAAAGCCAGGCTGTCTCAATGCTTGGTTTTCATCTCTATAGCAAATGGTCTTCACTAAACTGGCTTGCACTCTGGTCTATTAACATCCTATATCAACAAAGTATCTGAGTTTTTCACTAGCTTTAAAGTGATACTTAAACTGCCTGCAATCACAATAACTTGGATTTCTGATTCTTAAGGACACAGTAACATAGATCAATCACATGATTAATGCTTGTCTAAACCAAAGTCTGAATTGAGGCTGAAACTCAAATCAAAGTCTGAGTCATGGCCTGAACTCAAAGCCTGGCTCAGTGTTTATAGATGATACAAGTCAGAACTGGGAGAAAATTGGAATTTCATGGCTCTATATTTTGGTATCACTATCCTTCATTAACTTCAGCTTGCCACTGCTAATGAGTGATAATGCTTAACCAGAACCCAAGGCAGCAATGGATTATTTTAAAAAGAGCAATAACATGCGGGCTGGGGAATTACGTCCTCTCTTTACCAACTACTGGGTGTTGGTTATTTTATCACACTTAACAGAAGACACATAATTTGTAATGCCGCCACCTATATTTCTCTGCTATTTCAAGCCGATTTTGGAATTAAAATTTAGGTGGAATAATTGTTTGCACTGAAGATGGATCCTGCTCTTCTGCCAAAAGTGTAAAATAATTTAAAGAGAAGGAGGTCTATCCAACATTCAGGATCATTGCTCAGACTGATCTAGTCACAGTTTGAAGTATTTAGCCATTAGCCACAAAACACACTGTAGATAAGCTCGTAAAATTCAAACCTTCAAATATGTAAAATCTGCAAAGCATCTGTTGCCCATTTTATGTCCTTAAAACTATAGGAGAGTTTCTCAGGAGAAACCTTAGGTGGGTGGAACCTATGTCCTTTAGATTGCTAGATTTGAGAGAGACAAAATTTTAAGAGAGGTGTATTTTTAATAGAAAAGTATGTCCTATTGTCCATTAAATAATTGGATAAGCTGGCATTTGTTTCCTTATTGTACAGTCTAAGGCATTACAAATACAAAGAGGATGAAGATACAATCTTTTTTTCCACAGGAAAGATGAAACATTGAATTAGTTTTTGTTCCCATTTGCCATTTTCATAATATGAAAGTATTGTTTTTCTCTGGGGCCCCTCCCAAGTTTTTATTTTATGGACTTTATTTATATTTCCTACAGCTCAGTCACATTATTAACTATTTGCCTTTGCAGAAAAGGTATGTATAAGTGAAGTGCTTTCCAGACTTTGATGAAGAGTGATTTTCTCTACTCACAGTTTATCCTACCTGGAAAACTAGTACTAGAGAGTAACAGATACTCCTGTACATTACAGAGCAAAATAGATGTCCAAAGCTCATTGCAAAGGCATTTTCCTACATTCACGCATTTGACCAGGATGAAAATTATTCCATTTCAGAACTTTGTTTGATGATAAGATGCTTCAGAGGTTCAGCATTCCTATACATAGGAGATTGGAAATATAAGTCAAAGCAGGATAATGAAAGAGACACTGAGAATTGTGTTTCTTAGGTTTCAATCTCTTGTGATGTTGAAAGCTAGAGAATTCCTAAGTTTGAGGCCAGGGAATAATTTTCTTCGATGTCCAAACAGAACAAAACCACACCATATATATTGCCTGGAATGGCAAGGGCATATCTCATTTAACCAGTTCCTTGCTGCTAAAAGCCATCAAGCATTTTTGTCTTCTCTGTTTGTTCTATTCTCTTCCCAAGTATGGTATCTGAAATGTGTCCAGTTAACTAAACTGTGGACTTCACAGTGGAGTCGTTGGTGAAAAACTGTTCTTGAAGGATCAGTCTGTAGATCCAACCTGAAGTGCTAGACTGCCAATTTGATTACCTCTTGAAAATATAGTTTAGAGCTTAAAAAAGGGCTCTTCCTGCTGAATATTGTTCACAAATCTGAAGGTTCTCAGTCTCTCTGTCTTGGAAAGCTTGAGGAAAAATATTACGAACTGCATAAGATATTTAACTAAATGTCCCAATAGTAAAGAGTATGGAAATTAATCCAAACCACACTCCTTAGATTTGGTTGGAAAGCAACCCTATTTAGTGCTGGTGTCTCTGTGGGTGGAACAGAACTGGTCAGCTGAAAAGTTCTGGATGCCGAATGAATATTTACAGATTGTTAAAAGTTTACATCTGCCTGGCATGGAGAGTCAGGCCTGGCTTCAAATAAGACCAGTTAGTTCACTCAGTTAGTAGTAAGCCAATAAAAGAGAGTCTCCTCTACATAAGCATTTATTTTCCATAGTGAATCTCTGTCACTTTAGAGTTCTACATGACTCGGATCTTTTTTTTGCACATCAAACACTCAAGGTCTATTTAGGGTATTTTATTACACTATTTGAGTCTTCTTGCTGATATTTGAGGAAAACCACTCAAATTATTTGCATCAGTCTCCTACCTAATCTCTTGATCTGTGCTTGTAGAATATTTGATATAAATTAGAACTGTGTAACTGATTCAGATGGGAGAGATGCTATTGTTTTTTCAGTAAATCTTACCCTTACAAAAGTGTCGTGGTTGTGCTATCTGCATAGCTCAATGCAAATAAACCATCATGAATATTTCCCACTTGTAAATTGCCACATTCAGTTTTTCAAAATGTGTCATTCAGAGGGCAATTAATCTAAATGTTTGTTCTAAAGCTGAAATCGTCAAACTGAACTACCAAAAGCTAAATTACAAAGCACAAGCAAAAGAACCATTATGGGTATTTGATATTAACTTTTTAATTGCTGTTGTCTGCAGACAATGGAATCCATTGATGGTGGGAAGCTCTTTTCCACAGCCTATCTAATGGACTTGGGTGCCTGTATCAAAACCTTACGCTACTGTGCAGGCTGGGCTGATAAAATCCATGGGCGTACTGTTCCAATGGGTGAGTAGTGCCGAGATAACAAAACTACAGAACTGAGGCCAACATGAGCTGTAAATAACTGACTTTTATCTAAAAGTTATGCAGTGCAGAAAATATCTCAAATGCAAAATATTTTAGAAAATTTTTGAGGTAATTTATTAAAAATTTATCATAGTTCTCAGTTTAAACATTTGGTGTAGGTCTTCACATTTACTTCTGGTTCTATACACTACTAACAAGTATTGTTTCTTGACCAAAAATTTTAACCTGCATGTACATCTAAGAAGTGTGGTGGGCTACTTTTGCATGGCAATGTACAGTTTATACAAGCAAGACTACAGTAGTGAAACCTGAGTGTCTGCATATTTAAGCAAAGATTAGCACAAAGCAGTAATATTTATTTCAGTTATTGGATAATGTATCAGGAAGAGTAAGTACTAAGAGATAGGAATGAGGAAACAGTATTTGCTAAAATTTCATTCCATTCCCTTTCCCATTAAGCAGCTCTATGAAAATATTGTCTCTCTAGCTACCTTCCCTCAGAAGGACAAAGAAAAGAATGGTAATAAAGAAGGAATTAAGGAAAAGGTAATAAAGAAGGAATTAAGGAAAACTAGAGTGATAAATATTTCCAACTTCTTTTGCCTCATGTAGACCTCTATACTAGGTTTAATGGAACACATATTTGTTTGAATCAAAGGGAACTTTATATTTAATGGATTTGATTTAAGCTAAGATCTAATATTAAAAAATGTCTGATATGTACCTAGGATTTAAAAGAGAACTTTCTGAAAGAAGAAAAAAAGGTGATAAAAGAAAAAAGAAATGAGGAATGCTTATTGGTGTTCTGTGCATACCACATTGAGAAGCAGGGTTATCACTGCAAAAAGTCAGGCAGACTGGAAAAATCAAACCTTGGAGCTATGAAGAAAGTAGACATTGAATCCAGATGTACTTTATGGCTTTTTGCATAGTTAAGATTTTGAAAATATCATTTATAAGTAAAATTGCATCCAGCTAAGTTTGGTACCCAACTTTATCATCTTCCTGATTTAACTGTTTCTCACAAATGCTTTGTCTGAGTGCCTAATTTATTTCTTTTTCCCATAGATGGAAACTTTTTTACATTTACAAGACATGAGCCTATTGGTGTGTGTGGCCAAATTATTCCTGTAAGTTGGAGTCATTTATGTAAAACACAAATGTTCCTTGTTACAAATGGAAATGCTTTTGAAATTTTGCTTATGCAAGTGCATTTGTGAAACATAATTCACCAGAAATTTTCAGGTCTTGAAAGAGAGAGACAATCCTGAGTACTCTAATTCTGATTCATCAGTTTGTGATGAGTCAGTATGGTCCAACCTTGTCCCTCTCCTCCCTGTATATGGAGAGAAAATAAATCTCAAAAGATTGACTTAAGAAATAATTTGAAAGATGGAATTGTGTTTTGTTGAAACTGAAACAAACAAATGTTTGTTTATGAGTGTAATATTTGCAGTCTATAATATTTAAGCCTATAAGCCTGTAAGCAATAAGCTCTTTAAGACCTAGAATATCTGTTTTGTTCCTTAGAGCAGCCAGACAGCTGGATCTTTATTTATGGCTAAGACTCATTCACCATGATGGTGGTACAAGTTCCGACACAAAGAATGCATCCAATTTCCTGTTTGGTCCATCTAATTTCCCAGTTTTGAAGTCGCTCATTTCAACAGAACTTTCAAAAGGCCTACCTGAGTCTGATCATTCAAAACACTTGAGAAACTCAAGTTCTAAATTTGTTGGTGAAGTTTTGGTGAGTGCCTGTGAAGACAGCTGCATGCAGTAGGCACTCCTAATCCACCCACCCCTTTGCACAGGGTAGTTATGACCATCCTCATCTGACCTGCCTGACAACTTAAAATATCCTGAAAAAGTCATCTTGTCTATCAGGTCTGTTCAGACATGTGGGTCCTGCACATGCTTCTGATGTCTTTAAGCTGAAGATTTGCTGTATCTCTAGAGCACCACATTGATTTGGACAACATCGCTCAAATATATTTGGATCCAGTCTCTAGGAGAGCTACTGCTCATTTATTTTCTCTTGTAGGTCAGACACATGACATTTTAAGTAAATCAGTCAGGATATGTTAAAGAGCTAGAAACACTAGATGCGGCCATTTAAAATATCATTATGTCCTGAAAGTGCAAGCAGCAGTTAGGTCAAACATTATCTTCCCTTATAAAATGTTAAGGATTTCTGAGTATATCTTCATTTTCTCTCCACTGAAATATGAACCACCAAGCTGGAGGTTTCTACATAAACCAAAACTGTGAGGATGATGTGTATGTTGCAAACGACTTTTGATACCTCAATATTTCCACTTCCTTTTATTTATGTAGTTCCACTTCAACAATGAATATGTAGAAAACCCTGTAATCCCTTACTTTATGTTATTTATGCTACCATTGTTTTGGGGGCTGGGGTAGAGGCTGAGACAAGGAGAGATAAAAAGAAGTGTTGCATATATATTCCTTATAGCCATTCTGACATAATAGGTAACTCTTAACTGCCTTTTTTCCCATTTTTACAAAGGTGTCTGTTGAGCTGAGGCTTGTGGCCTCAATGCTTCCAGAACTATTGTCAATTTTCTCAAAGGGGAAAAGCTGTTCTTCCCTGGTCACGTTGTCCCTCATACTGCAGAACATGGGATCCAGAGCAGTCAGCTGCTCTTCAGTGTGTCTGAGCTGCCCACAACTGACAGCTGCCAGCGAAACCTCCGGGGGAGAGGGCAGGGGCAGCATTATGTGTTTTTACCTTGTCTCCTTTAGAAAACTGAATTGATGATGGATGTGACCATTTAAGACAGCAAAACTCCCAATTGTGCCGCTAATCCAACAACTGTCTGTAATACTTTGTTAAAGGAGTACATTCATTGTCTCTTGAGCTTTTAACTAAAACCTTGGATCCCCCAGACTTATATGTATACAAAAATCACCAGTCTTTGTATTACATGGCTTGCAAGTTGTTTTTTCAAAATATCTTCATTCTGAAGAGAGTTCAACAAAAAGTTCAACCACCCAGCTGACAATTTGCACTATTATAATAGAAAAAGCTGAGGCATTTTGGTGATGTATTAGAAATAGGATACACTTTCTCATCTGTCTTTCAGTGGAACTTCCCATTGGTTATGTTCATCTGGAAGATTGCCCCTGCCCTTTGTTGCGGAAACACGGTGGTTGTCAAACCAGCAGAACAAACTCCACTCAGTGCCCTTTACATGGGATCCTTAATTAAAGAGGTAAGTCATCAACAACAGAGTTATTTGTCCCTCTCAGAAATGTAAGAGTATACTGCAGCTGAAATGCCAACAGATTTAATATAAGCCAGGCCCATTGCATGCCTAGCCTTGCACTGAGGAACTTACCTTGCTGTAAACCAGATAAGCCAAAGGTAAAAGCATGCATATCTTTCAGCCTAGTACACACACACAAAACCCCACAACAGCAATTTAGTAAACTCCATTCTTTAGCAAATATATTTGTATTACAAAAACACAGTACCTTTCAAAGCCAAAAGCAAACAAGGAGTCAAGTGCAGAGTACTTGGAGGTGGGTGGCAATGACTTTATTAGCATAGTTATCACAGAAGAGAACCTGTTTGGACAGCTTTTTTTTTTTTTTAACTGAACAAAGTTTTCATCGACCTGAGTTTATTATTAACAGGGAGCTGTAAAATCAAACTGGTGACTGCTGCCAAACCTGTGAATTCTCTTCACGAAGAAACTGTGAGAAGACACTTTGTGCTCCTGAACAAGGAGTGTGCCCATCTCTTCAGAAATTTAGTGTCTCCAAAGTTAACTATTGTGCCCAGTCCAGCAAACACTCAAAGAGAACAGTAATTTAGTTTAGCTTTCTTCCCAATAAAATCAACAAATACAACCTAAGATGTTTCAAAAGTTGGTCCAGATGTCAATAATCACCAGTGCAGTAACCTTGTAGAATTTTGATGGAAATGACTTGGCACATTTTATTATTCTGCTTCAAAACAGTGATTCAGCAGAGCATACTGACTGGTTATATATTAATATTACACAGAAATGAAATGATTATCAGGATGGAGCCAAGTCCTGCTGTTATTGCATCACATAGTAAATGCTATTTAGATGATAATGGGGAGGAGAAATAAAATATCAGAGAAAATTTTATTAAAAAATATCAGAGAAACTTTCTCCATTAATTTTTAACAATAAGTATCAGAAAATGTATTTCTCTGAAAAAAGTAACTTTACAGAGAAAGCAGCTCAATTCTGCTATGATCTAATGAAATATCCATTCTTATACTCTGATTTCCTCAAAGGAAAGCTCATAGGTGGGAATGTGATCAGTATCCAGAATATCCAAATTACCTTGGAGGCCTAATCCCTGCCAGTGATCACTTCAATAGCTGCTTTAGACTTGTGAAAATACCTGGAGGTCTAATTTAACTTTCTAGTTCCCAAATGTCCACAATTAAAAAAAAAAGGTATAGTCACTTTTGGTAACGTTCAATATCCTTCTTAATAGCAATGACAAAGCTCTCTTGCTAATATATAGAGATTGCCTAAAACAAACATGGGAATTAAATGCTCAAAGTGAGACTTTTCTCCACAAATTAAGTACTAAACACAATGCTAAGAAAATGGAAGGAACCTCATAGTTTTATCAATTTCAGGGTAAATACTTATACGGAATATTCAAATGGAATAATAAATGAGCATAACAAGCATTGACAGACTGTATCTAAGCATGAAACTCTAAGGAACAAAAGTTGCTGGAACAGAAGTAACAGCCTTGTATCCAAAATGCAGGACATGAGTTACATGCATTTCACCACCTGAAATGCACCATTTTCCAAACAAAAATGAAACTTTTGCATATAATTCCAAAGTCCTGTTTAATGCTATAAAGAGATTTATTAAAATGATAATGCAGAATATTAAACTTTTTGGTATTTTAATTCTATGTTTGCTCTGGAAGTGCTGTTGAGATGGCACAGCTGCTTCATAAACCAACAAAAAATCCATCTACTGTTCATAAATCCTTGAAGTTTGCCCGACAACCTGCTGAAAGAAAATAGTTTATTTTGCTGTGAATTGAACATATCTAATACAGGATTTATGGAAAACAATACGTTTGTTTTGAACAATAGGAAAAGCCTATTTGCATTTAAAAAGTGCAAGATAGTGAAACTGTGCATGCCTCAGCCAGCTTCTTCATGTAAACTCTCACATTGCCCACTCTACTTTCAACCGACATCCAGAGTTCCATCATTTTTCTTATCAGAATTTCAGTCAGCAGATCAATAATTAAATTCCATCTAGCACAGGCATTAACGTGCAGAAGCCAGCAACCACATATCCTCATTCCAACAGCTTCAATGAAGTAGATATGAAAGCAAGCAATATTTCTTTATACATCTGAGTGTGACAATAAAAAAATATTTCTTTGGAAATGGTACTGAAAAAGAACTAAAGTAATATGTTCTTTAAAAAAAAAANAAAAAAAAAAAAAAAAAAAAAGGTAGTTCAATTACCTAAAAGACAGGTGAAAGAAAGAGGGTGCAAATGATGTGAGAATAAAATAAAATCTCTTGGGGCTCTGGGGCTGAGAATAAATGTATGGCTGAGAAAAGGAAAGTCAGACTGCGTGACATGCTCTTCTGGTTATTATCCTTCCCTAAATTTACAGGGTTCTTTCTTCCAATTCAGGCAGGATTTCCACCTGGAGTCGTGAACATTGTGCCAGGCTTTGGACCCACTGCCGGAGCAGCAATTTCTCACCACATGGATATAGATAAAGTAGCTTTCACAGGCTCTACAGAGGTACTATAATGAATGCAAGAAAATATAAGCAGGAAATGTACCCCTCTGATCCCCAGCAATGATTTAATGTCTAACTTGGTTTATGTAATTATTTTAACTCTCTTCTTTCTTATGGCTGCTGGTTTGTTAAACAATGTCTGTTTAATGATTTGTTGGTTATTATTAACTTTAAACATATTTAAACAATGTTTGTATTGCTGGAAAGCCCTTCAAACAAAGACAGTCCATGAGATACAGTAGGTTCTACTATATCAAGGCTATTTTAAGTCTTACTCATTTAAACCCAAACCTTTTCATAACATTATTTACATTTTTTTAAGAAATTCTGTTATCTTTAAATTTAATAACAACAGGATGGCAGGAAGGTACCTAAAAAATCTCGTTCTTTGGTCCACACACACCTGGGTGAGATGACAAGTTTTTGGTGTTTCAGTGATACTTAGGACCATCTGGGTGGTCTTAAAGAGTGTTTGAAAATGTATCTGTTTAAAAGGAAGGTCACTGTTAATTTTCCCCAACCTTCACTCTGAAGAACTGCTAGTGCTATAATTGAAGACTTCTCATTGCAGGCTATATATAGGATTAAGGATTAGCTCTATCCTTAATACAGTTCACTATATTGTCTGTCTACATGCATGCTAAATGGAAAAGCTGCCATCTGGTCTCTTAACTTCTTGGATGTAGACTAGAAAGATAAATATCATTGCCTCATGTAAAAGATCAGTACACACTGAGTGCAAGAGCTGTGTTTACTCTCAGAAACCTTCAGCTCTACAGTAATGGGAAAAGAAAACAACCCAAAACCCTGACATCTGAGAAATATCCCACAGATGTTCCCAATAGACAGCAACAACTACAGTTCCCAGTGCCCAGTGACCCTCCAAAGGCAGATGGACTGGACGGTGTATTCATAGAGTTTGGTGACAGCTCTCTCCTAGCAGTGTAATTTGGCAATGAGGAATGATGGCAGGAAGGCTGACAGAGGGAGGAAGTTTGCCTGACAGTTGCTACACACAGCCAATTATATACCACAGCCACAAGAGCCACAAGGAGATTTTTCCTTTTTTCACAGTTTTTCCAGGGCAATTCATAATAAGTAGCTCGTTAATTGTATCATCCATAGAAAAAAGTAGGTTAGGGGCTCTACCTTGCAGTGTCCACTTCCTCCTCTTCCTTCATCGATGAGAGAAATTGAAATAAGGAAGAGTGTCCGTGCAGGCAGTGTAGATTCTTTCATACATTTTTTGTACTAAAGAACTTTCTCATTTGTATAAAACAGAGGAATTTTAATCTCATGAGAGTAACTGGAGCAGAAATCTGTGCCTGCTTTAGAGCACAGACACATGCAAGTAGAGTAATGGTAACCAAAAAAGCACCATGTGTCTCTGGCAGTTAACATGAATGTGGACAGGGGAAAAACTCTTCTAGAAAACATTTCTGGTTCATAGGGTACAAGTCCCTTACATCCTGACTCTTTTGACCTTTTGGTTTGTTTTTTTTTAACTTATATTTCATTTCATTACTGGTACAATGGACATCTCTGAACTGATTTTCACTTTTTAGGAAATCAGAAAATATCGTAGGGGTCATTAGGAACTTTTTGACATGAAGCTGTCCTCTCCCTACCTTTTAGGTCGGCAAACTGATTAAAGAAGCAGCAGGGAAGAGCAATCTGAAGAGGGTTACTTTGGAACTTGGAGGGAAAAGTCCTAACATTATATTTGCGGATGCAGACTGTTAGTAGCAATTTTATTATATAAACTACTACTATTGCAAATCCAATGCTCTTTTCATTTTATTTGTCAGTAAATTATTTGAACCTTTTCAATAAAGGAGAAATTTTTATTGTTTTCTGGTCATGCTATGATTTTAACTAAGATTGCCACCAAAATCTGATGGCTCCTGAACAGAAACAGACCTCAGACAACCTGTTCACTCTTGGTGTAACTAATGATCATCCTAATGAAACATGAATGTAGAATGAAAAGAAGATAGAAGGATCTTATACAGGTTTATTAACTTTCTAGCTGAATACTCCTCTTGGTACTCCTGACAGGGCAAATAATGTTGAATCTACATATCCCACAGAACACCTGAATGTGTGTTTAGCTAGGTGTATCATGATGCTCTTGATAAGGGTAGTTAGGATATAAATAAATGGTTGTAAATGTGTTTTAAATGGCCATAAAAATAAAAAGCGCGAGAAAGGGAAATTAGATGGGTGACAAATGTTAGTAAAGAATTTACAACGTGACAATTCAGGTTTGTCATCTGACAAACTCCGCATCTCTTTGCAGTGGACGCCGCAGTGGAATTTGCCCATATTGGTCTGTTCTATCACCAGGGACAGTGTTGTATAGCAGGGTCTAGGATTTTTGTGGAAGAGCCTATTTATGATGAGTTTGTTCGCCGGAGCATTGAAAGAGCAAAGAAATATACTCTTGGGGATCCTTTGAAGCCTGGTGTGCAGCAAGGCCCTCAAGTGAGTAATGTTACATGTTTCCAGCATAAATCTGTCATGACATAAGAATTTGATACATTTTTAAACCTACGGTTGCAGTAGTTTCAAGGTTAAGTACAGTTTTCTAGTGGTTAGTCTGGAGTACAAGGAAGAAGAAATTGGAGAGATTGTTGTTTGTGCCAATATCATAGGCTTAAGGTCTCCCTCTCTTTTCTAGTTCTTTTTATTATTGAAGGGGAACAATTTTAAAGAATTTAAATGCTTTGAGAAAACTCCAATGCAACAGCTGTAAAAGTGCAAGTACAATCAGCCATATCATGTTAGAGCTTACTAACTTTACTTCAAACAGTGCCACTATAAGTAAATAGTTTGAAGAAATAAGATTTTTAATATTTTCCCCTGTTCAAGGTGCAAGATTTTATTATGCTGCTCTCAGTTTTAGAATGCTACAGAATTAAAATGCAACAGGGTTTTTTTTTCCTGCTTTTGTCAAAAGATCATGCCAACAGCTTTCCCATCAAATGAATGTTAAAATGCAGCATTAAAAAATGTAGCTGTCACAATGCTGTGAATTCAATGGATCACTTCAGAACATTGTTACAATAGTTCTCGTCTAGTCTTGTTCCCACTTCAGCTTTTACTGCAGGATATGGAATAAAAGCATGGAATAAAAGCACCATATTAGAGAAAAAGAAAGAGACAAAATAACTCTCATGCATTTGATGTTCTTTATTCATTGTCACAGTCATTTTGTGTGATAAAAGACACCCAGTAAATTGGAAAAAATGCACTCCAAGCCACCCAAGATTTTGGAAATTTAAAAATATTATTTTTATATCCTGGAACATGGTTTGATACAAGATAAAAAATTCAGCTAAATGAATTTAAAAGTCAAAGGTCAGGAAGAATCAAAAAAGTAAACTCCAGGTGTCTGGTGTACAGCTAATATATAATTAACAGAAATCCTCTCTCATCTTATTGTGGCTTTACTGAGTTTGAGTTTTGTGCTAGCAATTTAAATGAGAGATGTAAATACACTTTTACTAAAACAATAAGGAAATTAAATGTGAAAAATCAATAATGAAAATGTTTCAAATAGCATAAAGACCCTTTTCTTCTCTAGTCTTGTAATTTGCCTTTTTTTACTTATTTTTCTCTTTAGCAAGATTTAGCCAAAGCTTAATTATTTTACAGATTAGCAAAGTTACCCCTTTTAGAACTGATAGGATCCCATTTAATGGAAAATTGTAATCATGTTTTAATCCCTGAAATATCTTTTTATTTAGATTGATAAGGAGCAGTATAAAAAAATCCTGGAGCTAATTGAGAGTGGGAAAAAAGAAGGAGCCAAACTGGAATGTGGAGGAGGTCCATGGGGAGACAAAGGTTACTTCATCCAGCCCACAGTTTTTTCTAATGTTACGGATGATATGCGTATCGCCAAAGAAGAGGTAAATAAATTTTCAGCAGTCTCTTCTCTCATTGGAAGTGGTCTGTTTAAATGTCTGTACAAAATATCCTTTTAGAAGGTCAAGTGACTCTATGAAAACGCTCTCAGTAAACCTGTTGTTCTATATTTGTGGTGTTTAAGGTGCTTTTGTTGGTTTCTGTTGCCCATTTCACCAGCTTGCTCAAGTAGGGAAAGGAGTATGAGGCTGCCCTGCCAACAAAGGCTCCTGCAGTAGACAAATGCTGAGGTTTGAATTGTTTGCATTGCTCCACACTGTCCATGTCTTACATAACACAGTGACCTGTAGGAGAAATGCAAACTTGGAGTCAAAACTTATGAACATTTTGCACTGCCTAACGAGCCACTTAACTTGGAGTTTGTATGCACCAGGCAGCTATTTTGCAGTATGAGAAACTAGGTGGGCTGTGCTTCCAGAGGCATTTTGTAGGTGGCATTTTGCCTCTCTGGGGTTATTTAACTTAGATCAGTTTGCAGATGTGTCTACACATCATTGAAAAATCTGCTACTGTCCAAGACAGTTAAAGAATGTCCAAGTTTTGAAACTCACAGCTTGAACAGTGGGAGAATGTTCAATGGTTTTCTGATCTATGTAAATCAATCCTTACAACTCTAGTTCGAAACCAGCACTAAAAAACTCAGTGAAGTAGAAAGCTCATAATTTATGGGAATAGAATTAATAATTAGAATTAGAACTATTAGACTTCTAATTGGAATTAGAATTATTAGATGTAGCAATGCCCCCTCAGCCTACACAGTCTTGGTATAGTGTGATAGGTATGGGCACCTCTGGCTGAGAACACTGAACAGTACCAGAAAAGACGGACCTGAAGGACTGTTATCTCACCTGACACCCATATGGAAAGCAGAATTACTTGTTTCACTTGAAGTACATTCTCAGTTGTGCAGCTACCTGCAGGGATAAAAGTCTAATAGAAAATTTAGGTGAAGGAAAAATTGAATGTCTTTCTTGACCTTAAAAATGCAGCATGTCTAGAAAATACAAGTTTGTTGGTAACCAGTATAGATAGGTAGCACACTGTGACACCATGTTAATTACCTTTATGGTGGGTGCCTTTGAATCTTTATTTATTTGTTTTCATTATTTATTTACTGTTTCATTAATTATTTACCATAGGATAGCTTAACCTGCTTCATATTGCAAAGATCTTTATGTGAATTTATAGTATTCTTTAGAACTTTCTTCACTCTTGACTGAATGGATTCAGGAATAAGGCCATCTGGCAGACATAAACTTAAAATATATAAATTACTTAAAGAAGTAAGTTATTGTAATTCACTTCATATATTTACACGTTTGATACAGATATTTGGACCTGTTCAACAAATCATGAAGTTTAAAACAGTAGATGAAGTTATTAAGAGGGCAAATAATACTACCTATGGCTTAGCAGCAGCAGTTTTTACCAAAGATCTTGATAAAGCATTGACATTTGCAGCTGCTCTTCAGGCTGGAACTGTATGGTAAGTAGTGTTTTTAAAATTCTTCCTTTAGATCCGCAGCTGTCAATAGCACTAATTGTAGGACATATTGACAGTTCTTTGAGTGGTCTTTTTTTATATTTATTCCTTGTCATCTTTACAGAGGAAGATCGTTGTCATCTTCTTCTGTATAGCTTTACCACGTTTCCCTATTCAATGTGTTAGCAAGTGATTAGTTCTTGTAAGTCTTCACACAATTTTCCCATAAATTTACTTGTTAAAAAGAAAACGAAACAAGAGAAAATGAGGTGAGAGTGCCCTTTTCCCTTATTTCAGGATCTGGAGATAGTCCAATACATAATTTACAGAGATCAGTTTTGGTACTGTGTAATTAATTATCTGAAGTTCAGTGGCCATTATCCTGGGCAGTACACCCATCTGTAATGGCAAAGATTGATAAAATGCAATTAAACAAAATGCTAGTTGGAGAACGACCACAAGCCCAACTATTTCCAGTAATGGAAAAGAAGAGGCAGCCTACATAGAGCTGAAAAAGAAAAAAGACAAGAGATGCAAGAGTGAAATCTTGGATGTATAGAAGAGTCTAATGCTTATCACTGACAAAGACCTGCATTTCCCTGCAGTTATTTCAATGTGTCAGAAGGAGAGCAACCAATTTAACTTGAACACTAAACCTGTGTCCAATTTACATTTTATCTGAAAGCACTTGCAACCAGCAGAAATTCCTGTCCAGGTCCTCTGATCTAAGAACATATGCTTTCCAAATATAAGTTAGCAGTCTTGACTTAGGAGATGGTATTCTTTATATGGAAGAAAGTTGAAAATAGAAGTGGAACATTTGAGATTTGCTCTTACATGACGGGTAGTCTAGGAATCCTTAACTATGAACAGAATCTCTATTGTTGAAACCAGTAGACTGGCAGGAGGATAGATTATAAGATATGAAAATAGAGAATATTTGATTTGACAAGGTTATAACACAAAAAGAGATTCCCAGCTAGGAAGCAGGATGCACATTCCGCCAAAATTCTTCATACCTAAAGATATGCCTGTGAAATTCCTTTCCTACTCATTATTGAGTCTGTTCTCAACCACAATACAGAATAATGTTTAACTGAGTTGAACCAAACAAAACTTCCTAAAAATATAATGAAGCTATCCCGAGTTTATCTATTAGAACTGTACCTGCAGAACACTTAGCTGTGGCAAGTTTTTTGTGTGAGAACTTATGCACAAGTTAGGAATTTAATTGCAATGATCAGAGAAAGATATGACTGTCTCTCTGCTTGAAGACCCTTGCTGAGTGTTAGTACCCTGACAATAGTTGCAGTTGCTTTTAATGCTACATTTCTCTGAACTTCAAACTACATGTATTTTTACAAATATATTATTCAGATATTGTTTGTGACTATCACCATAGGCTTTTTACAGGTGACAGAAAAACACTGATGTTTCAGAAGTGAAAAAAATTGTTTTACACTGTCAAAAGTAATTTTTTCTGTTCTTCCAGGGTTAATTGCTATAGTGCAATGTCAGCTCAGTGTCCCTTTGGAGGATTTAAGATGTCAGGAAATGGACGAGAAATGTAAGTAAATACTTTTAAAACTGTAGATTCACAGGAAATTAAAAATGAAATTCCAAACCCCAACCTCAATTACGCATAACTAGGATGTCCAGTTTGAGATTTTGTCAAATTAGTCTCTGGAGTGTCCAGAGGCATCATGTTGCCAGAGGCAATGTCAGCCAGCAATTCCTCTGCAAAATAAATAGGAAAATTGTTTAGATGAACACTTTTTCAAAATGACGAGTTTGGAGTCTACTGTTGTTGCAGTATACTGATAATCAAAATTGACCATTGTGTTTATAGTTCACAGTTTTTGCACATATAGAGAAACTGTCATTTTCATGACAATAAATCTGTGGATAGTTTGTGAAATCCCCATTAAATGCTAGGTTTTGAAAACATGAGACTTTTCAAAATCCTTGATTTAAGCAAGATTTTTCAGTTTAAAACTTTGTTACATCAAGGTGTTTACAGTACGTGGCAACTTGGTAAAAAGTTATGGTGAAAATAATCCTCTTTAGTCTTTGGACCTTTGTTTTTTCTGAAACTTGGAGTAACATACAAATATTATAAACTAATCAAATCCTTTCAAACTTCTACGTTTTAATCCAGTTTCAACTTGAATCATATTCTGTCTTACTTGCATTCATTCTTTGTTTAAAATACCTATATAGGAATAAACTATTTTTAAAGCAATGATTAAAAATCACTATGTGTAAGCTTTCTGTTTTATTAAGACAAACACATAACACTTCTTATGAACTCTGGAAGTGATTAAAAATATATGTGTAGGTGACGTGCTTCAGAGCTTCTTTTTATGTAGTTATTTCAGAGATAAAGACTAATGTTTTCATACTTGCTCATCACTGGACACGATCTGCTTCTGATGGCAAAGCTCCCACTACTTCAAAGGAAACAGTCAAGCCAATGCTGAGACCTTCGGAAAACTATAAAATTAAAGCCCCCAATAATTTAGGCCATTATTATCAAAGACGGCTTTGCCTTTGCTGGGTGTCAAAAACTGGGAGATAATCAATTCTGAATTACAGCCTTCTTCAGAAATATTTTTTAGATTTATTTGCTGGAAATAACAGACTATTAAAAATGTTCTCTATAACAGTGTGTTTTGAAGGAGTTAAGCTTTTGTGCTACCGAAGTTTTCTGGTTCAAAGTAACAATTATCAGACCAATAAAAATATTCCCACCAAAGAACAAGGAAAGAATCATCACCAGATAGATGTCTGTGATGAGAAAATTTGTAAACATATGTCAATCATTTTTAGGAGAAGTGGAAATCTGTGAGCAAAAGCTGCTCTGAAAAAATTAGGATGGGATTGAACCCCAGAAAAAAATTCTGTCTATAATTCTTGGTGATAATGCCACTACGAATTAAACTACTGAATGTCACATACTGACAAAATGCCTCTTCAAAAATGAAGGTAATCAGTAAATATTCTCACCTAGCACAGGTGTCCTGAGCACGGACTTCTGTTTTGCTTATATATCTATCTAAAAAGGCAGCAGTGAGAACTGTGTAACACTGTACTGCAGAAAACCCTTATTCTATAGAACAATTGGTTATGTCTAAATAATTTGACTGTGTCAGATGTTAAATATTTAGGAACACAGACAAGCTTCATCTCATCATTGAAAACACAAAGGTGAAACATGCTTATAAAATTTCAAAGATTTTAACTGTTCTTCACTGTCTGGGAGTTGTCATCATGGATTAATTTTGTCCCACATTTACTTGAGATGGAGGCACCATTCTTTGACTCTGGAGAAAACTCTCAACATCAGAAGACCTTTACAAATAACTTGCTGAGCATGCTGGACATGTTCCTGATCTGCTTTTCAGAAATCCAGTTTAGAAATGCTCTAAATTAAACATGATTCTTTTGCACAGAAATAAAATTACTCTCTTTCCCATTTTTCTCAGAAGGCTGCTGCTGTAGCTTTTCAAAAGGTTTCCAGCAGCAGTCTAGCGGCACAGCTGTCTTCCAAATATGTCCAGTGTACTTGTTATATAGCTGGCCAATCGCACAGTACCACTGAAAATCCCATCCAGAACAAAACTCATATAAAAAGCATTAGCATAAATATTGCTCTTGGTTCTCTTTTATCTAGGGGAGAATATGGACTTCATGAATACACAGAAGTTAAGACTGTCACAATCAAAATCCCTCAAAAGAACTCGTAATGCTGGTTGAGGTGCAGAATTCAACTTCTTCAAATGAACCTGAAAAGGCAGAATTCTTAAATGTTTTATTGTCCAAGTGATTCATTAACCTTTCTGCTTTCTGACTGTATAAGAGGTACCTTCATACATCAACAATATAAGGAATAGTGTAGAAAAAATGTGATTAATTATGAAAAGAAATCTTTAATGTCTGGTTCACAGCTAACTCATTTTAAAAGCCACGCTCAGAAATATCAACTCTTATTTGCAGTTGTAGTTCTCTGTAGTGTTGTGAAAATTTTCCTTTTTCCATATACTCTAAAAGTTACAGCTTGAATTTATGTGCTCTTGTAAGTGTTAGATGGCAAGTTCTCCTTGCATTTTTTGTGGCCTTAACAAAAGCACTTATGAGTAGTTAGCAGAAACTCTTCTCTATGTTTCTCTAGATATATATCTTAGACTATTAAAGTTGTTCATAATGTTAGATGAATGTAATCTGTATAAGGTTAAAAAATATTAAAACTCATCTACAAAACCTAGGACTTCTCCCTTCATTAGTCTTTTCTATTACGCGGGTTTACCACTGCGCAGAGGAACCACTGGTGTGTTCAGGTCATCAGAAGTACACTATATCTGCTACATGGAGGCTAAAGTCCCCCATATTTTGCCAGTCTTACAACTAGAAAAATGTGAACACAGAACAGTAGACAACTTGCAAAGAGCCAGCACTCGGCTTTGCAGTGGTAAGTGTATAACAAATCTCAGCAGACAAGAAGAAGTAGAGAGTGAAGAGAAAGAGGAGCAGAAGGGAGGGAAGGCAATCTCCTTTGTGATTTATACCTGCTACTTTTTCCTGTACTCACATACCTGCATTTAACTTGCACGTTTTCCTCCCTCCTCTTTCCTTCTCTAATCCATTCTTTCCTTTCATTCTTTTTCCTCATTTTCTCTTATAGATGTTTGTTCTCATAAAGGCCCTCTTTAAGCATATGTGTCCCAAGCTGATCACAACCTGAGCTCTAGCATTTCACAATTCTCTAGCAGCTCAGCTGCCAGCACCCTCTGATGGCTGCTTAGCACCACCAGCCACCACAAAAGCTCTGGGACAGTGGCCTGCAGACAGCCATTACACACCCTGACACTGACAGGCTTGTGTTTTCTCGGGACTGAACCCAGAGCCACAATTCTACTCTTGTTATACAGGCTCAGCCTTAAAAACAACCCTGTACACAGTACAAGCCCTGCCCATTAATAGGAGCATAGCACATCACAAATTTTTAGGCAGGAAGTACGGAGAATTTGCACAGTATTGAAAGGAAAGAGGGTTCTGTTCTTTTGGATACCTTGGCCACTTTAAAATTATTTTTATTTTTAATAAGATAAAACAAAATCCAGATCAGACTTTCACCCTGTGACTCTTCTTAGGATGCCTTTTTCCGTGAGGAACCAGACATAAAATTTGCAGCACAGGTATTTCTCTTCACAGCCTCTACATTATCTATTCTTGAAAGGAGTCTATTCCAAATCCCACATTTATGCCTCTAAAATAACTTCATTAGACATAGTTTTCAAAGAAATTGAATCCTGGTCCCATATAAGAAACAAGCAACAGCCTAATAGAGTAAGGAAAAGAAGGTAAGTGTGAATGAAAAGTGTACTGTGAAAGAACTTGCAGAGATTTTTCTGCAGAGGATAGTAGACAAAAGAAAGCACAGAAATAAAAATAAATGCCAAATAAAGGCAAATCCAGTCTTACCTATGGTGCCTGCAACTGCAAGACCAGGCAAAGAATGACTGAAATATAGCACAAGGAAAGGGAAAACACAAAGGTATAGGAGAAGGAACAACTTGACCCTTGTATGCACATATATATTTTCTCCTTAGAATGTCTAAAATATTTTAATGCTCTTCTCAAAAATATTGGAAATATGTATTTTAGTTCCTGTTTGACAGTCTTGACAGGTAAAAGAAAGCTGACAATGCTCTTGTTCTGTCAATTTGAATTTTATAATGTGATCAAAATGTAATATCTTGTAGTGACTTTAAGTTCCTATATTTGAAATGC
>VZRL01006285.1:756248-769212 GCA_013397895.1 Origma solitaria | reverse complement strand
GGGAGTGCAAGTGGGTAGAAAGAGAGACAGGGAAAGGGAAAGAGGCAAAGACTGCCATTCAGCCGAGGTTAAACACCCAAAGTTTTCATCAGGGCCAAGTATAGTTTTGGATCGATCTGATGACACACTAAGAGATGCGAATGTAAAGAGATACACCCTTTGGCATCTAGTAAGTTTGAGGAATTCAGTATGTGTGTGTTTCCCTTAAGCACTTGAGATATGTTTGAAGGAGGCAAACAAGGGCTCAATAAATTTCATAGTCCAGTTTGACTTAGTCCACAGTGTATGACAATGTCCAAGGTAGAAGACGAATATAGTCCCATTTGTTCCTCAACTGCCGGTTTACCAACTCAAAGCCAAGGTCAGGAGTGCATTTCTCTCAGCAAGGCACACCATTGGTAATAACAAAATCACTCTGTGAATAAAAGAAATGTGCTTTCAAAATTCGGTGTGTTTGTAACTATGTTCATAGTATTAAAGTCTCCATCTGATGGCGAAATATCTTTGCTATGTCTTTGAATTACCTCTGGACATGGGTATGATGACTTGTGATCTGTACAGGAATAAATGAGGACTTAAACTATGCAAATATTACACAGGTAATTAAGAAGGCCTTTTCTTTCTGGGATTGCATCCTTATTATGTTACTCCCATTACAAGCCAAAGCAGCACCATTGAAATTCACTGAAATGAAACATGAGAAAAGCACTAGCTGATCTCTATATAAATATTGCTTAAAATGTTAGTGAAGTTGTAGTCAGTATGTCACAGAGGAAGTTTAACGAGAGAACTGTGCTTGTTGCATGTCTTTTCAAGGCCTCTGAAAATTGACTTGCTAGTGTCAGCAGCAGTTATTGCATTTTTATTTTATTTTTGAAACTATTATATTTTTCGTATAGTTCTTGAAGGCAACATCTGTCTATGTAAATAATGTAGAGCAACTTTCCAGCAGATATAAGTGGAATTATTTATTTTTCCACTGAACTCTGTTTCTACCCCCTTAACACTACTGAAGACACACCTTTAATACTCATGAAAGTATGATCAAGGACATGATTTTTCAGTCTTATTGGAAAGTTATCTGTTTCAAGCAATTTTATACCACATAGAAAAGCAAGTTCTAGAAATTTGGAGTCCTTAGAGCCATTGTCTTACCATCAGTGAGGCGATCCCTGCCCCCTTTCCTGCCTCTGACAAACTGGTTCTTTTAAGACAGGGGAAGCTTTTGAATGGCAACAGAAGGATAGAGGTACCCTAAGGCTATTTCAGTCAAAATAGTGAATTTGTAAGGAATTCTCATTCTGTTTCAAGAAAGAAAATTACTGATAATCCTTCACTACCAGATATGCTGGCCTTAAGACAGACAAGAAGAGATATGGAAAAAATATTCAGAGCAAGAAAGGCATCTGGCTTGGATAAAAAGTAAAAATTCCCTGATGAAGTAGGTTTTAGGGAGGAATCTGAAAGATGTGAACTTGGCAGCCAAAAGGTTTTTGGGGGAGAAGAGTAGGCTATTCCATCTGGGACACACAAGATAAGTGCAGAAAAGACAAGTGCAAGAAGGAGAGGACGACAGGAAGGGAGCAGTAACAGAAGAATGAGCGTGACGAAGAATGAAAACAAAGATGAAAATCACCCAGAGATTCCGAAAGATCTCCCTGTAAAATCTCATTATAATTTTGCAAGATTTAACATGAAGAACTTTAATAGATGAAGTGTTCTTCTCCAGCCCCTTCATCACCCCGTTTGCTGTCAGATTGTTTTGAGATTGCCTGATCCTTCTGCTCTCTTTCTTTTCATTCAAGTCATGGTACAGTTCTCTTGATGGTAATGATGTCTTCCATATATTCCCCTAATGAAAAGTGAGATTTAGATAACTTCTTATTAAAAGTCCTCTATAAAATAAAGTAGTAAAAAAAGGTCTCTGAAAATAATAGTTCCTGTGAATTTTGTAGGAGGTCCTTTGTTACGCTAGGAGAAAAACAGTGACTTGATGAATTTAGTGCTCTGGAAACAAAAGTAAAAAATCTGGAAGCACAACATAAACTGAGTCGGTCAGTATAATGTTGCATGAAAAATTGGACAGGCATAATGATCCAATAAACAGAACTGTGTACTGGGTGATTTGACTGTTGAAAATCCAGCTTGTGAAACCAGCCCCAAAAAGCAAAAGCAAAGATTATACACACACAGTATAATAAACTGGCCATGCAAGAGGAAGAGACCATAGCTGCTTTTACACGTTAGCAGGCAATGCAGAGAGACTTGGCAGAAGTATTAACCAAAATGTCATAAGGTTGTCCTCGATGGAAGCAGAATAGAAGCAGCAAGCTCTCCCAAGAAAAATTATTAGTACTGAGGATTTTTTAGAAGGAAGAAACTTAGAACAGATAGCATCAATGAGAGGATTTATTATTTTAATTCATATTCTCATATTGCTTATAGTCCTACATGTAGCATAAGATTATGACTAAATAATAGCTTGACAATTACAAATGATCAATACACCCCAATCCAAGATAGTTCTGGACATAATGAGCAATTTCATACATTCTGACAAGCATTTAAGTTATTAAACAAAGCATTGCACCTGGCCACCTTCCTCTCACTATCAGCACAGAAAAATCCCACTTTCATATACTTTATGAGTATAGAACTTCATGTACTGTTAAGAAACTTTGATAATAGAGCATGAGCCATACGGCACAAATCCTGCTACATCAAACAAAACAGTGCCTTTGTTCATCAAACCTTGCCAAATGGTACACACTGTTGAGGCATTATCTATGGCCTTCTTGCATGTTGGTGGGTGACTCCAGCAATTCATTCTGAATATATCTCCTTATAATATATCTCCTTATAATATATCTCCTTATAATATATCTCCTTATAATATGTGATACCTATAATATATTGTGGTGACAGCAAGAATGAGACCTGCAAAATTTGAGTAATATTAGAGATGCATTGCCTTTAGAAGGGAAAAATGTGTGACAGGCAAATAGTGAACCACAGGAGAACAAGCAACACTGTCCACCATTGCCTACACCTGAGAACAAAAAAGAGTTTGTAGGAGTGTGATGAAACAAAAGTGTCATGTGAACCTTTTATTTGGAGTATAAATATGTTCCATGCACACTCATATCTGCATCTACTTTAGAACTCATGCTGTGGACCAACATGGTGCATTGCTAAGCTCTGTGTGTGTTAGAGAGCTGACTTTTACATAAAGGATCTTTGGCCCTTATTATCCACTGTGTTGATGACAATCTCCAAGAGGCATAAATTCCTAACAACCAATCATGGTCAAAGTAACAGTAAGGAGGTGGAGGAGAGAAGCACTTCCAGCTCACGTAAACAAATTTCATGTAAGAAAAAAACCCCAAACGTAGCTTTTTTGTTTGTCTCCCCTTAATATGATTGAGAAATTAAATTTTGGACTTATTTACATGCAAATTAGCCATAATTGAAAGAGTCCCCTCTACAGAGCTAAAGATACCTTGCAGTCTGATAAATAGCTTGTTTCATGTCTTATATTTTGCTGATTTTCTGATGTAAAATTTAGGTTTCCATATGTTTCTCTCTAGACCTCAGCAAACAAACAAAAGCAGACAATTGAACTCGATGATCTTAGAGGTCTTTTTCAACATTAATGATTTGATTCTACTTTAAAAAAAAAAAAAAAGGGTGCCATTAATTCTAAAGAGAGGTCCAGCTCTATGAGAAAATATCCTGGGAGCCTAACCCTTACACATAGGATGTGTGTTTTCCCTCACAATAGGTTTCCTCAGCCAGCACTGTGTCATTGTACTCCTCTTCAGAGAGGTCTACATTATCTTAATAAAATTACATCTAAAGGAAAAACATCCATGCATTCACTGCTACAAAATAGATCATGTCTGACAATATGTCATTATCTTAGGAACCACCTACACTCTTCTGCATGTGATATACTAGCCACCACTAATTAAGACAGCCCTTGTAAAACCTTCAACCTTGTATCTTTCACTTTTCCCTACGTCTGACAATATACAGGCTTTATAGCTAACCTCCACTGGCTTTTTTACTGCTGGAAATTGAGCTGCTTAAGTATATGGCTTTATCGACACTGGAAGACACTTTTTAAACCTTATTTATCCAAATGAATAAATTTTTACGAGACGTGTTTGTTGCACACGCTACTTATCTAATTCCTTTTTTACCTGTTTATACTTCACTGACAGAAAAACTTACATTTAAGTACTAATCCTGTGCAACAGATGCACATATATGAGGTCCTACGTAAATCATTCTATCATGGAATACATTTACAAGAACAGAACATGGTAAAACTTTATCTCCTAAAATAAGATTATAAAAATTAAAACTTTGACAGACTAGACATATAGGAAGAAAGAGACATATGCCTTCTCCTTCACACCAAACATACCTGTCCAGGTCAAGGTCATAGTGGTTTCATTGCCCCTTTCTGTGCCTGCTTCCCTAGTACACAAGCAGCTGCCTGTGAGAAGAGTGGGGTGAATTTGATGCAGATTTCTGTGTGCAGATTTTATGACACTAATACAGCTGGAAAGCATCTGTAAAGGAGATTCACAGCTCATTAGGAGTTCCTTCATGTCATATGAAGACCTGCATGGAAAAAGCCAGTTGTGTATTAAAATGATTAATTCCTAGAGTTAAAAACTGTCCATAAGCACCAGATCTAGCAGAGTTTGACATTTTTCACTTTTCAGTTCTTTCACAATTCTTTCTTTTTGAATTCTTTCACAATTCAGAATTGTCCAGACTGGCACTGCTTTGTCAATAACAGAGACCAGTCTGATAACTCCATAGCCTATACAAAAATTTCAGTCTCATCTACTAAGAGATTGTGTATACCGAATACTTTTAGAGATGTCAGCTGTCACTACCATTAATTTTGATGGCTCCAGATATCCATGTCATTCAGACAAACATCTCCTATGATCATTGACATGCTCTGTACTGAAGTTCTTCATTGCAGTCTGGCGCTTTACTGGCTCAGTGCTGCTTGCATGACATTGCTTTAACCTCCAAAAACATGGTTTTGTCTGAAAGATGCATTCTAACTCTTCTATACTTAAAGCAAATGTACATCATTAAAACTAATCTTTGTGTTGAACAGTTCATGGAATAGATTATTTTGAAGGTAAGGCTAAAAACAATGGTATTCAGGCAGGGACACGTAAAAGAAATGTGGGAACAGAAAAAAGAGTACATCAGTTTAGAGAATCCAGAAATAAGTTAAATATTTAAAACTAAAATTCTTGCTGTATAAATAAGACACTTCATAATTAAACAAAAAAAATCTGTTTACTTTTTTGTCATTGTGCTCTCTGTGAGAAAGCTTGCTTCTTTAAAGTACTGATGCACAAACCTGTGAATGTGTGTGACAGTGAACTACAATCATCTGGTAAAACCCACAATTGCAAGGTCAAATCTCATTCATAATAATCAGACGAAGGCAGGGGTACTCCAGAGAAAAAGGTGGATGAGATTTTGTCTCCCCAAACCTTTAAGGAGATAAAAAATCTAAGCTTGAGAAAGAAATCAGGTGAAAAAACATAAAATAAATCAAGACTCCTTCCTTACTGAGAGAATATATTTCTATGTCAAGAGAAAAGCTGCACTGTCAATAGGGGTTTGATGCAGAAGAACACACTGAAACTTTTGTAGAGGCAGAAATAAAATGTGTCATATCATTTACCAAGCAGCTAAATTTGGGCAATTATTAAGTTCCAGCATTTGTAAGAATGCATTTTTGGTTACAACATTTGAAAGCAAAAGTCAATTAAACATTCCATCCCCATGATATTTTTAAACCATCACCTTAAAAGCCCAGGTCCTAAGCTTTATGGCTCTTCCTTACAGATTTCCTTAAGGAACACAATTCTAGGAAGAGTAGAAACCAGCACACACATAGGAAGAATTTCGATTTGAGAAAAAAATTTATATAGAACACACTTGGCATAATTCAGAGATTCGTACTTTATATTAGACTTAAAAGAAATGCAAGTCCATTAAGGCTGAAATGACTGCAGTCATCAGTAATATTTACTGTGATACTCCATAGCTAGCAAAGGAGAAGAAGCCATTTGTGAACCTATGAAGCAAGGTAGAACAAATATTTTATTTATGTGTTATTTCATTATATATTCTCCATTCTTGCCGATACTCATAAAACAGATGCACAAAAGAGCAGAATCATCCACAGACAACCTACTAAAGGGTAGGATGTTTTTCAGCTCTACCGGCTCAATCTTTGATGCAGTTAGTAATGTGAATTTCAAGAATGTTTTGAAAATCTGTAAAATCTGTTTCTACTACTGTGACATTTGTGACAGATGGGTCATGTTTTCTTTTCACAGTAAATACATTTTACCTTTGACATAATGCAATGCAAACACTTCCTCAACATCAACAAAAAAACTATTTATGAATAAAAATAATCTGTCAAAAGAGTACCTGCAGAAGGATTTATATAATGGAAATATTCCTAGCCTCAAGGAGGTGACAGCACAACAGTACTTTGACTTACCTCATCTGTCAGTGCAACAACACATGAATGTAAATGGTATAATTACTGCAGAACAAAAACAATCCCATTTTAACCAAGGATTGAAATAGTAATTATTTCATGATCTGCATGAGAGAAAATCATACATTTTATGTCACAATCCCATATAAATTATGTGCAGAGCTGCAGTACAAACGAGTTAATATTGTTTTTACTCTTCATTGAAATCTCTCCTAGAACACACCTGAGAATTCCTAGGTGACGGACAAAATAGCATAAATGTTACCTGTAACGCATCCTAGCTGTCTGTGAACATTTCCAGGAGGTATCCTGAGCTCTCAATATCCAAGTGAGCATTTGAAGGATGTTGAAAAGAAATCTGAAAACTCTTGTGTGCTGAGCACCAAGCTAACAATTGCAAAACTGTGATGCAGAATAGGTACCTAGACATAGGACACAAGCTAGCAGTGAGTTTCCTGCATTTTAAGGGAATAGCTCCATAATCACTAGGCTCTGGAGTCTATCTCTGGCACAAGGATGCTTTGTTGCTAGTGAAACATGAGAAAAGCAGAAAGTGCCATCTACAGAGCAGGTTGCTGTAGCATCATTTCCTGGAGAGGCAAAAGGCATTGAGAAAAACTGGTGTCAGAGATTTGACACTGGTGACACTGAAGCATGGACTCTGCTGGGTACAAGCAAATTTATTGTACAAGACACTCCTTTTTATATTGTTACAAACCAACAGTTAAACAGTTACAAAGGAGTAGGGCTTCCAGATTTCAGGCACTTCCACAAATTCCCAGTCGATCTGAAACTTTATAAGAAGCCTTAGATCTGTCAGCTTTTACAGGACCAAGTGGAAGGATTTCTTCTTTGCTAAGTCAGTTGCTCACACAGATGCTGGGAAGTATCTTATGTTGTTCTGACCTCTACTGGAGAGAAGACCAAGCCACATGTAATTTTCCTCTTTTTTTTTTTTTTTTGTTTTTTACGCAAGTGGAAGGGAAAGGAAGAAAGCAAGCACTTCTTACTTCACTGTAAGCTTTAAAACCATTTCCTATTATGCATACAGGCAATAGATTAATACATATCAGATGGGCCATATCAGTGTGAAACTAATGGTTAGGTACTCACACACCTAGATGCTCACTTATTAGTAGCTCTCAAAGATCCTAGTTAGATTTGGAGCAGCCTTGCAATGGGAGCCTCACAAACAGATAAAAAGGCTAAGCTACCTCAAATGTTCACATACAATTCAGGACATCATGTAGTCAGCAAATATCACAATGTAAAATAGTTGGAAATAAAAAAACTGGCTAGGCAGATGAAGGCAATAATTTTTACTTTTTTTAGTAAGCTAAATTCAACTTAAATTCAGCAATTTAAAAAGTGGTAATACCAGGCATCCTTCTGCAGTCAATTAACTGTTTACTAAATTAAAATGTAAATGATGGATTATGACCTCTTGTCACCAGGGTGGTAGAGTTACAGCCACCACCACAATGGGGCACAGAGAAGGGAAAGAAAGCCACTTCTCTCTTCTCATTAGTATCTGTCTGCTCTTCATTGATCCTGCTGCAACCTTCCACTGAAGTATCACTAAAACCCTGGTGCAAAGGCAAACCAAACCAGAGACCATGTCAAGGTTAGAGGCAGCTCTTGTACTGCTAATTATATGTTTGTATCACCACTGAAGGAACCAGCCAGGAGGCAGCCCAGTGATTTAATTCCTTCTTGATTTAGGGCAATTTTTAGAAGACGGGGGCCCACAAGTTGTTGACTAGGATTTCCAGTGTCTTCAGCACCCTGATGCGGAGGGAACAGCTGGGGTAGTGAGGATGATGCTTAAAGATTTTTTTGCTTTTTATACGTATTTTTATATATTTGTAATTTTGCAGATTTCTAATTTATAGTTGTATAGTTTGTAACATTTTTTTACACTTTAAAATACTAGATTACCCTTTCTCACAGAATTAATGCCACCTTCTTGAAATTCTGTTCATCTTATTTTCAAGAAAAGCATTTCTAACAAGGACACCCTGTTTTTGCACCAGGACTTAGGAGACATAACAAAATATAGGGGGAAGAACCCCTTGGAGTCTCTCCAAGAGTGGGCTACCAGGACAACCGGTCTCAATTGGATGTACTTGCTAGATATACTAATTAATTAAATTCACAAAATGTGTAGAAATCCAATAGAGTGCATGCACATATAGTTATATTACGTGCACCTGAAAGCTTTCATCAAAGAACTGCACTTTATAATACCACTTTAATACTGTTTGGAAAGTTTTTCTTTTGATTCCAGGCAACAGAGAGCTGCCTGGACAATGTGCCTTAATCACAGGTATTTTAGAAAATCCCTGGGAGGCAATACTGAAGCAGGAGAAGAGCCCAGATATCAACACATAACATGCTTTGGAAGTTAAGACATCAGCTGTTGATAGATAGATGGAGAGATAGAGAGATAGATAGATAGATAGATAGATAGATAGATAGATAGATAGATAGATAGATAGATAGATAGATTTACTCCTAGTGTTGCCTGGTGATGAAAGTAGCATCATATTATACAGGCAGATGGTGGGCACTAAGGTTCTCTGAAAGCTTGTTATTTATAGTAGGTTGTCATCATGCCACAGAGTATCTCACTTCCAAGACATGTTATGCCACTTTCCTCTGTTTGTGGAAACAACAGAATATTTGCTTTCCACTCTGCAGCAAAGTTCATTTGAGGATAGGAAACACCAAGTGCCAAGGAGCTTATTTTGGCAGATAATATTAGAGAGCACAGTTTACAAATTGAGAATACCCATCTGCGTGTTGCACATAAGAGCAGCAGTGGCACAGACAGAACTGTCAGTCTGCTTTTGCCTGCTAGAACTGAGGCTGATCTTGACAGTAAGAAACTGCTTGTGAAAAAAAAAGACAATAAACAAACACTTTTATATTTTTTATCTATTGCCGCTAGAACATAGCTGATTTATGGTCCTTCAGCACCATTGTTGTGTGTGATCTCAGAGATACTGGAAGGTGCCAGAGTGGTGTTATACACTGGTAACAGGAATATGCCTTTACAATTATGTAAGAGGTTTTTGAGATTTTAATTTTTAGTAATTTACACTTGTAAAGACTTCAAGAAAATGGCTGCATCTCAAAACACTGTCAAGGCCACAGAGAGAACGTGCCATTAGACCACCATAGCAGGAATGTGAGATAAAAAATTGTGACAGGAAGGCACTAACTCCAGGCCTGGAGAGGTGAGATCTGATTAGTACATCATGGTTAATACATCTGGACAAAATTTCCTAGTGTGGCAGACTGTGGGAAAGGAAGCAACTGCTCATATACATACCACACCAAGTTATGGGAACAGTCTCTGCTACCACCCCATGGATACCCAAAACTTGGAACGTATAAAGCTGGTATCCCAGAAGAACAGTTCTTGGATCCCCACCACTAAGATCAGGGTGAAAAAGGGCCAATGGGATGCCCCTGGATCCATGGGTGATATCATCAGCTCGATCTGTCTCTCTCTCTCCCCATCCCCAACCCCACCAACTCTCTTCTATTTCATTTTATGTCTCTACATCATATTTAGTGTTAAACAAAATCCATATACCCATCTTCTTCTGTGATCCTGTGATATTATTTACTTCAACATATGGTCTTGTTTGCACTTTAATTCAGGCAGAGGCTGAATCACTCATCAATCACTCACTAATCAGATCATAACAAGCTCACCAGGCTTACCAGTTTTCAGGGGAAATGTCCTCAGTGTTTTATATACGATTCCTTTAAACCTGCAGACTTTCTAAAGTTATCTTTTATCCAAAACATCTGGACTCATGGCTTTATCTGCAGAGCAGTTTCTAGGTGATTTTTTAAAAAAAAAGTTTTGACATATCACATTTACTTTCACTAGAAAGAAGTTAATTTCATGTTAATTACAATGAAATTCTGCTACATATTTTCACACTGTAAGGATTAGATTATTACTTTATATAAGCTATGGTTTAGATTGATATGATCTATCCAGAGGATATTGGTGTTTTGTTCAAGAATTGGCCTTCAGACTTTAAGAACTTACGGAATTATTTTAGAAGATTTTGTTTCCTACAATTCTTACATATCACTTTTCATCCTCCTTCTACTAATTTTTCCATGTCTTAAAAAAGTTTTTTATTCCACGTCTTAAAAATCCAAGACACATTCCCTATCAGTGATGCAAATTAATTGCCCTAATCTTCTGTTAGCCAATTCTCTCTCCTTTGGATAGCTTATTACATTAAATTTGTTTTTAGTTTGTGGATCAAACACTTGAGATAACTACATGTACCATTTTGTAGTCAGAAAGCTCAATATTTTAAAATTATACTTTTGATGGGTAAAACTGATATGGATTGAAAACTATTTGCTCTAAGAATCATGCAATTTAAATATTTCCAATATAACTTATGTTTCCTGATCCAATATTTTCAGACAATTGGTTATAAGTATTATTTACTGCAAATTACATCATGGATTTTTTTTTCTTATCTATTCCCAAGAAAGAGAGGGAAAAAAATGTTCTGGTTCTATTTTTTTATTAAGTTCTTCACAATGGATTAAAAATGTGAAATATTGAAAGTTCTCCACAACAGTGGAGACCTGGCAAGGACACAAAGGAGGCAAATGGTAAGTGATGAACATTATTTACTAACACATCATTAGTTGTGTATGATACCAATGACATCTATAAGAATAGTATAAGATCCATATAAGAATGGATCAAAGTGGAAAATCAATCACAAGTATGAGAAATTCTCTTTCTTTTTGCAATTTCAAAACTAAACCACCAACATTTTTGAAAATTTACATACCTGTGACATTAAGAGAACACACTATTAAATAAAAATGCACAAAACATTTCAATAAAAAGTCAATGACCAAAAAAAGCCTCAAAGTGTGTAATACTATTTTTCATTACTATTTTATTACCAGTCCAACAGATGTAATTCTTAACTTTCTATGACTATGCACTGCAACTGAGATGTTATATCTCAAAAGAAGGCAAAATATTCTGAAGTCATATGCTAGCTCCTTTATTTAAATCATCATGCTAAGAAGAGTAAAATAATCAGGCCCTTAAATGCACATCAGTACATTCAGCTGCTCCTCAGACACATACGGAGATTACATTTATTCCAACCTTGAATAATTGTTAATGCCAACCATCTTTCAGCTTTTTACACTACCCTAAAACTTCTAATAATGTAAATACAAGTAAAAACGCCACAGAGAATGACTACACCCAAATATGACACTGGTAATATCTTTGCATCCTAGCATTAGCAACATTTCTAAGTTGTACTGAAATCACTGCATCACAAAACAGAGTGATAAAATACCTTTACTTTTAAGTACCAAAGAATAAGAATAAGTATCTCATTTTCAGTCACAGCAGCCTGATGAACAACATTTAGCTTCGCTATTTTTATTCATATTGGCTATTATATGCTCACCTCTGCATATACAGGTGTATTATGAGAACACATTGATTACTGAAAATCAATGCAGAAACAGACCTAACAGAAAACTCCTCAGAATAATTTCAGCTGGTGGATTCTTTGCTGTGTCTCTCTTCCATTCATGATGATCAATCCCACAGAATGGAATACTAAACTCATTAACAATGAGAAAGCCTTTAACATCCACAGAAAATTTTCTCTCCTGGCAGAACAAGGAATCCTTACTAAGGTGTCTGTATGTGACGTAAACATCCCTCTACATTTTAGGGAACCAGACTGCATTAAAAGCACTTTACAACTCTAATTTACTCTAACACCTCTTGAAAAACTCAGCAGGATCATCAAGCTATAAAACATCTTTAAACTCAGGTTCTTCAATTTTCTATTAAAAATCATCTATTTTCTAACGAATACCCAGAGTTTTCTTATTATGAAATGGTAACAAACAATGAGCTAAAACCTCTGTGCAAATCAATGTTTCAGGATAGATCAAGCCCAGCTTGTAGGAAAAATTTTATCTTAAAAGCATGAAAACATTAGAATACTGGGTCTTATGCATAGGTTCAATAAGACTACTGTCAATCTTATGTTTCTGAGCTGGAGACATATGCAGTTTAAAAATTAATCCTGTTAGAAAATTTCAAATTAATAAACAATTTGAATTACTTTCTTTTTCCCATGAGTCTGAAGTGCATAGTTGAGAAGATGAAACAACTTACACTGCATTTATCTGTACCTTCTTTAATTTAAAATGTAAGACTCACAGCACCCCAGCTGCAGATACATCTAGAAAAAGCAGTACAAGACTCAAGTCAAGTATAAAGTGATCTTTCCTCTTTCCTTCGGTTAATCCTTCCAGGCTCTGGCAACTGATTTAAGGACTGCTCAAGCTGGAAGCTTTATCTGGATCATTGTGGTT
>VZRL01006285.1:643734-756207 GCA_013397895.1 Origma solitaria | reverse complement strand
AATAAATTCCACAATTTAATTAGATGAAGGTTGTTTTATGATGTCACCGATTTGTTTTATACTATGATATGGTTAAGACTTTCTACTATACAAAATGAACCTCTGTTACACAAAAGGCCCTCAATGGAATCACATTTATCTTTTAGAAGACAGCCAGTTGACTAATTTTGTTGCTACTACACTTGAAAGCCCTTAAAGTAATTATTAAGACCAATGTTCTGAAAAAGGAAATAAGATCAGAACATAAAAATCAACATATCTTTTTGGAATAAGTAAGATCAACTTGCCCCTGGGTTTACATCTATTCTGTGTTTCCACAAGACTTGTCAGAACAATAACCTGTTCCACCTGGGACTATATAGAGACAAATACATGTATATCCAGCCATAAATTCAGAGAAGTGTCTGTATGCCTCTAGAGTGTTTAGGTAAAATTACTCTATAATTGTATTACCTCTACTCCCCAAATACGTTTTCCTGAACAGGAGATATTCTTTTACTACTCTGATTTTTAAAATTTATTTCTAGTCTTTAAGAATGTGATAAAACTGTTACTAGCTAAAAGTGGAACTGTAATAGGAGCTACATTTTCTTCATAGTAACAGGTAAAATATTGTTTTTCTTTTTCCTTTTTCATACTTCCACAAAGACTTTAGATGGAATCATGCAGCTTTCCCATGTTTTGGTCCTAGTTTTCCCATATACAATCTGAAATCTTTGGCTAAGCATATCTGACCTGCAGAGGATAAAACGTATGTAGGGTTTAAGTATAACTGAGTCTCATAAGCTTTGTACATAGCTGTGTTTCCAGCGAAATGTTCTCCTGAGGAAAAGGAAAATATATTAGGGAGACAATTTCAAGCTTTTAAGAAAAGTCAACTGAATACAAATTGTTTTGCATTCTTCTAACAAGTATCCCCAATAAAAATCTGTAATTTTAGCAATTTATTGATACACGCAGCACATTTTTACAATGTCTTCTAATGCAAGAAGACACATGCCATGTTTTCTTCTGAAGCTCCCATGCTGCAAAAAACTGAAGCACGTGGGTTACTTCAATGCACGTGGAGATTTACAACAAACATAGTGGGGTTCTGCACTTACAGGAGGGTGTTTGGATTTAGGATCGCTCTTCTGTCCTTCAGTGTTCTTCATCCTATTACAGTGTCCTTAAGGTTCCTTATTTGTACATGGGAGGGCCCCTGGGCATTCCCGGCTGCATTCCTGGCATGCACGGATTCCCAGGTGGATAGCCTGGCATTCCAGGCCTCCTGGGCCCCGGTGGCCTTGTTACAGCTATGGATGGTGGAGGAAAGTTTCCTCCTCGGCCCTGTGGGGGACAGTGGCCATTCAAGGCAGAGCCAGGATGCTGGAGTGCCTGAGAGGAGTTAGCTTCCTGTGGTTGGGCTGTCTTCTTTGCTTCATTGCCATCCTGTCCTTTCTTGCTGTCTGAAATGTGTTTGGAGGACAGAATTAACAAATGAGCATGCAAGTCAGAAGTTCCCTGACAGGGAAATCCAGCCACTGCCTGACTTGGGAAAGACTGGGCCTCTGTGGGAGACTGGACTGTACTAATTGGACTGACTGCATAATTAACTGGAACAAAAGTGAATTGTTTGCATTACCTGTATTTGGAATTTGTAAATTTGCTGTGGGTATTTTGGATGGATAATTTTCAAGCTATGTATTGTTTGTAGGCTGACAATGTTAACTACTCAGTTTTCAGGGCTCGCAGTATCAATTGGTGAACTTAATACACAAGTCTAGCAGGCTCCCAAAACTGTACAGAATGTTGAATTTATCCTCTCTGGATACCTCAGGGTGACAGTGGCCAACCTAATGTAGCTGAGAAGAGATATTTAGTGTAGATATGTAAATTGTGTAGTTCTGATGTTACATGTAAGAAACCCAAGTTGCTGAGACCCTTTTTATTCTCTCTCTCCCACTTTTCCCCTCTATACTGTTACCACCAGACAACCAGCGCTGAGACTCGGGGTGGTGCGAGGAGCCATTTTAGTTTGGATTTTTGTCTCAACACTGATTGTTAGAGGCATGGTTGGGGAAGGGTTGCACACGCGCCACTTGCAGGAAAGCCTTGTCTCTGGGAAGACTTTGCCGGGCAACAATTTCACATGGCACACGGGACAAGCAGTCAGCGAGGGAACACCAGACACCCTCCAGAGACATTCTGCAATCCGACGGCGAAAGGCCTCCCACTCATGGTCTGCAGGGAAAGGTTGGACTGAGCCAGTGGTCTCCTGTCAGCAGGCGGACTCGGGGAGGGGCCGGGGCAATAAAAAGTAACTGTGTCCTGAGCTTGGGGCGTGCTTGGGGGAGTGTTTTAGAGACTGGGCTTTTTGGTTTTGAGGCATTTTGAGTCGGAGGGCTTGCTCACGGGCTCGCTCAGTCGCTCCTTTGCCCTCCCCGGCCTTTGCCTGTCCTGCCTGCTTGTGTCCCTTGCGTCTAGTCCTGCCTGCCTCTGACCTGCTTCTGGTGTCGCGACACTGTCCAGGGTCCCTTCTCTGCTGCCCCACCGCCTCTCACCGTGTGTGGGCTGGCCGCGGCCGCAGCGCCGTGCCTGCAGGGCCGCGCGTGTGGGGAGCTGCGCGGGCTCCCAAGGGCAGCGTGCGCACCGCGGCCTCCGCCGCTGCGACAGGCCCGGCGCTCCCCGAGCTGCTGCTGGTAGCGCCCGCCTTGCCTTCCTCTCTCTCCTCCCCATTCCTTTTCCGTTTTCCTTCTTTTCTGTGTTTTCCAGCTCTCTTTAGTGGGCCAGTTGCTTCTTTCTTTGTGTTTTTACGTTACCAATAAACGGTTCGCAGATACAAAGCTTGTCTCGGTTGACTTGATTTTGTTTCTGACCACCTGATTCTAAAAGAACTCTTCGCAGTTCCCATCAGAGGAACGCGACGGCCTCCCCTGCCGAAACCTGGGGTAATATAGTGCTCCTTCATGACCTTTGTGCTGTATTTTCCATCTAGTTTTTTCTGCAAGGCCCCCATAGGGCCAGGTGGGGACTTTTCTCAAGGGCGCACTTAGATACCATCTGTCAATGGTGATGAAGGCAGTAATAACACATGGCTCTTCCAAAGACTGTCATCTCTAACCTGTGTTTCTCTCCTAGGCTTGAGGCAGTTTAGTGGCCGTGTAGCATGCATCCATGGTGAGGGAAAGCAAACAGGACAGACTGACACCCGCCTGCCCCTGCCAGGCTTTCTAAGGGCTGCTAACAGACTGTGCTCTCGCTATACCTTCCCCAGGTGAAGCTGGTGCAGAGGCTTTCCTGAGTAGTTCTGGGTCAACAAAATATAACAGAAGGGTAGAAGAATTAGACTTTGACTGGTTTGTGATAGATAAGAGGGATCACTAACACTTAGACCAGGCTGTAAGTGGGTTTTTTCCAGCAGTTCTGGGATTTCCAGCTCATTATGGCTCAGATTTTTACTTTGGTGCTGCTAGGTATAGAATAATGTTGCAATATTTCTTAAACGAGCCATAGAAAAATATGAACTGGAGATTAGGCTAATACTCTGTGTCGTGAAGGTGTTTCACGAGATTATGGAAAAAAAAGCAGTCAGGGCAGGGAGGAACACTAGGGTCACACATGCATGAATTGCTCATCCTGAGATATTCAAACCAGTTCTTACCATCTTGCTTGTCTCCTTTAGGCTTTGCCTGTGCCGATTCTGTCTCAAATGGATTTTCCTCATTTGATTTTTGTGCCCTTTGTTTATTTCTTCTTTTATTTTCTTCTGCTTGCTAATGATAGGGAGAGAGAAGGCATCTTTCAGTGACCCGAACAGCTTCTCTAACACTTAGTAAAACACAAAAAATCAATAATGCTCTATTCTTACACTTTGTAACTTCTTTTTAAGTTCCAAGTTAGCTTCCTTGTACGATTTGGATGTTGCATTGAGATAATAAAGACTCAGGCTAAATTTAAAGAATAATAATTTCATATTAGACAACAGTTTAAATATAAAAACTCAGAACATTCCTACAGCAACAATTACAGTTGTGACAATATAAGGTCTGTATCTTTTTCTCATTTATTGTGTTTAATCAATACTAGTATTTTGACAATGATGTGCTTCCGTATATTACGAAGAAGACATTATTACTTGGGGGGAACGAAATAAATTATTCTATCAATATTCTACACTCAATCTTATAGTAATTAAGAAAGATGTTTCATTAAGCAGTGCTTAACTATGAAGTGACTTCTATAGCATAGCTTATAAAACTTAAAATTAAGTCACATTACATACCTTAAAAATTAGTAAATCATATTTTTAAAAGATTCTAAACTAATATAGTAAGCAATCTGAAATACTGTCAAGAAAACAACCTTAATAATACTTACCTTTTCTTTTTAATTATTACCTCCTTCTCCTACTAAACAAGACTTAAGAACATTTTCATTCTTTACTGTATGGAATTACTATTGTGATAATTCTATGAAATTAGTCGTTTCCACCATGCTGATTTAATAAGAAAAAATCTGCTATGAAATCTTGTGTTGACATAAGCAGTAAATAATTAATCAGCATATGCTGTTTCCTCTGCTTTGCTTGATTTTACCTTGTATTTTCTTTTTTTCTTCATTTATTTTTAGTGTCCTTACTCTTTATAGCTAAAATAGAATATGGTGCTAAGTGAACCTTGGCAAAATTTCATCTCAAAATTTTATATTGCTCATATAAAATCCTTTTGTAATTTCTATTGTATTCTGTAATCTCTACATTTACTTGTAGTTCTGCAATGCAAAGTTAAATCCATGATCATCTCTGTATAGAATTAACTTTTAGTTCAGCAGTATGCTGAATGATGAAATATAATAACCCAGCCCAGCAGATCAAAATGTCTTGATAAAGCAAGACTCAATAAAATCTCTAGGAGCAAATATTCTGGGGTGATTTTACTTTACCAGTTACTGGCTCACTGGCAAAAATCTCTACTAACCTTATTTCAAAAAGTTGCCAAAACCCTGTCTCATGCCCCTGTCCCAATAATATAGAGTCTTTATCAATTAAAGGCACCGAAAATCAGATTCACTGAAAGTTACTGAGAATAACTCTGCCCCATAGTGTTCATATTTCTATTGAAATTGCTGAGAATTTATGATGTGCTGTTCTGCATACTGGACAAGCTGATCACAATCTTAGCACTTCAGATTCCCTATGGGTTTTTTGCATTTTAGTTGCTTTGTAACTTTTGTGGCAGTAACAACATCTTTTAGAAGTATAACTAAAGCAAAAAGAAAACCATTGGACAAAAAAGAGATATCAACTTTTCTGCAAATGTACGTTAAGTACACCCAGATAAAAGGTTCATGAATTCTGCAAGTCACTCATCACTTGACAGTCAGCACTGCATTTATTAGATGTTCAGGCAGTAAAGAGTCAGAGTGAAAAACCTAGCAGACCTTAGATAAGGTAAACATTGAGAAAAGATTCTATACGTACACCATCAGCAATATAAAGGGTAGGATAATTCCAGGATTAGAAGCATAACCAAATACCTTCCCAAACCAGGAAGGGAAGTCGAGCTCCAGAGTTTCTCCTATGACATCATACATTCTAGTCTTCCCACTATTAAACAGAAAAGTTGACAATTTATCACATACTAGCATTATGGCAATTATAATAAATAACCTAATCACATCAATGTCCTTGGGAAAAGTACAAGAATATCTACATTGACATTATTTAAGACTTTACCCTCCAAAAGGAATGTTGTCTAAAGTAGTATTTATGTCTTCTAAGGGGGAACATAGACACCAAAATTGTTACTATATGCTAATAGATTTTGCTGGCAGTTACCGTCTAGATTATTCCTCAGTGAATCAGTGTATGAATTGTGAACTCCATACCACCAGCCACTGAGTGAAGTGTTATTTGTGCTCTGTGAAGACATGGGGGAAAATTCAAATCCCATTTTTTATGGTTGACAAGCAAAAAGTGGTCTGCTTGCAATTGTTTTTTGTTCAGCCTGATTCTCCTCTTTCTTCAGTGCATACCAATGCTACACAAGCCTGTGGCTGTGCTTTAGGATATTTTTGTAATTGTTGCTGTAAGCTAATGACCTTCATATGTAATTGTTCCATGGCCAGCTTATCTAGAAAGTATCTTCCCCCTAGATTATTTTTCTTCGGAAGTGTAGCAATGAATGTTCCAAAAGTCCCTTACTCTTTATTTTGCCTTTGGCAGTGCCTCAGATGCAGAGTTCGACATTTTTTACCTCAACAAGACTGCCAAAATTGGTCTCTGTGTATCAGTTCTAATTGGTAGTTTTACTGGGTTGTAGGAATTGTCACCAAATTGCCACCTGATTGGCCAGCCATTGCAGTCTCTGTCACTGCTTTTCAGTTCTTTTAAATAACTTTCTGACAAAAGGGTCTTAACTCATTCTCAATGTTTACACCCTTCCAGGTAACAAAAATGTTGAGGTAGAATTCTTCAGACCCATCCTTTCTCTTTACTTTCCCTACCCACTCATAGTAGATGAGAAATTCCATTCTCCGCTCTCCTTATCTTTCCCCAGCATGCACAAAGCTTTTTCTATTGCAATATTGCTGTTTCTATCCTGTCTTCCCTATTCCTGGCAGGTCTCTGTTGAGTTGCATATGTTGCTTTAATGAATGGACTAAAATAAAAAATTTTTTAAAACCCAAAGCTAAACCCCGAAAGATTGATAAATTTCAAAAAAGGATGAGACGGTGAACTACCAACAGGAAAATGCTTTCTTTTTTAAATGTAGAGCCATGCACTACTAGTATTTATTCACTGGCTGTTCAGCTGTAGCATTACCTATACTGAGGCTGAATGAACCTTCATCAGGTGCTCCCCATTAAATTACATTGAAGGGTTCACTTTTTTATTGAAGAACAATGTATCTCTGGACATAACAGAGAAAAAGTGGCAAGCATTATCCTTCTCATTTTGAAGAGTGATCTAATACTTTCATTAATACCCAATTCCAGTAACTGCTGCTGCTCAGATCTGATCTCAAATACCTCCCTCAATATTTTTTTGCTATGACTCAAAAAAAAAATCTTGTGTCTCTTGTTTTGTTATCATTTCTTCTCTAAATTCAAGCAAATTTCTGTCTCATCAGCATTTTTGTTATGTCATGTGACTCTCCTATTTAGGAAACTGTGACTATTGCAATGACAATCCTTGCCATTTTGCCTTCGACCAGATTTAGTATGGTGAGACTTCTGCTCCTTTACAAAATGCACTGGGGATCATGGAGATGTCATTTTACTCAGAATAGTAATTTATTGTTTAAACCTTTCATTACAACCAGAATGTCTCTTTTTCTATTCTCCTACTCTTGCTTTGTTTATATTTTGTTCAAAAATAAAGGCTAAAGACTTCTAAGATTTTTTATTTCTTATCTTGTCTGTTGTCATGGGATACTAGTCACATAATTGTATCTCATGTTACCTGGCAAGTAAAGATGATGAAAATGATCCTAGGTTTTCCAGGCAGTGTGCACAGAAGAAGAAATTTTGGCAAAATCTGACCTAACTTGAATGCAAGGCATGTGTTTGCAGGACAGGCCTAAATATTTAGAAGGGACCAATGAAAATGGAGAGTCTTGAAGACTTCAGAAACAAATTCAGCTTCACAGTGGTAGTACAGACACATGAAATTCCACAAGCTGGAGAGAGTTACTTCATTCCAAGGCTGAATCACAGTATGTTTAGCACACTATCACACATTCTAATATGCCCTTCCTATGGACATTTCCTAAAAACCGTCTCTTTCAAACACAACAGGTCACTGCTTTCCTCCTTAAGAATAATTTTTCTTCAGTACAGCAGTAATGATTTTTTTTTTTTACATTAAAATTAACAAAAATAAAGGATTTTCTGTTCTACACTTCAGAAAAAAAATTCTAAATAATTACTCAGTTTACCAGGATTCCAGCTTCAGGAATTAGCCACAATGAGAAATATGTCACAATTAAACATTCAGCATACCAGGTGCTAATGCTTTTTATGGAGGCATTTTTTTCATTACTGCATCATTTACTCTGATGTGGTCAAGCAGTTCCTTACAACAACTGCAAAAAATGGAGATAGAATGCAAAGAACCTGAAAGGACCACAGTCAAAAGATGGTGGGATGGAGACAACGGTGTACACAACAGGCAGCGTGGAGAGAAAGAGGATGAAAAGCAGCATGGCCATGTAGAAGTTGTTGGATCTGGAGGCCTTGAAGACCCTTTCCTGGGGAACATTGCAGCACATCACCGCCCAGCACTGCAGGTACATCGATGTGTGGAGGCGGAACACGTTGATTGCTGGGAGACACGGAGCATAAAAAGATCCCATCCTAGTGGAGAAGCAAATTTTAAAAATAACCACTTTGTTATAGGACTTCTGTTTTCTTCTAGGTATGCCACCCATTCCCTCTGTCAATGTGCTTTAACAGCCATACACACTTTGCACTCCAAAATTTATATAACCAACTTTATGGGGGTTTTTTAATGGTCTTTTCTCTTTGCTCTTTTTAAAACAACTTAAGGTGCATGGAGAGAATTTTTTGTAGGAACTTTTTATTTCCAAGTCCTCTTTCTCTGCAAATTAAATGATCACTTGATGAAATGTTATTCACTCTTAATTTGTCTAGGTAGCATCTCACTTGTGTTGTGTAAAAAAGGACAGCTCTAAAAGTGGGTATTGCCACCTTCTACAGCTAGATATAAAGAGCTATATATTACTTCTGTTTCCATGGTCATTTACTGTTTCATGCTGACAATCTGTTTATTGATTCTTTTAAACATGTTTTCTTCCTTATTATACACAGTTGCATGGTTATGACATGAAATAGTTGGCACCATTTTATTTTTATCACACCTTGTTTCTTGTGTCATGCTGCCTGAAGAGCAGCTAAATTTGTTTTCCTGGCCAAATGGTAGAGAAAATAAGAGATCAGGAATCTGCTTCTTCCTTAATCCTTGCCCATGTCATCAGCTGATAAGGTGATCAAGCTAAGCTGCTTTTCCCCTGAGTGCCTCTGGCATTCTATTTAAAAACAGGAAATGTATTTACATTGGGGTTGGAAATACCTTCTGAGTACAGAAAAATGACAGGCTGTATTATATTAATATATCTTCTTCCTCTTTTCATATATCTTCAATGAAAAATAAAGGGCTTGACAGAAAAAGGGCTTTCACCACATGAAAAGCCTGCTCAGCAAAGTCATATTAAGTATAAAAATTTAGACCTTGGCAAGAACTGAGAAGTGTGTGCTTGCAGAGAACAGTTCCTAAGGAAGACTGAGCATCTTGCATGAGGACTCTAAGTGCTGGTGTTCCTTACCAGCCATGTAAAGTCCAAAAATGGAATGAAAACCTAGACATTTTTTCATCTACATCTAAGTACTAATGCTGCAGCAGTAGCATCGTTTACATGTTCATGTACACATGTATAAAGTATGAATACTTTTTTTAAGGCCTTTTTCACAGGAGCGTGGGAAAAGAGTGGTAAGGTATGTTGAAAGGCTACATTTCAAAGCAAAACTCTACAGCAAGCAGTCAGTCAACAAAAGCATGAGATTAATCTATGCAGCTTTTTGTTGGTTGGTCTAATCAACTCAGTGCAAAATCCTAATATATGTGGTCCAATAATCTTATCCCAGAACTAAGTTTGAAATGTCCCCACTGATTGCAGTGTACCAGAGTTTGGTATACATTTGCATTACATTTCCATCAAATTAAAGGAATGGGACATGATTAGGATTTCAGAAGAACCCTTCACAGATACAGATAAATCCTGCCATCCTGCAGATACAGCATGCTTTGCCACACCTACCAGATCATGCCTTGGTTAAAGATCAGTCCCAGCACATTTCCACTTATATCAAACTCAGAATATGATGGCTGAAAGAAATTATACAGATGTTTTCATTAGGTTTGCACAAAGGGTTTTAAGATGAGTTACATAGGTTAAAACTCTGACTTCAACAGCAATAGCACACTGGCATCATACTTGCAAGGCTTCTTGTTGCATCTTATCAATGAATCATGAAATAGATAATTCAATGCCACAAGGTAGTCTTTAATACAGTTTGCAGTATTTTACTGAAAGTCTTTCTGGCATTTGTTCAGAGGAAGGTGTTAATGGAGAATTAAAATTATTCTGGGTACTAGGTAAATTTTAAAGCAACAATTCAGAAAATTTCAACTGGAGTGGCTACTGGTTGTCAAAGTAATGTGCCAGTCAGTACAGCGGCAGTGAGATTTGATGTGATGAATATGATTTAATTGATTTCGTACCTGATTGGACTATAGCACAATTTTTCATATTTTTATTCATATTTTAGCTGTTGCGCTTTTGAAGAATTCCTTTTGACACTGATAGATGTTGCCAATCTTTTTTTTCTTTGTTTAATGTAAATATCTTATTTCTAATTTGAGTGTTTGAATCTAATTCTTCCTTTAAGATTCAGAACTTTAAGAACTCCATGGAGTCTCATTATCTCTTTTTATGCTGAAGAAAGCCCTGTATCATACATTTTTACTTCCTGTGTAGACACATAAATACCACAAAAATTGTTTAATATTTTATTTCTGAACTATTAGCTTGACCCTTCATTCTAGTTTTTCAAATCATTCTAGTTTTCCAAAACTTTAATCACTTTAATCACCCACTCTTCTTTTACTATAATTATTAATTTCTGATTTATGAACATTCCAGCTGCAAACATTGAATACGCTGAATTTAGGCAACAATTGAAAGGCAACATGTATTAATTTGTGTGTGTATGTACCGGATCAAAACCTTAGGGTAAGAAATTGTGGCTATAAAGTTTTTGTTTACACCTAAACATCTGTTTCAAACATATTATTTATATATGTATAAATATTATTTATACATGTATATGCCATAGCTGGTGGTTTGCATGTTTCACCATACTGATGGACAAAAAGACCATGAATAATGCATGTCTTACAGGTATTAATTATATCAATAACTGATAGAGGGTGTAAGGGGAATGAGATGCAGAAATAGCTATTCCCTTATAGTTGAACCAAGACAAAGTCATTCTACTGAAATCTTCAATTGCAGTCACAATTTAGACTGATACAGTGCTGTGCTGTTGTAATATTTGAAGTCCCTGCATTCTTTCTGAGTAGTTTTCCACATATACCCATATATATTCATATGTTTACAGTGAACTGATGTATTTGTGTTGCATGTATTTATGAATTTGCTGCCATAAGAGGAAAGGTTAAATAGATTGCTAATATTTAACTTGAAAAGCAGTTGACTAAGGAGATCTGTATAGGACAGAGTATCAAAAGCGACATGGAGAGATTAATAGGCTCATAAAGAATCAAATAATATATGACTGCTTTTTTATATAGGGGCTAGCATTAACAGATAAAATAATCTGAAATCTAATTTTTAAACAAATTAAAGGAAGGTTTTCCCACACAATATGCAAACTAGTTTCTGGAATTCTTCACTGAAGGACATATTGATTGTCAAAAATATTTTCATTATAGAAAAAGTCTGAAAATTGATGGATGTATATCTGTTGCCACTAACAACAGAGACACAGGTGTAACTATTTCCTAAGCAAGCTTTTAAGATAAGATACTTCCAGAAATTCAGTGATTTCTAGTTTCAACTTCCACTTCCAGCTGTTGTTTCAGGCAGCTACTGGTCCTAAGGACCATAACGGACCAGACCATTCCAGACCTTCCTGTATACTGCCAAATAAAACTGTCAATTATAGAATGGTTTCAGGATCCCCTACAGGCAGTTGTGTTGCTGGCAATTTTTCTGCTCATGCTATATTCAAACTGCTTCATTTGATTTTGATATTGCAATATTTATTACCTCTTTGACTGGCTGATAGTCTTTGTTTCCAGCCCTACACCAGTCCTGTTTGAGGCAGAATGTAAAACCTTGAAATAATGCTGAAATTTCATAGGAGCCAGCAAGTAACAATGAGATTGCTGTACCAGAAACCTGAGGTTTTTAAGAGAAACACCAAAACTTTCTCTTCCTCTGGAAAATCGGGGTTTCCTAAGTTGCGGGTTTTAGCAACACGAGAAATTTTTACATGAATGAAGACAAAATTTTGAGGAAAGAAGGACAAAATAGGGTGGAGTAGCTATGAGGACTGCTTATGCAGAGGTACTCTTGATAGCCTTAAATTACTTAACTCTTTTCTGTACTTCTCAGTAAATACAAAAGAGGCTTCAGGAACTTCACAGGCTTTGATAATACCATGACTACTACTTAAAAGATGAAGAACAGCATCAGACCTTACAGCATAGGTAGCTGGCAAATTTAACCTGGATCAGGTCAGTGCAAGAATGAAAGTCTCAGCTCCTTAGTGAAGAGTATGCCTGTTTATGTTATGGGCCTTACTAACTTCACATCAGATACTCTAATTCTGTTGAAATATATACATATAATAATACCTCTAGAACAGGATCTTTCATATTTTTCCCCACAAAAGCTGTGCTAGAAGACACTAACCGATCAACAACATTGTATTCTGTGAAACAGAGAATGGGTGTTCAAACTGTAAATGCATGAAAAATGTGTACCCAGTGTTCTTGCAAAATCAAATAAATTAAACAAGTCTTAAAGTTACCAGAGTCTAAAGAAGAAGACAAATATTAAGGCGTAAACAAATTATGAGAAAAACTAACATCATGCTCTTCAGGGATTTTGAAGATGATGTGTCTAACCAAAAGTTAACTCTGTAGGATTGAAAGGAAAATTAAATTTGTTACTTAATTGTGAGGTGGTAGATAGCAAAGACATTTAAAATAAGATACTTACAAATCCATACTCCAAGTCCCAGCACCAGCAGTAATTGAAAAACCTAACAAAGACGGCTCTTAAAAAATCACCGATTAGAATTGTGATGTATGTTGTCATCGTGTCAGAGACTGTCAGGCGCACAAATTCCTGTTAGAGTAATATTCTCTTTTAGGAATATACTTAAGCAATTAAGAGTTACAATAATAATGAAATATTGTAGTAGATCTGTAATTGTGCCTATCCTGCTTCAACATGGATAAAACTCTTGTTCTCCTCTACATTCACTGATTCTGTAATATGCCAGAACTCTGGCCCCTCATTTTCTAGAGGTATACTTTGCTCTAATTTTTACTCATAATATCAGATGAGACTTCCAGGGTACGCTTAAACTCGGAAAGGCTTCCAGCCAGGATCGCTGCTATAACAGGAATCTGAGCTGATACCTTAAATTGCTTTTGATCCGTTTGACTTTGAGAAGATTACTTAAAAAAAAAAAAAAAAAAAGTTAATGGCTCATGGACTCCTTTCTCAAGGAGTTCCAATGGCCAGTGATATGGAGAGGAAAGAAGAGAATCGTAATGGAAATCCTCATGCCTCTACTTCTATTTTAGTATGTTTCACCAAAGCCTTCTGTAACAGGTCTTACCCCAATAGCCCAGAAAGCTGGTACTCTTCCAGATCTGAAATTAAGGGTAAAATTAGTTCAGTGACGAGCTCTTGGTGTTTTTAGCGTTTTATTCAGTATCAGTGAAAAGAAGAGAAGGGCTGATTTTTCTGCCTATATGTCCCTGCTGGTGATTTTTTCATTCAGGAGGATGGACTGTCAGAGTGATGGAGCTACAGCAGAAGTGATTCAATATTGAATTTATTGTTGTGGACAAATCAACAATGCGATCAAATAGAGGGAAAGGGTATGTTTAGAAAATTGTTTGGAAACCATATTTCATAGTGATTGGTCAGTAAGAATAAATGTTTAACTGAATCAAATACAATATTTGAGCAGATTTGCCACTAAACTTCTGTTGTTCTTTTGCATTACATTGCTTGGTTGGAGACAGATACCTTCTCAAAAGCATACTTCTGTAAGTGCTGTCTTACATACATGTCCCTTTTGAGCTACTCCTTTTCTTTTTCAAAATTGCTAGACAAGTTTTACAGGGTAAAGATGGCATCAGGAAGAGGAAGAGGATAGTGAAGGGGTGAAAAAAAGAAATTGTTTCAATTCTGTCAACTAAGAGAAGAAAGAATTTCCTTTTAGACAGGAGTCAAAGAAAATAAAATATTTTTTAAAAAAGCTTCTAACTCAAGAGGATGTCCCACATCTGCTTCTCCTCACATTTTCTCATTTAAATGACACTTGTTAGCAGAAATAAAGAGGATTTAGATATCATATCCTTTAAGAGACTGTATTACCTATTTTCAAATATGAATTCAAAGCAGCTGCATTACCTGTCCCACCATTGTTTCCCAGCATGGCCCTCTGGGTACATCAGCAGGGTCCACCTGTATTGGAGGAGCAGTCGAATTTTCTGGAATTGTACCATTGTACAGACTGGCTTCCCATATTGTCATGTTATATTTGACTATCTTTTCTTCTTCCAACTAAAGAAGGAAATAAATTGAGAAAAAAAACAATATGAGCTTGTTACCAACCCTCAAGCTTTCTATTCCAAAATTCCCATTGCTAGCTCAGGCATGTAATTTACAGTACAGAAAGAAAAGAATGTCTTTCACTGACATGTCTGTGACTGACTGGAGGTCCTCAACATTGCCCAGCTACATGTCAAACATAGTGAAGGAAAGTAAATATCTTGCCTTGAGGTTGATTTCATCCATTAGGGCAATAATGAAAGTGTAGAGGTTGCCAAGGAAAAGTGCAAAGATTCTTCCCAGTTGCCATCTTAGAGCTATTCGAGGGTGGTAATTTTCCAGAGAACTGATTACATCAAATAAAGTTGGACAGAACATTCCTAAAAGTGACATAACCATGTTCACCTGAGGAGGGGGGGAGAAAAGTTTGCAGTGAAATGTTAGAAATAAATTCTTCTATTATTATTGATTTGGGTGAAAAATATATTTCCATTTTTTATTTGGTTTTTGATTTAATAAAAACCAAAATCCACTCTGAGTGCCACAAGTTGATGAAATCCACACACAGTCCCAGTCTACCCATTTCCACTAATTTCCTCCTCTCCATGAAACACTAGACAATTGTACCTGAACTGTGTTCTTACAGAACTAGGTACTGCTGATATGGAGAGGGAGATAAAAAATTTACAACATTATCAGAGGGAAGGAGAGTCAGAGAGAAAAAGGTCTTTTCCACAGTCATCAGCAGCACTTTTGTTATGCTCTGAACTTCAGGTACAGATGACAAAAATATATTTACCCTGGATTGCTCTGTGGACACCATAATTGCATGTAAGCAGTGTTCAATCCCTTACTGAATCTAGTGTAATGAAATTTTCTACAAAAGCAGTTTAATACTTTTATGAAAATGTCAATATTTAGATATTGCTGCTTGCCTTGTATGCAGGACCTGGACTTTTGTTTACTCTAAGTTGTACATTAAGTTTTGGGATTTTTTTCTGATCAAATTCTCAGTTCATATATTAATGATGCAAACATAAGAAAACTTGACTATAAAATAAGAAAAATGTGTGAATGTCCCACAGAAGCAAAAAATATTTCTGTAATTAGACATTAATATCCAATCAAGGGCAATGTTTTGCACTCACAAATCTGTTAATTACCTGTCAATAGGAGAAATTTTTTGGCCAATAATTTCAGCTTTATCCACTCTCTTTTAGAGACACACCTGCTCCAGATCTTAGTTCTGTCTCCTTAGCAGTATTTTTTTATTATAGAAACAAATGAGCACAAAGACAAATGTTACTCACTTTCCAGATTACAGCGTAAGCTAATGTAACAGCTTTTAGTAGCCCAGTTCATGACAGTACAATTCTGTTGCCACAGATGTGTTGCCACACATCTGTTTCAACGGAGAGAAAGCTGAATTCCTCCAAGCTCTGTTGTCTCAGAGCTTGTGTTGCTTTAAATCCAGAAGTTTTGTACACAATTTTTCCTTTCCATTCAAAGAGTGCTAACACATAACTTAGTCCACTCTCAACAGCCCTATTTCTCTGGATTCCAGAGGTAGATTACTTGATATTTTAATGGTGTTTTCTCAGTCAGGCCTTTGGTGTTGAAAATTCTGGATTGATTTTCCTCATTCCATCATTGGCAATCATCAGCTTTGTGAGGCTAGCACCTCACAGCCTTACCTTAAGTCAGGTATGTACTTTATACTCCAGCTCAGAAGATTAGATTGAAGTAACAAACAAGTTTTACAACATGCACAGCAACGTTTTCGCTAGGAAAGTAAAACCTTTCGAGGTTTTCATATGGCACACTGCCTTCAGATGCATACTGCACACTGTCATAGCAAACACATCATCGCCATATGCCTCTGTCAGGGAGGCTGCATCTGCTTTTGAGGAAAGCATTAGCCACAGATTAGGCACAAAATAAAATGGCATAGGACTCTTGGACAGGGCAAGTGGAAGTGGAAGGAATGAGTTTCAACCTGTTGCTACACTGCAGAGTTGTATCCGTGAGGTCCCAAATAACTTTCCCTGTGCACACAGACCAATCCCTTTGCTTGGGCCAGGAGAAAGCAACAAGGGAGTGTGCTCCTTGAAGAGATTTCATGAATCAATACCATGTCTGGAAAGCAATCCTAAGAGCACAGAGGAGGAAATGTAAAGGCCGCAAGTGAAAACTAAATACTAAGTGTTATTTGAAAGAAGCAAAGACAAGATTTGATGAAGTAGGATGCAGAGAGACAAAAGCAATCCTTTTTTTAGACATTTACCACCAGCACTCAGAGTATTTAAATTACCGGGAAAAAAGGCAACATGCAAAACAGAGGAACACAGTTTCAAACCACATCTATTATAGAAATGCACTAGCACGAACTTCATTTCTTTCCCACCACCCGTAGTTCTCCAGACCTTCCAAGGCAAATTGCTGGGATCTTCTGACAACAAAAAAGATGAGGTAGCCACTTCCAGCAAGTGTGCATAGGGCTAAGAAGTTAGCAAGAACCCTTAGGAATCGAGTCAAATGAATATTTTCCTCTTTTCGGCTCTCCTGCTCCTCCACAATTGCTTCCTGCACTTGTTAAAAAGAAAAGAATATTATGAATACTTCGTTAGTCAAGGTCCCACATTGCTTCCTCAGTTGTTAGAAGTCAGTTAAACAAATTACAAAGATACAAATGCACATCTGGACTTCATGTTTTGAGATGAATATGTATTATCTAATAAAATCCTGTTTAGGTTCTGGCAGATCCTGGGGTTTTGGTTCCCCAGGGTTTCCTTTGCCCTTGTTGAGTGTGTCCCCAGTGAGTCTGTCACACTTGTACTCATGTACAGCACATTCTTTCACTTTGCAAGGGTGATATGACGCTGAGTGACACAGCATGATAAATGTGTGATTATCTGTCAGAAAAGGAAATGTCACATCTTAAAAATGTGATTTTGTGAGAAAAGAGGGAAAAGTTTTATTCTGAAAGTCAACAATTCAGAAAGAATGAAAAGACAGTTGAGATGTAGGAATCACCAAAAAAAAAAGTACAGTGCAGAGCTTCAGACTGCAGAACAAAATATTTGCCCCACATTTACCCTTCATCATGACTGACAAATATTAAGACTCTGAGGCAATTATAATCACCAGTTTCTACTTTTTCCAGCTGAAAGAGCTTTTTCTTTGGAGTGTCCTCATGAAAGAAAGTTTGGTTACAGCTTCTGACTTTGGTCTAGAGATCAGTGTCACAGAGGGGAAGCTGAACTGCATTGTAATAATTGCCTTGCATGGCTCTGCTCCTTTTACAGCATGTGTTTGTCACATAAATGACAGGAGATTGCAGCAGCTTTTGAACAAAACTCCCATGACTTCACCCAAGCCAAGACTTCACCCTTTCTCTCTGAAGTTCCTAGCTTGTTTGCAAGAATCGCAGTAAAGCTTCACAAGTTTATTTGTATTCTTTCCCAAATAGCTTTCAGCATCTGATCTTAGTAGGCAGGTGGGGAAATCTCACAGACTCAGTTACTCTTGAAATCAGCATACCCTATACACTAGAAAGAGGCCTAAGAACATTGCCTTGCAAATTGGGCTGTATTTTGTAATTAATTTGAAACGAAAAACATTGTATTATGCATGGAAAATTACTTCCTTTTTTACTGAAAAACAAGTATAAACTCAGAATTCTGAAGCTAGTTCTTCTGACATGATAAATGCTCCTTTATATGTTACTGTATTACTTTATTTTATAATATCTCTTCTCTGTAATAAGAGACATTGATAATGGGAGGTTGGCAAAATGGAAGCAACATTTTTAGAAAGTTCTTCAGACAAGCACCACAGAAATTGGAAGCCATCAGAGATGAGAAAAAGGAAAATATTTTTACAGTAGAATCAGTTTCCTAAAACTAGTACTGTCAGCACAGAGAACATAAAAGAAAAAAGAAAAAAAGAAAAAAATCCTATGGCAAGACATAAAGACCTGGAAGGGTGTACAGATGCCAATTCAAGTATAAGTTTCTAAGCCTCTGCACAGCTAACTCTTAACCTTTATTCCATCGGATTCACACCAGTGTGAAAGCCAAATCGTGTTTCCTCTCCTTAATGAGCTCTGTTTTACCTTAAAACTTGTTGTGATGGAGGCAAACTTATTATCTGCTGTCTCAGGATTGCCAATCAGGTAGTCCCAGCTTGTGAACATTTTCCAGCTGAAATTAAAACTAGTGTCATCCCCACCACCGTCATCATTTGCATTCTTTGCCATTCTGGAAAACACAGAAAGACACAGAAAGACCTTGTTAGCACTTGTTCTACTTTGTGGGCATGACTTTTAAATTGTTCCTAAGTTCTAACTTTTTTCTGAAAAAAACCCTGTGTCATTCTTGTGGTCAGTTATACTAATCCTTTTTTTCTGAAACAAGTGCAAAAGAGAGAGATTTTGATGTTTAGACAATTTATGAGCTCACAACACACATTTTGATGAGAAAGAATGACTGCATTTCATTAACCCCTCAAAGAAAATCTGCTGGATAAGAAGCTCAATAGAAAAACAATATTGAGAAGATCTCTTAAATAGAAAGTTGCAGGACATCCTGAACTGCAATAGATTATACTAGGGAATTCACAAATAGGAAAAGGAAGAAAAAGCTAATAAATAAAATATTCTAAAATAATAGTAAACAAAATAAATAAATAAATACAACCAAACAAAATAAATATAAGAAAGAGTAAAATAAATACTTTAAAATAACAAGACAGAAGAAAACCTGGTTATAACATATAAATAATCACTCACGCAGCTATCTTCCCTATCATCTCCTATGTACGTAACAAAAAGTTTTATAACAGTATCCTGAAACATCAGAATATTTCTTCAGAGAAATATTTCTTCAGATTACACTTAACTTTATCTACAAAATTCTCTGTTTTAAAGGGGTTTTATTCATGTAATAACAGTGGTATTGCTTCTGCGTACTTTGTCACCTAATATGAATCATTAAGGATAGAGAGTATTGATAGGGCATAAAACATTTAGTCTTCAGTATTTCTGGTCAGAAAAAGGTGGTGCTTATTTTAAATTTCAGTAGTGAAGCAGGGTTATGTTATTAATATTAATGCATTATATGTACTACATTTTTAACGGTCCAATAAAATACATGCTCTCAAATCTAGGAAGAGTAAATAATACAGAAAATCCTTCTGAGTTGCCAAAAATCTGTAACAGGGTTGGTCAATCCAGAAGGGTTAAAGATCATGAAAGGTTCTTGGTAGAATCTGACATGCTTCTGGTTTATAGAATAAGATATTTCTTTCTCAAAAGTTTTTAATGTCTTGTGGTTATAATATAATATCTTTGAGATCAGAAATAGTTCCATTTTTTATTATACACTGCAAGAGCTGAAGAGGGGACCCTAAATCTAAATATTTCCCTTAAATAAAATAATAGTGCTTATAATCCTTGCTATCTCTTTCTTGTTGACCTTCTCAGTTCTCAGTAAAGAGCATAAAAATGATAGCACCTCCTCTTACATTGCTTTTAGTGTCTATGCCCACTGTGCTTCTTCCTGGAGAAATAGAAAATAGCAGAAGACTGCAAGAATTCTCACATGTTTGTGTAAATATTCGTCATCATTAATATCATATGGCCAGATGGAAAGTTAGCACATACAGTGTAGTTTTTCCTCAAGGGCATGCCTTTGTTTGGGCTACGGGGTTTGCTCAAAAGCTCCTGGATGCCAAGTATTACGAAAAGATGGGCTGACAGATCTCTCCCTCACTTTATGTATTCATCTTTCATTTTGAAGTTCAGGAGAGAAGTGTTTTGTTATTTCAGTAAAGACCTATTCTCTCTTTCACAACACTGTAACACAACTTCTGGTGCAGAATAACAGATAAATAAATAGAAGTTGAAGGAATCTTGCATAATTTTGACCTTGTATTTTATCTTGCAATATCCTGTCCTTAAAATTATTGCATTTTTTAAAAGACAGTCTCAGGGGTCAATAGTGGAATTACCTGCCTTTTTGAATGTACTTTTTTCCAGAGCCAAGGAGAACTTACGTTCGAATGACAATCATAAAGCTGTAGCCAATAGTCCCAACTCCAACAAGGAAATATGAAAGAGGCATCCTGAACTTGAGCCACCCAATTGTCCTCTGGTTGTTGTAATAGCCATAAAAGAGTACAGAATACTGTGCCAGGCCCTGAAAAGCCAGCAAAAATTATGTCACTTTTCCTTATTATGCACATAGTCAGTAATTGTCAATACCAATGTATTAAAACATTCATTTCAATGAATTCAAATCAGTTGCAAGCATTACCGTAATAAATCTCACAGGACAGAAAATGTGTCTTTTTATTGAAAAAGACATAGAATATTTCATAGCAACTTCAAAATATTTTCTCTTTAACATATTTAACTCTTCATGAACAATCCATCTCCAATTTAGTGTCAAAACTTCTCATGAACATACTTCTTGTAAAGAAAGAAACATGTTTTACAAAATTTGTTGTACAGATTACTTGCAGATATGATGACAGACTTTAACTTATTTTTGACATTTCTAAAATTACTTGCTTAAATTTGATACTAAAATCTCATATGCCTTCTTTGTCTAAAAACAGCTGTCTGCTGTTCATTGGATGATCATTCCATATACATGATAACCATGTTATCATGTATATGGAATGATCATAAAGTGCATTTTATGAGTTATTATTCAGTATGAAGATATTTCACACACTTAGACTTGACTCCAAGGGTGCAAAAATGCAATGTTAGTGCACTGTATTTCTCAGCAATTCAAAGCCTGTCTTCTTTTCTAAATACCTTAATATGAATTATCCTCTCTTCTATGAGTCAGACTGATGATTTTTCAAAATAATTTACTAGTACCTTATTAACTGTAAGAAATTTCCTGTATCTACATGAATCAAATAGCTAAAACTTCCTGGTAATTCTCAGGTTAGTGCAAGAACTCATCTCCTAGAAGACAAAAGCCAGAGCCTTTACAATGATAGCTCAGTGTATGCATAGCAATGGCAAACCTCCACCTGGATGTGAGAATTCCAAGTGCAATTTGTAGTATTTGACCAAGGAATTGGAGGATAGATCATGCATAATTTTGAGAGTAATACAATAAGATGAAGGGTTGGTGAATTAAAAAAGCATTTGCTACACTTCTGTTTTTCAGTTGCCCGTTTTCCTTAAAAATAGTAACATGTTGCTCTTGTTTATTTTTTCAAAACATGCATTTGATTTATTGAAGCTTTTACCATACAGAAAATGAGTCACAGGGTTATTTGAGAAACTAATTTACAATTCTAGGCTGAAAATCAAATATTAACATATGGTAAACATAAATACGATTCAAAATATCTTGATCAACATAGCTCATCTTTCTTCATCTCTGACTAGCTTTGAGACATGCACCTATGCGTAAGAAATAAAAATATGGTCATCTTTAATGAGGTAAGTGTTCTACTAGAGCACATTTCTTGTTCATTACTAGTAAACATCTACACCAGTCAGGACACATTCAAATTCAATAGTACATATATTGCATTTTCTGGTCAGTAAAGCACCCTATAATTCTATCTTTTTAGTCTCATGTTCTGCAAGTCAGAGATAATTCCTGCACTGTATCATCCACTATGTTGATTCCACAACATTTAACCATAAGATTAGAAGTAACTTCAGATCTGTATAAGTAGGTACACATGAAAGATCTCTTTCACTCCTTTCTGAGCTATTGTAATAAGCCTTGAGAGTCTGATATGTTTGGATTATAATCTGAAAAATATATGTTAAAATTGAATTCCAGGCAGAATATATCAAAACACAAATATGCTTCCCTTTGCCATGTCAGTGGTATGAATACAATTTCAAGCACAAAAAAACACAACAGACATGCTGAGCTCATCTTTTCCTTACTTTTCTTAGAGAGGGGTAGGATGTTATGATCCATTTATAAAGAGATAAATGGATCATAACATCTTTCTTCTACCTCTGATGGAAGAAAGGTGACCATAAGAGACCACACGCCAAAGTCAATAGTACAGATTTTATTTAGTAGTAAAGGTAAGGGGGAGAGAAAAAGAAAAATAAATTGGGGTGGGGGGTGTGTGTGCAAGAGACAGAGAGAGAAAGAGAAAGAGAGAGCGAGAAATTAAGCAGAAAGATATCACCAGTAGAAAGATACCACAACCATTACATGGATTCTTGTGGCACCCCGCCAGTCCTCCTTCACCTTGGTCTTCTCTGTGGTAGGGTCCCAAGACATCCTTCTGGGGTGTCATCTTTATACAGTCCAAGTTCCAGGTATCCACAAGGTTCCCATAACTTGGGATGGCATGTATATAAGCATTTGTTTCCTTTCTCACAGTGTGCCACAGCAGGAACTTTTGTTGAGATGCTGACCAAGCCTTCACCTCTGTTAGGCCTGGAATTGACTCCTTCCTGCTGTGCCATCTCTGCTTATCTCAGCATCTGTTATGGTGGCTTATCTTATATGGACTGTATTTTGGGACAGCCAACTGCATTCCTTAAGTTCTTACACCGGGCTTGGGGTTCTTTGGGTTTTGTTCACTTTTTCTTTAGGATAAAATAGTGATTGGTGATGTGTGATCATTTATTTCTAACTTACTTGGTAGTGTACAATCTGGTACTATCTCCTGTGCTGTTCAAACAAATTGTCTTCAGGGACTATTTGTCTATCTGACATGCCTCAAGAAAATTATTTTTTTCCCTCGGTATTTCAGGGGCTCCATCTCTTTTATTGTCTTCGTCTACGTTTATTATGCTAGCAGTTGCTTCTTGTGTTAACTGCTCCTTTGTTATTTATTATACTTTCTTCTTCAGACCCGTCAGGTTCTGTTTCTAACAGTTATTATAAACTTCTCCTCTTTCCATCCATCTTTTCTCAAATACACATACTTTACAAACTTTGTTCTATTTTCTGTATAAAGCTCTTCTAGTCTCTATTTTCTTTACAAAGTCTTCAAGTTACTATAATTCCTTTTTTTCTGCAATATTTCCCTGCTGTTTTTATTTCTAATTCTAAAATTTCATTGTCGTTATCTAACTTCCCAGCTATGTCTAGATTTATTCTTACTGTCACTCAAATATACAACTTCTGATGTACTAGATGCAATGTCATTTCATGAAGCAGTCACTGCAAAACATTGCATACACAACTTTTGAGAAAGATCTTCCTATCCTTTTTTTGTCCAAGGAGAATCCTTCACAGGCTTTGTATGTAACAGAAGGGATAAAATGTATGAAGCTCACTGTTACTTTTAATTTATTTTCTTCTCTTTTTTTCCTAATTCATACTACATTTTAAAATTCAGAATCTTAATCATATAAAAGCCGAAGACCAACTTCGCACATAAGAAATGGAAATCCAGTACCCTGGAATGGCAAACTGGCTTTGAGATATTTCCCCATGTGTCTTTGGATTGCTACATATACTGAGACGTGCTTGTGAATGTTGAGCTTCATTTTGTGTTTTGTCTGAAAGAAACATCTATACAGAGAGTTTGTGAAAAGAATATGTAAATTAATTCTACTGCAAATTGCGTCCTGAAATAGTTCATATTAAATAACAAAGTAATTGTGAATGAAAGTCATGTGGATATGCAATATTGCAAGATTATGCACTTACACTAAAATCCCAGAGAGTGGCAAAATTCATGGCAGTTGCTTCTTCAGCTCTTGGGACAGTTTTTCTAGGCAAAGAGCCATACGGTTTACCCATCAAAGCCTGAAACCAAAAAATGAGAGTGGTTTATATTTTAAAGCAAAATAGCAACAAAGGAAAAGAAGGGACAGTGAGTGATCTGTCATTTCTTTGAAAGACTTGTTTTATGCTTCTGAACTCCTTAATGAGAATGACCTACTTCTACAATTCCTTTCACTGCTCCTCACATTACTGACTGAAACTGTGCTTAGCAGAGGCATTCAGTGGTGTGTTCTAAATTTAAAGTTCCACAATTGTATCAATGGATTTGCCAAACTGTGCCTCTTACATTGAAAGGCAACACAGAAGTCCATCCATATTTCTTTGATGACTGGGGTTTATCTTACCAGGACCAAAATATTAATTTTTCTTGCATTACAGATTTTATTGGGACATTTTAATTGAAATGTATGGGAAGATGGTAGGGAATCAGTTTCTGGATTCTGACAGCACCCCTGCTGCTGGCAAGGTGCTTGTTCAGGTACAGTGTATCTCCCCATGGGGTTCTTTCCAGACATTTTGTCAAGATACTCCACCTTGCTTCTCCTTAGTCTCAGTTCCTTTACTTCGTTTTGCATAGAAGCACCAAAAAACAAACAAACAGACCCACTCTCCCAAAAACCAAAAAAACCCCACACCTCTGTCATCCCAGACTTAGAAAACCCTTTCAGAAGACAATGCTAGGTATATTTTACATGTTTCTGTCATGTCTATTTCAAGACATCTCTCTGGAGAGACAACTGTCCGTGAAGGAAGTCCATCTTTACAGGCTGAGTACAGTTTAATATTTTTGAATGGAGACTAAAAACTTGTTTAAAGCTCCAGTTTTAAAGCTCCAGTCCTATGAAATCTCACTGCAAAGACAGAAATTCACATGGCAATTCTCAAAGGTAATTTAAAAGACTCCCACCTCAGGCACCATTACCAGACCAAAGGTCAGTCCAAAGAGAATCATGTTTATTCCATACATCCAACGCAAGAATATGAAATAAGATGCTACTGATGAGCCAAAGTGACCTGTGAAAACATGAGATGTGATAAAAAAGCAGATAAGCTAGTCTTTTGATGTTGTTTTATCTAAAGATGCACAAAATTTATTTAAAATAAATAAAATAAATAAAATCAGGAGAAGCTTTTAATTACAAATTTAATTTATTCTAATGTTAATTAATTTTAAATTCTAATTAATTCTAAATTTAATTAATTTTGCTTTTTTCCTTTATTACCATAATTCTAATAACTTTTTTGCATATTGCATACTAGTATGCGTTGAATTGGCTGAGAAAACAGAAACAAAAATATAAGAGTATTAGTTAAATAGCATATTTAGGGTCATGTAAAAGCTGTGATACTTATTAAGTATCCTCTTTCATCCTCAATATTATTAAGAAACATTTATAAAAATGTTTTAACTCTTTTTATATTTGTTCTGTCTGATGGGGATTTTAAGCATTGTTGATGTGCTAAACCAGCACCAGATCAGTTTTAATAGGAAGCAGTGAAGAATTAGCCAGTGGGAAAAGTCTTTCCGAGGGGATAAAACATGTGTCAGTGCTGTTATCAGAGCGTTCCCCACGTTTTTTCACAAGAGACAAAATAAAGTTATCTTCAAACCCGGCTTGGTGCAGTGAGGTTCTGCTGACTATAGAGGAGATTTCAGTCAGAAAAAGACTAGATTTCAGTTCCATTACCACTCATTTGCAAGGGAAAAAAAAACAACTTTCAATAGGTTTTTCGCATCCGGTCTCATTTGGGAGCCTGTTGCACTCTGAGAGCAAATGAGAAGTAAATCTCTCTGTTCAGAGGAATTTATATTGTTATTTATAATGTTATTTCCACATTGTTTTGCAGATATGTAACAGACTCTTTCAGTCTGTAATATGAAGTTAATATATTTTGTGCTATTTGGGACATATATATTCATATTTTACTGTAACAGCTCAATTAGTAGAAAATTTAATACACTGACACAGGTATAATCCCAGAGTATAAACAGAGGTCAACTAAGAGGCATACATCACAGCTGTGCAAAAGGCGGAGCAAGCCATTCAGTCAAGGGTTTTAGCATTTTGAATCTTCTTTATTTACAGTGCAGAATCAAATCATAATTTTGAAATTTTGTGTGAAGCAGCCAATCTTAGCATTGACCTACATACTCAGAAGTCTGGGGAGAGGTATAAAGCAAGAGACTTTGAGTTAGTCTATCTGGTTGTGATATGCAGATTAACCAATTATAGACAAACTACAGACTTTGGGGATGCTGTGGACTCAAAAAGACACAATGCAGGAAGTTATGAAGATTTCTGCTTTCAGGTTACTTTTGCAGACCTCTCCATGCTGCATTATTTCTTTTGCTCAAATCACAATATTCCCACTCTATTGGGAATACCTTCTTTTCATGCACTGAGTTCTTATATCAGTTATCCTGATGAAAGCTCTGCTCTGCATCCATCTGGAACCTCTGCAGCAAGGCATTGGAATTACCCACATCAGGATGGTCATTGCGAGGCAGTGCACAGACCGCTCAGGGGCTTTATCCTTTTTCACAATCAGGCAAGAATAGACACCTCTGATAAGTAAATGTAGCCATGACTACCCTTAACTGCATTTTCAGAGTGGGCAGGAACACAGACAGTGTCACAAGTGGACTGCACTAGCTGTGAGCAAAAACAGTCCAAGTTTCATCAGTGTTTTGAATCCACTCTGAGGTGCAGCATGTTCCATGTACAAATGAAAGAGCAATACTTTTAAGCAGACTTTAGCCATCTTTTCCTGCATCCACAGCCTCACCACGCTAGGCATTGGTGCACAGGTTGGTGTGCATTGTGTAAATTTCATCAGTGGGATAAAAACAGTCACCCTGTCACAACACAGGTCTCTGTGATTCCCATAAAGTCCTGTTGCACAGATAATAATGAATATCTGTAAGGAAAAGAAGCATCTATTTTCTAAACATAAATACTTCATATATTTATCAACTTCTATCTCTTTTAAACATCAAAACCCCAGCGGCAGATTCACCTATTGCCAACATGAGGATGCGGCAGTGCAGAGCTTGATGCCTTTTGTTCTGAAGCTGATCTCCCTGTGCTAGAAAGGATTCTCACCCTGGAGAAGGAAGCCTGCCTGAGACAGCCTGGTGATTCAAGTTGTTACCTGGTCTTTCCAGATAGCTGGAGGACAAGAGGAGTCAGACTCAGACTGAGAGGGGCTCTACATGTTGCAGTGGGAAGCATTTGTTGTTATGGGAGACTAAGAGGCACAGCCTCACTCAGGTATCCATGCACTTTAGTCAAATCTCCTTCAAATAAAGAGCTGCAGTTTAAATTCATCACTGAACTGCTACACAAAACTGACTTGTGCCGGACACCTGCTCCCAAACAGACCCATACACTGCTAACTGCACTGCCTTGTTTATATATGAAGGCGTCCAAGACCACTCTTGTTCTTTCTGTGTTGCATTATGTGGCTGAAAATGAGAGAAATGCAACTTACGTGAAGCTCAAGATAATGAAAAAAGTGGCAGAAATAAATGCCTGTATTGTATAGTGAGTATGAAATAAACACAGACAAAGAAAAGTGAAGGTGAAAAAAGTGAATGGCTAAATCTCAATTACACTTTTCTAGGATTAATTTCAACACTGGCTCTTGAATTGCGACCTGTATAATGAGAATTTTTATCTGCAAAGTGATACTTTCTAAAGAAAATTTTCAACTAGGTATAATATCAAGCTCAACAAATAGTTAAGAAAAATGAGTACTCATTGATTTTAAAATATGCATTGAATACAGACAGATATTCTAAAGAAATTTAACATCTTGGAAGACATCAGAAATATGACATTAGATCCTATTCTTACTTACTTTCAATCTCCTTAATTTTCATTTCCCAGGGTATGCAGGCTGTCTTAAAATTTTCAAAATCCCTTTGAAATTTCATCCATTTCTGAAAAGAGTCACAGAAAAGAAAAAACAAAAACCACACCATCATCTCAGTGCCCAGATGTTTAGTTCTTCCTTGAGCTAATGTAACCCTTAAATTATCCGCAACATCTGACCACAGGATAATTGCTTGTGAAGAGCCATCTCCTTTTGTTTGTTCTAAATATGTCTTCTAGTGGCTTTGTGTGAAGTTCCTATTTCTTCCACAAAAATAATGATTAGCCAATCACTGCCTTTCATGTCTATCTTTTTCTTTTCTTTTTCTTTTTCTTTTTCTTTTTTTTTCTTTTTCTTTTTCTTTTTCTTTTTCTTTTTCTTTTTCTTTTTCTTTTTCTTTTTCTTTTTCTTTTTTCTTTTCCTTTTTCTTTTTCTTTTTTTCTTTTTCTTTTCCTTTTTCTTTTTCTTTTTTTCTTTTTCTTTTCTTTTTCTTTTTCTGTTTCTTTTTCTTTTCTCTTTCTTTTTCTTTTTCTTTCTCTATTTCATCTTTCACAGAGGGATGTCTCAAGGGAAAGACTGAACTTTGGATTCAGTCCACACAAATACCCCATCTACACCAAGAGAAATTAACTTTCATATTAAACTCTTGCAAATTCCTGTAAAACAGTTGATTTTTTTTTTTTTAATGAGAAGTTTCAAAAATCAAAACGTAAGCTTTCATTAGAAATATTTTCATACAAGGTCAGTGGAAATAAAACTTTCAAAATTGAAAGAAAGACAAGATGGAAGATGTGGAAGATGAGTACCCATGGCAATAATTTCCAGAAGCCTTCCCATTAGCTTTACAGGAAGTTAGTGAAACAATCAATTTACCTTCATCATCATCACTTTGTATGCATAGAATTTTTTTCCTTTTCCTTTTCCAAGAGCGCCTTCAAACTTGTCAACAAAAATCTGTGCTTCCCTGGAAAATTGGTGCAAAAGAGAGATATAGATGATGGTACAGTAAATTTTGTATTTTCTCTGTCATATTAATGTAGTTTTTTATGCTCCAGTTTCTCACAGAGCTTTATAAAATCTTGTTCCCTTAGTAAAGTTTGGAAAGGAAAGCTCTGAAATTTTTGATTTTACAGAAGAATATATACTTAATTTGTATGCAATGCAAAATTGCAAGAAACTTCAGTGACCTGCTCTAATACAAATGTATTTGGAGCTCTGAGATCTGCCTACATCCAGTCAATGTTAACAAATATTTTTAGTCACAGTGACTTTTGCAGTTCAGCTACTGCTCTTTTGGGTGATGTACAAACAGTTATTCCTGCTATTCCAACAGTTATTCCAACAGAAGAAAGAAGGATCTTTGCAGGACTCTGCAGATTCCTGATAGTGATAACATTTCTTGCTTTCTGTAATTCTTTGCTTTTTCTTACTTTTCTAATTTATTCCTTGCTCTCTTCTTTGATAATGAATAAAAATGAATTATCATTTTGATTACCAACGTTTGACCTCATTTGTATCTTAATATTGCTCTGGATATATTCAAACCTCCCCACTCTGTGTTCACAGCTTAGGAGGCATTACCAAGTTGGGAGAGATATATATACACCAGAGCTTTGGTAGTCTTGAGTCGACCCTTCTCAATACTACATTTAATTTAGCTCTTCAGAATGTTTGCATATATCTTCTCTAGCTGTATCATTCCCAGAGTCATCTTTTGAAATGCAGCTTCACTGCTCCCCAAAAGGCTAAAATTTTGCTTATAGAGATATCTAAGTTAAATAATACAAATATGAAAGGAAGACTTTTAAACTCATTTTAAAATGCATAATGTCCATGGATTAAAACAATAAAGAGATGAAATCAAGCGCATACTAATATTTCCTCCATTTAATCCAATTTCCATTGATGATTTTCCATTATGTATCTCCTGAGGAAATGTTCTCTAAAGGCTAGATATCCTAAACCACTGGAAAACAGACCAAGGATTCTTAGCTGTCAGTGCATGCACAATATTGTAAACTGGTTTGCCATCACATTGGTTAACTGCAAATCACTGTATATTATCTCTGGTATTGCACAAAGCACTTCGGAAAAGGTAGACCTTTGGGAAAATGTTGATTGTGATGCACACCTCTGCCTTTCCAGAATTGCTACAGGTAGCTTTACTGAGTGAACTTAATTACCATGCTTAAATCTTCTGCTTGCAGATTTTATGCAAGGAAGGAAAAAGACAGTGTTAAACTGCAAAATCTAGCAATGTTAATGGCAGTATAGCAGTGTAGTTGAGATAAAGGAAAATTAAAATTATGTGAGAAGGTGGCCATTAGCCATGTCATAACTTTTCTAAATTCATGGTTAAAAATCTCAACATCTATAAAAGTAACTGTATTTTTAGTGACTGCAAATGCTTAGTGTGATCTTCAATCTGAAGATCTATCGAAACCTTTCACAACTCAGACACCCACTGCAACAATTGCTTTAGCTTGCAGCACCAAGGATCCAAATAAGTGCACATAAGTGCAAAATTGAGTTACTGAATTTAATTTTCACTCACTGAGAGTTTTCCCTATTTGAGAGCCCTCTGAGTGCTTTCTCCTTCCACGTGCTCACACCTAAACGCAGCTGATGAAACATCAGGGCCAGTGCCAGTTCACCTGACCTCCTCAGGAGTTTAGCATTTTTTTCAGCTTTTCCCCAACATTTGAAATCATGAATGCTAATCTAATCACTGAATTTTTTTTTTCTATAATGCAAGGAAAGCAAAGGTTCAGACTAAAAAAGATAGCAACACCTAGCTGCCCCCACAGCCACAGAATCCACCTATTCACTTCAAAAGTGTTCCTTGAGGATCAAGTCAGCATCCTATCAAGGGTCTTGATCCTTTGTTTCCACTTCTGTGCCTCTGAATCACATTTCTATTCTGGATTTTGAAGTTTGATCTTTTGGTATTTGTCGAACATTGACACGGACTGAATATTCTTTGTTTTCCAAGCCACTCTGAGTCCTCCAGAGATTTTACAGCTCGCTGCTCACATATCACTTTTTCATTTTGATTCTNAAAAAAAAAAAATCTATACTTAAATTTCAGCCCTCCCAAGTAAGTCAGAGAAAATAGATTGGTTCCGTTTCAGGAAACTGGTGTCCAAGGGTCCCCTTTAAATCCAAGCTGCAGGATTTAAAATCCTTCTGCACTGTCAACAGATATAAGGCAGTCCTGACAGCAGATGGCAGCTTCCTCCTAAATTAGGCAGTCAGTGCTGAAACAGTGCCACAAAAGCAGGCAGACTCAGTAAACTGCACACCTATCAATCTCCCAGGTCAGCATACTGTATTCTACTACCAATTCCATCACTGGGTAATTCAGGCTTGTTCAGGAAAAATTTCAGAAATCAAAACCTACAGAGTAGAAAACGTATGTTTTCAGTCACTAATTACCTTATACTGCAGAATATGAAATTTTCAAATTTTACATTGGGTTTTTTTAGAGTGAAGCAATAAGTTAGAAATTTAAGGACATAATATGAAAACAGCAATAAATATATTAAAAAGTCCTTGATAGCATATATGAGTGCATTTTGCATCTTTAGTGTTCATCTAAGGTGAACACTAAAGCTCTCCACAAACTTGTTCTGCTATAAAATGTAGTTAAGCCAAAACAGAAAGGAATTTTCCACAATGGAATTCATAAAAATATTTATCTTCAACTCCTAATCTGAGCCCCCTTTCGACTTGTTTTAGATTAATTTTGCAAGGTTTTCTACTAAAACTAGTTTTTCTTATCTTATTCTGCCTTCTGGACCCCCATCAAGCAGTAATTCAAGCGTTACCACTATTTAACTTTTTCTCCAGGATATACCAAAACACTGCTCTTTGAAGGTGAGGATCTGGACCTACAGATTTTATGCTGATGATGTTCCTGAATGCTTCCCTGGATTTTGTTTGGCCAGTGGCTGAACTTTCCTCTCTCCTTGCACCCCTTCATTCCTAAATGTTACTGCTTTATTACCCATTATTCACTGATTTTCATTCCATTTCCCTGCACTGGACTAAGTTCGCCATTGCATCACAAACAAACAATTTATTTCTTACTGGGTGGGTTACACGTGTAGTCAACTGAGTTGCACATGCGAGGCTGGACCAAGAAAAAGGTTGGATCCATATGTACAGAGTATTTATGAAGTTATTTTATGAAAGAAGAATGAAGCAAAGCCTTTCCCTTTTTTTATAAATTGTTTTCCCTTACTTAAAAGTTTGTTGTATAAATCCTGAAAAAAAGCAGTTAAGTCCAAGTGATGGACTTGCAGTATTATTCTCATTTTCATTTACACTGTATTTTACTCTGGTCTAGTAACATACACTTTGATTTTTTTTAATTAATAGAATTGCTGGCATAAATGCATGTATCATAGTGACCATGACAATAAGATGTTTCAAACATACATTAAAAACCGTGGCAATAATTTTTCCAATTCTTGTGAATTAATAGCCAAAATCATCCCATAGTTAATAATCATCATATAATTAATAAAAGTGGTGGTGAATGGAGTTAAATACATCTGGCATCCAGTCACAGTGGTGTTCCCCCGGGCTCAGTACTGAGGACAGTCCTGCTTAATATCTTGAGAGCACCGTTAGTGAGTTTTGACTCCTGAAAGGAGGTTGTAGTGAAGAGGGAATCAGTCTCTTCTTCCAGGTACAAGCAACTGGATGAGAAGCAACAGCCTCAGTTTCTGCTGGGGAGGTTTAGATTGGGTATTAGGAAAAAGTTCTCCACCAAAAGGCTGTCAAGCACTGGAACAGGCTGCCCCAAGAAGTGGTTGAATCACCAGCCCTGGAGGTTTTTAAAAGATGTGTAAATGTCTTGATGAGGGACTTGGCCTAATGATGGACTTGACAGTGTTAATGGTTGGACTCAATGACTATAAGGGTCTTTTCCAATATAAATTGGTTTGTATTATTGTTATACAATTAAAAGATTTTTTTAAAAATAAAATAAAAATAAATTACTTTGTGAAAGAATAGTGGAAGTCTTCTTCCACTGTTGGAACAAGAGAAATCTAGTTTTGATGTTCTACAGGCATATCTTACATTTTGGTTCATGATAGATTTTACCAATAACTTTCTAAATAACATTTTCCTATTGCTCATGGTGCTGGAGCCATCAAACAGAATATGTATTCATTCTTCTCCTCAGCTTTTCTTCCCACACCAGCTCTGCAGCAGATTAGTCCCACTGACTAATTGCTCCACTAACTAGTTACTCCTGACTTCTGTGGTTTGCAAGTTACTTAAACCTTCTGGCCTTAAAATTCAGCAACAACTTGGCATCATTCAGTCAGGGAGCAGGCTTGCCATGTCCTTTCCATATCTGTTCTTTTCTTGTTAAATGTAGTTCAACAGATTACTTAAATAAGGTTTCCACCTTGATGTCTAAACTGTCTAAATGAAAGACCTCTATTTGTACATCCCTGCACACTTTTGTCACACTTTGTCCTTTCCTCCATTCCTTTTGTACTACAAATAAATGTGAGAATGGAAGAATGATCAAGCAATAGAAAGTAGTCTTAGAACTACTTTAGAAAGCAAAACAAAAAACAGAAGTTCATGTATACATATTCATGCCCACTTGGAAGTAATGAGACTTCACAAACATGAGGATGTGTCAAAAACAACGCAGACCAACAAAACCGAGCTTTGTAATCACTGGTATCAAGTGTTACAGGTAAATTATCTATATCACAAGATAGGCCAAAGTGTGCCCCTCTAGCTAACTGTGAATTTAAAGAAGCTTTAGAGAAAGCTTATTGATTGAATTACAGATGCAAGAACTAATAAATGTTTCATGGGGCCAGGCATTATTGTTGCAGAGAAGCCTGAGTCAATTATTAATACAAGGTGTGGAGTTACAGCTTCCAAAGTGCTAGGTGTACAGTACCTCAGGCACTTCTGTGCTGCGGAGAGAGGATGCATTACAGCTCTTGGAGCTTGTTGCTAATGAGTAGGATTCAAGTGGATTGATCACATTTTTCAGTAACAGTTCAGGAGGGTTTCAGACCGTAGGAACTGAAAACTAATATAAAGGAATGTCATATCAATATTGATCATCCAGGACTTTTGCAAGTCTTAGAAGACTGGCTGAAAACAGATTTCAAAACAACTATTGCCAGGCACAGCTCACTTGAAAAGCAGTTCAGCAACAATAGTGGGCAAATTATAGTGTTATTTAATACCCAGCTGGCCTCCAAGACAACCAGTCTGGCCTCCAGGACTGTCAGTACATCCACAGTAAGAGAGATGAAATGCTGATTGATGGGAGTACAAAGAGTGCAACAAAAGATGAGAAATTTCCACCATCTCACACGTGCGCCTTATGTATCATTGGGTTTGTATGATTATAAAATATCCTATTTCCAATTCATTTGTCTTGATGGGTAATCAAATTAAAAAGAAATTAATTATGCTACAAAAGTACTGAAAAATCACTATGATATATTCTGTCCCAAGCAAGAGATCTGCTGTGAAAAACTACATCAGTGGAAAATGGAAGGAAATTCCCAGCACTTGAAGAACATCAAGCTGTTGGAGCTAGTCCAAAGGAGAGCCACCAAGTTGGTTAGAGGGATGGAGCCAGTCTCCTACCAGGAAAGCCTGAAAGAACTGGATTTGCTCAACGTGGAAAAGAGAAAGTTTCAAGGTGACCTAATTGTGGCCTTCCAGTACCTGAAGGGGGCCTGCAGGAAAGGGAAGAGACTTTTGACAGGAGGATGTAGTGACAGGGCATGGGGAAATGGCTTCCAACTGAAATAGTGAAGGTTTGTATTAGATGGTAGGAAGAAATTCTCTACAGTGAAGGTGGTGAAGTGCTAGCCAGGTTTCCCAGAGAAGTTGTGGGTGTCTCATCCCTGCTTGTGTTCAAGGCCAGGCTGGATGGGGCTCAGAGCAACCTGGTCTAGTGAAAAGTGTCCCCTCCCATGGCAGGTGGGTTGGAATAAGATGATTTTCAAGGTCACTTCTAACCCAAACCATTCTATGATTCTATGTGAAGAGCAGACTCTGCACTACTCTGATTTTCCTAGGCAAAATAAAATGTTCTCACATTTCTCTTGATGGTGTGTGTTTTGAAGTCTTTTAAAAAGCCTAAGCTCGATGTTTTGCTGTCTTTTTTTAATATATCTTGTTATTTCACTTGTTTTTATAGTGTACTCATTGCCTTGTGGTACAACCTTAGGGACCACAGTTGGCCCACCTCTGGATTCTTGTCCTCAATTCTCTAATTATATGGTACCATAGTAAGCATTGCTGTTGGATATAAACTACCCAGTTACTAACAGAGTTTGTGTTTTTATAGCACAAAACTTTGTCTATCTAAAATGTTATGAGCAGTAATAAGGGGACTGAGATGAGAGTACCAGAGACAAACACGGTAGCCCAACATTTAAAGCCTTCCCTTTTCTTCATATTGATGCAAAACCCAAGCAGAAAAATGCACAAAAAAGGATGTAGTTCCCAAAATACAACCCTAGACTTAAGCAGGGGTAGCTTTCCCTGAAGGTTTTCCAATTTGCAGCAGCTAAAGCTCTGGTGTATTAGTTTTACTTTTTTATACCTTCTAATCCAAAAATCACAGAATCATAGAATTGTCAAGGTTGGGAGAGACATTTAAGAGACGTCAAATACAACCATCCACCCAGCACTACCGCTGTAACCCCAAAAACAGTAAACCACATCACCCAATGCCAAATCTGGATGCCTCTTGAACACCTCCAGTGATGGTGACTTCACCACCTCCCTGGGCAGCCTCTTTCATTGCATGAGCACCCTAACAGCGAGAAAGCTTTTCCTAGTGTCTAATCCGAATCTCCCTTGTCTCGGCTTCAGGCCATTTCCTCTTGACCTCTCACTGCAGGCGCAGTAGCAGAGAACGGCCCCCACCTCACCACAGCCTCTTTCCAGGGAGTTGCAGAAAGCAATGAGATCCCCCCCCGAGCCTCCTCTTCTCGAGGCTAAACAGCCCCACTCCCTCAGGCTGTTCCCCATGGGAGATGTGCTTTAGTCTGTTCACGAGCCTCGCTGCCCTTTGCTGGACACGCTCCAGCCCCTGAGTGTCCTTGTTGAAGTGAGGGGCCCAGAACTGAGCACACCCTTGAGGTGTGGCCTCAGCAGTGGCACAGGGGCACGGTCACTGCCCTGCTCCTGCTGGCCACGCTGTTCTGACACAGGCCAGGTGCCATTGGTTTTCTTGGCCACCTGGGCACACTGCTGGGTCACATTTAAACAGAAGGTTCCTTTCTGGCAAACAGCTCTCGAGCCACCTCAACCCAAGCCTGCAAACGGCTGCTGCACTCCCACTGCAGGATCCAGCACTTGGCCTTTTTGATCCTCCCACTGTTGTCCTCAGCTCATTCATCAAGCCTGTCCCTCTGCAGAGCCTTCCTACCCTCGAGCAGACCAACACTCCCACCCAGCTTGGTGTCATCTGCAAATTTAACGAGGGTGTGCACTCAATTTCCATCCCCAGATCATGAGTGAAAGTGTTAGACAGTACTGACCCCAAAACTGAACTGTGGGGACCACCATCAGTGACCGGCCATCAACTGGATTTAGCTCCATTCTCCACCACTCTCTGGGCCTGGGCAAACACCTGTGGTGTTTTCCACCACACATCCCATGATACTCTAAATCCTGCACAAGGAACGAAGCAGGTGATGTAGGGAAATACCTGCTAATAACAAATGTTCACCAGGAGTTTCACGAGCCAGAAATGCTGATACAAGCTTATTCAAAAGTCACATTATTGATTTAAAAGTTGAAGATGCTTAAAGCCAGCATGTGTCCTTTTTTCGTACATACAAGAATAATGCAAATAATGCCAGTCTATCAGACTAATCATTCCAGAGTAAATCTTAAATAACACGCTAAAATACAAAACATAATTACCCTAAAATGTGCTGATACTATCATAACTGTAATCATAATAGAGTGGCCATTTATAACTCCAGCATAAAAACTCCAGGTCTTCCCTTGCAACTGAGTTGAACAGGCTCCAAAGGAACAATTAAAAAAGCAGGGCTTTAGTCTATAATTACATTTTGGTATGTATGTCTTGGAATCAGAAATGCATTGAACGGTTTAGGTTAGAAAGGATCTTAAAGATCACCTTGTTCCAGACCCTGTGCTGTAGGCGGGGACACATCTTACCAGGCCAGGTTTCTCAGAGCTCCATCCAGCTTGGTCTTGAACACTTCCCAGGCTGTGGCATCCACGATTTCTCTGGGCAGCTTTATCCAGTGCCTCTCTACCCTCATCATAAAGAATCTCTTCCCTATATACCATCTGAATCTACATTCCCTAAGTGTGAAACTACTACCACTTGTCTAATCACTGCATTGATTAGATGTAAAAATCTGTGCCCATCTTCCTTAAAAGCCCCCTTTAAGTGTTGAAAGGCTGCTATAAGGCATGTCCAGAGCCTTCTTTCTCCAGGCTAAACAACTCAGCTCTCACAGGCTGTCTCCATACGAAAGCTGTTCCAGGCTTCTGCTCAAGCAGGTTGATCTTTCCTGTACTGAGCACCCCAGAGCTGGGCACGGCACTCCAGGTGGGGTCTCACCAGGGTCGTCTAGAGGAGCAGAATCCCCTCCCTTGCTCTACTGGCTGCACTGCTTTGGATGCATCCCAGGTCACGTTTAGCCTGCTGGGCTGCAAACCCACATTGTAGGCTTTTCTTCAACTTCCCACCCCCGGTACCCCCAAGTCGTATTCCACAGGTCTGCTGTCCATCTGTTCATCCCCCAGCCTATAGTGATACTGTGGGTTGCCTGGACAGAATTGCAGCACTTGGTTTTCTTAAACCTCATGAGGTTCCCATGTGCCCATTTCTCAATCTTGTCCAGGTCCCTCTGGATGGCACTCCATCTTTTAGGTGTGTCAACTGCACCACTCAGCAGTGTCTGGTGTCATCTGCAAATTTTCTAAGGGTGCACTCAATCTCTTCATCTATGTCATTGGTGAAGACATTAAATTGCACTAGCCCCAAAACTGACCCCTGAGTGGCACCGTTTGTCAGTGATGTCCAAATAGATATCAACCCATTGACCACCACCTCTCTGGGTGTAACTGACCAGACAATCCTTAGCCTCCATACAGTCCACCCACTTAATCCATATCTTTACAATTTAGAGAGAAGGAAGTCATGCGGCACCATGTCAAAGACCTTACGAAAGTCCAGATAAATGACATCTGCAGCCATTCCTTTGTCACTTCATCAAAGGTTTGGTCAGGTAGCTTTTTCCCTAGTGAAGACAGCTCATTGTCTCAAATCACCTGCCCATCATCCAAGAGCTTTAGCAGAGCTTCTATGAGGATTTGTTTTGTGAATTATTGTATTAATAGACTGGATGCAACTGTTTCTTCCAATATCACTGCCCACAACTGGAATTATAGAGGAAAAGACAACGTCTGCTCCTTTTTTCCTTGACAGATATCCCAAGGCCCAGAAGTGTTGCTTGGTCACCCTTGGGCTACACGTCGCAGCATCATCACCACCCTCATGGAAAAGCAGTAATGGACAATAGTCCAAGGGACATACCAAGTCAAGAAGTTTCCTAGGAATTGCTAGGAATTATGGGGTAGAAGAATGGCTATAAAACCAGAAGCTTTCTCCATAGGAAGAATACAAACAAATATTAAGTTTACATTCATGGGGATCCTTCAGCTATAGACTATCCAAAATCTAATCTGCTCATTTATATTTTCTGAAATTTCTCTTACCTTCACAGTGCTTCTACTTCACATCTCCTAGATGCTGTCCTCTTTTACCTCTTATTCATTCAATTACCTCTTTCAAAGTTTGCCTTTTCCAAAATTTCCTTACCTTCTAGAAGGATAAATCTGTAGACCTTCCACACTGTCATATGTCTGTGTTTTCTGTCCATATTAAAAACTCTCTGCAGCACAGATATCTCTTCTCTGCTAGATATGTTTTGTTGGTATTTGGGTACTGCTGCAGGGAATGGGTTATCCAAAACAGGGGAGCATAACAGCTTTGTCAAAAGAATAAAATTCTCTCTATTTACACAGTTCTTGTGCTAGGTGGAAATTTAACTGGAAATGAATACTTAATTTTTGGCTTCCATGTAAACATAGTGATGGGTTTGCTACAGCAAAATACAGTTTTCTATGTGGCATACATAAAAATGCATGAAAATGCAAGTTCTGTTTCCAATCAGTTTGCTTTGTCATATGGTAAAAAGTTTTTCTTTCCTAAAAGTCAGACTAGGCAGATAAATCTTCCCTTCTCTCCCCAGTCTTGAGGTAATCCTGAAGTTGCATCATTTTCGTGAGACATATTAATGAGATATTAATCTTATCAATGGAAGAATTTACCAACATCAACCTAACTGAAGAAAAGGAAAAGGCTTTGCATTGGGTTGTAATGGAAATTCCAAAAAGAAAAATATATTCGTTTTCTGTATTTGATTTCAGCTCTACAGGGAAAAGAAAGCACTGATCTGCTGCACCATTTACCTCCATCTACTGTGAGAACACATCCTGGGGAAGAGAGATTAGAGATGGTTTGAAGTTAATTTTGTGAGTAGGTCCAGAACTAAAGTGAAAATTCAGAAAAGCAGTGCAAAGCAGGATAGCAGATATTCATCATGTAAATCAAACCATACTTGAGGACAGACAACTTCTTTTTCATCTTCCATGGCTTGTTTCGTAGCGTGGCAATAAGTTTCTTTTTCTCTTCTACCTCTTCTTTCAGCTTGGCCAATTCCTCCTCTGTAATTGGCTCCTCCTCAGATTCGGAATCAGAGCTTCGAACAAAAGCAGGAGCAAAAACCATCACCAAAACTCAGACAGGACAGAAGTTTTCACAGAAAAACATACTTTATGTTAATTTCAGTTACATTTGAGGCTACATAAATGCCTTCCCACTTGCACATAAGGCAGGACACACTTCATTTACACTTGTTATTAATTTCAGTATGAAAGGCAAAGCCGGCACACAAAGTGCACAGCTGCAGGTGGACCAGCACTGCACCTAAAACTTTTCACGGGCAGAGGGCAGCACTCCTGGGGCAGCATCTGACAGCTCCTGATTGTTCCTGCAGCTGCAACCAGCGTCCTAAGAGTCCAACCCACACTCACAATGGTCAGGTGAGGATGCTGTAACTGCAGCCACAAAAGAGAACTCCTTCACTTTAGTGTGTCACAGTAGAGAGAAGTGACACCACAGCCACAGGTAGGAAAGATTTAAAAACACTAAATGACAGCCCATGCACTTACTAAGGTAACAACATTTCACAGATGGGGAAAATTCAAAGCCATATTGCAGCAAGACCATGAGAAAGCAGCAAGCACCCAAAGAAAGTAGATGCAATTGTAATGGCATGTTGTGTCTGTGGTCTGAACTTATTATCCATACATCAGTTTGCAGTATCTTTGCAAAGAATTTCTGATTAAAACAATATTCACTTTCCTAAAATCTCCATAGATACCCTTTTCCTACTAGAAATCTTCCATCTCATATAAGGGTATGTAGCAATTCATTAGCAGCAGGTGTTTGCTCTTGTTATGCCAGCAAACAGGAAAATGATATAAAGGAAATCAGTAGACTCTGACTTTCTGCCCTAAAAAGCTGACAGTGACAGCTACCACTAAGTGAGCTCTTGGTAATAGCAATTTGATGCACTTCCATCAGTAGTTGTTGTGTTTTTCTTTAACTTCGCTTGTTTGCTTGTTTGTTTCCTGAATGTTTACTGCAGGTTGGTTTGGGTTTTTTAAAGTTTTTCTGGCCTGATTGGGGAAAAATTCATTCAGACTTTATCAAGGAAGTATTTTTCAGACTCTTTGGCTTATACTTCACCTTTCTGAGAGTTTAATATTCAAAATCTGATGTCAGAACTGAGTGATTCATCACCTAATGTATAGACTATCTTCTGGCTAATTTAAAAACTGTAAACCTTTTCTTCTACTAAAACAGATAACACAGGTATTGTTAGGGATCTAAATGACATAAATGGCACAAGGGTTTACAAGAAAGAATATTTGTAAGATTCAAAACAAACAAATAAAATGAAAGTAAATACTTCTTGAAACACAGAAAAATACAACTTTCTCATTGGTCATCTAGCTGTGGCCTTCATAAAATATGCATAATTGTAGCAAAAGATAAGGGGAGAAGCTTAAAACTTTCAGTGCCACAGAAGTTAGCAAAGCAAAGAAAGAGGCTCTCATAGCTATGTGTCACTCTGCTATTAAAGGCTAAAATGCTATTTATTATCATAAAGCCATAGAATCATAGAATGATTTGGGTTGGAAGGGACCTTAAAAATCATCTCTCTCCAATGCTCCCTGCCATATGCAAGGATGCCACTCACTGGATTGGGCTGATCAGGGCCCCATCCAGCCTGACCTTGAACACTCCCCAGTTGTGGGGCACCCACAGCTTCTCTGAGCAACCTGTTCCAGTGCTACACCACACTCTGAGTAAAGAATTTCTTCTTAACATCTAATCTAAACCTGCTTTCTTTCATTTTAAAACCTTTGCCCCTTGTTCTGTCACTATCTGTCCATATAAAATGTCTTTCTCCCTCTGTTTCATAAGCCACCTTAAGGCACTGGAAGGCCCCAATGAGGTCTCCCCAGAACCTTCTCTTCTCTAGGCTGAACAATTCCAATTCGCTCAGCCTGTCCTGTAGGAGAGGTGCTCCAACCCTCTGAACATCTTTGTGGCCCATACTGAATAGAACGTCACCTTAGAAAGTTGAACCCAATAGTTTTACCAATTCAGCCTTCATATGATAAAATACAGTATCACAGAAAACTTAAACCTACATAAAGAAAAACTGCTACTGAACACCAGAACTATTTATTGTGATACCAGTATTGTGAAGAGCAAGTCAATAACTGTATGAAAACCGAAGTCATATGGATAAAGGTCAAGAAAGAAATTAGTGCATAAAATTTTGAGGCAGAATGCAAAGAGAATCATGTCTTTACAAAGAATAGTAGGATTAAAAGAGCCTGGTTTTGAGAGACCTCAGAAACCACTGTTGTAATCTGCTGCTTTACATTTTACAAAGCAGAGTAGATGCCTGATATTGAAGATTTCCTTTGATGGAAGATTGCTGGGTTATGCAAACCTGGAATATGCAGGTTTACAATACTGCAATGAGAGGGTGGGACATATGAGTCCTTTTTGCTAATGCACTGAGCTTACTGAGGAAAGGAAGCTTAACAGAATACAAAAGGTCACGTAGGGATAACAAGGGCTTTTGTGCCCATTGCCAGCTATGGCTTTATTTGTCTTTACAAATATGTCTCATCTTCCATTCTTCACTTTTGTTTGGAACCAGAAAAGTATTAAAAATCTGAATTTCAGAGTATTTTCAATGTGTTTGCACTGTGCAGCCAAATTTGGTGCAGTAACAGCAGAGTTTTTCTTCAGCTCAAGTAGTGGAACACTGTGTTGTTCAAGTGAGGAAAACAAAACTCTGTCTTCAGCAACCAAAAGTCTTAGCCATTTATAAAAGGTTTCGGCTCATACATTTGAAGGCCAGAAGGATTCACTGTGACCTGAAGAAGGCCAGAAGGATTCACTCTGACCTGCAGGCTAACATGAAGCATAAGATGTCAGTAAATAACTTGACATCAAGGCGCATCTTCCTTGGCTCCAATTCAGTACAAATCAATGCTAAATTGGTAGGGCTCTTGAAATCGACTGGTTCTTCAATATACACACATAAAGAATTGTTCAATCTGTTCCTCTGCAGTTTGCTGTTATGACCTAATTATGCATCTGTGTTTTGGTTTTAGTTTCATCTTGTCTTTATGGTTATAATCTACTTTCCTCATTATTTTTGTTTATAGCAGTAAAAATTAAGATGAAAATGTTTTCTTTGAGCTTGGATATTACAGGATAATACTGGTATGACTTTGAGGGTATAGCATGACAATTAAATAAATTTGACTAAATTTGGAATCTTTCTTTCTAGGTTTTTGTGTAAATTCTATTTTTATGGGTAATACCCATAACATTGCCCGTCGGTTAGTGTTTTTCAGTTAGCAAAAAGAAGCAGTGCATGTTCTGCCTTAATCTTTGATACACCTCTAGGCTTTTACGTAAGTTTTATACTCTCTAGTGAACCTAATTCAATTCAGTTTATTTACCCACAGATATAGTTCTGTAGTAGGAAGAATACAATCCTGGTTCTAATTTTTTTTCTCATGTGGCTGCACAGAGTTTCTAAAATCAATCAGACAGAATGAAACAAGGCAGTAAAGACCTACCACTGTATCTCTATACTGCTAGCCTTCCTTTCCATCCCAAAGCTTTGCATAATCTCAGTCAGAGCCAAACTGATCACCAGCCTGCTATCCTTCATTCCTACATTATTTTTGTTCCTCTTCTGAAAATATTTTATAGCATTATTATTCTGCAATCTTTTCAACAGCTCATATAAAAGTCTAAAAACATAATGTTCTTGAGTTATCTTCCAGAGTGCCCTTAGTTTTTTCCTCAAATGTTGTTGGGCTTTCTACCTGAAGAGCAAAGTCTTGCTCTGGTAGCAATTTCTAGTTATTTAGCCCAAAATTCAGTATTTTAATATTAAGAACTTTGGAAGACAATGAAAAAATTGTGCCCTTGTTCAGTTTTACATTTTCAGTGGCCTTTTTTAATTAACACTGAGTAAGTGTTTGCAATGAAGACAGCAATAAGCAAAGGAACAGGTTTGCAAATTCAGGACTGTTGCTCTATGAGTGCAGGAAACTGCACACAGGAGTATAATTGCCACCATAGTGAAGAGCCAGCATGAAGAAAGATTTTAGGCATTCTCGTCAGGAAGGGAAATGACATAGAAGCATACAGAAGCATACAGAAATGGGATCTCAGGCAAATTAGTACAGCAGCATATCTCACTTGTAACAAGTGCTGGATGAGGGGTGGGATTTTCTCTCCCTCTCCATTGAGATATATGTGCCTAGCTCCATTTGCTCCCTTATACATCGCTCCCAGGGGTTGCTTCCTTTCAAAAGCACAAAGAGCAAGGAAATGCTAGGATGGCACAGAATTAGAAACAATTTTCTGAAGAGCTCCCTGTCACCATAGTCTTCCAAAGACCACAGGTTTCTTTTGATGCTTTGGAAAATTGAAAATTGACATTTCAGAGGAAGTGAGTGAGAGACAGACTGGAAAATCCTATCTCAGTTTTTGGTTCTGGGTTCTTCAAATTTTGTCACTAAAGTTTTATAAAGAACTGGCTCAAAGCTGGATGGGAAACAAGAATGTAATCTTGTGAGAACAATCAAGATTTCAGGTCTATACTGGAAATAAAGCTTGGCTTTCTTGGAGGGTTATCAGCTTGGGGTTTGGGGGATTTTAGTTTTGCAGAAAGGAAAAAGCAGGGGAGATCTTACCTGTTATCATCTCCCTCTAACACTTTCTCTTCTCCGCTGTCATTTTTGCCCTCTTTCTTTAGCAAACAGCTCATAAATTAGAATATTTAACTAATATAAGGGTGACCCTGGCTTGAGTCCCTGTTCTGTCTGATGAGATTTGAGCTAATCCTCAGGGTATTGGCAGCCTCAGAAGGGCCTGGCTGGCCATTTTGCTGAGGTCCCACCCTGGACCCGTGACACAACCCTGAATTCGTTCCACTGAGCTAGATACGACTTCGTGGAAAGCTTGTATTTCAGTCGGCCAGTATTTCTTCACTGCAGGGAAAAAAAAAACCTGTCCAGCTCTAATTTTGCTGTCACAATTAAAGGAGTCATATTGACTCTTGGTATTTCGCAGCGATAAATGCAAGCAGGTTATATGAAAGATAACTACAATATTATTATAATAAAAAAATTACTGAATTACCCTGATCCTGATTTCTTTTTGTCTTTTTTCTTCTTGTTGGCCTTCTCTTTTTTCCCTTTTTTATCAGCCTTTTTGTCTGCTTTCTTGTCATTTTTACCTTTCCCACTTTTACCCCCTTTCTCTTCTTCTTCTTCTTCTTCACCATCTTCCTTGGATTTTTGATTTGCCTGATTCTTCCTGGATTTTGCAGGTTCCATATCAGAATCACTGGCCTCATTTCCAGCTGCTCGTCCTCGTCTACGGTTTCTGTGCCTGCGATGCCCAGCTCTCCTTGTCCCATCTTCATCATCCTCATCCTCCTCATCACCATGCCTGTCTCTCCCTCTGGCATGTGCCCTTCTGGGTCTTGGTGCTGCTCTCTTCCTCCCTTTATCTGTGATTGATTAAAAAATGTAAGAATACCTGAGAGAAGGGATTATGTTAGAAGGAGACCTCTCCTCCTGCTTCGTTCTTACTAATAATGAGAAAGCATCTGTGTCTGGCCTCAAAACAACCCACATTACTGACCTGTTCCTTTGACATTTTCTTCATTCTCAACTGCACTGCCTTCTTCATTTTCAACATCACTGCCATCTGTGAAGTGAAAACAAAAGCCATTGCATGTGAAGAATGCTTCGGCCATTAGGAATACAGGGATTTCAATAAATTCTTGGCAATTACTGCTTTGTACTTGTTTGAAACATCTTGTGAACCCAACTTTTTGGAACATGGCAGATAGTTTTCAAGAGGTAAGATGAAGACAGAAAAAAATCCTACACTTTCCTTTGGCACTCAAATAAAGAAGCCTCAAGGTGATGCCATGAAGAACTGTTTCTCATGGAAGAAATATATAGGAAAGGAGGATGTTAAAAATACCCTAAAATTTGGAGAACAAGGATGAAAAGTCTTCTCAGACAATTTTCTGTGATTTTCTTAAACATGAAAGATAAATCGCTGGCTGAGATTAAAAGATAGTAAAAGAATAATTTTCTGATTTGACTGACTGGAGGGCATGAATCTTCAGAGCTGCAGCATAGCTGAAGAGTGCAGCTCCAGAAGAAAGAGGAGACCTGGTCTCAGTGCCAGCAACCAAATCTCTAAGCACAGAGACAAAACTTGATCCAGCTCACTTGTATGCTCTACCACAGTCCTGTTCTACCACCCTGCCACATGAGATGCTTTTAATATTGAAGGCTTTAGAGGCATAGCCTATTTACAGAAGATTGTGGTGCTTCCCCTTAGAAACATCTTTGGTTTGGAGCAGACCTCTTGCTTAATTTTTTCATTCTCAAGAGGTTCAATAGAGAAACAATGTGTGTGCTACCCACCAATAAGCAGAAAAGTATCACTTCATGTGCCTGGTACATTTTGAAACTGTGATAATAGATATATAGAGAATAAATTAAAATATTCTCATACATATCTATCCATCATAATATCTAATTCATATCTAATTAATATGTTCTTTGAATATGCTGGTATGAGCATATTACTTCATATCAGTCACTTCTGAAACTGCTACTGATATTCCCTAGCAATGTTTCTTCAGAAGCAATACCTGAGAAGTCAGATGCTAATGTGCTCTCTATAGGTATCTTTGAGCTTGTACATGTGGAAAAGCACTTTAGACCCATCAGTGGAATTTAGAGAAATAGGTGGTAGTAGGAAATTTATGAGAAGACTAAGAGAGATTACCATGAAATTGTAGAAGTAGGTAGCAGTCATTCCACTCCTATATAATCTGCATGTTCCATGTGTATGTTGTCCAGTTTCCACTCTGTTCAGACAGGACAGGTAATAGGTAATCATCTCTATAGTTGCAGTTTTTAGTCAAGAAACTGCAGGTACCTTCCTTTTCTCATCCATCTATAACAGTTCTGAATTTTTCTCTATGTTTCTTCTTCACCCATTCCCTAGTTCCCCAGCCTCTTTTATAAATTTTACTGAGCCACTAGTGACTCATTGAAAATTTATATACAAATTTATTTATTTATGGACTGCTGTAACTAACTATGAAGCACAATTTCCTGGCTTTGCCTAGTATCAAATAAAATAAGTAAAATATGTAATGCTGCAAACAAGAAGAATTTAAGGTCTTGTTTTATTATGTGGGGGTAAGAGGCAGAGAGTTATTAACTAGAATTTAACTGGTATATTAAAACTGGGTCTAACTTCCCTCCCCAAAATATTTAATTGTAATTAACACTTTGTACCATTCATACAGCACCTGCACCATAATTTTTAAGATTATGCAAAAATATTGTCATTTGATATCACTGAAATGTGACAGTAACTGCTGCTTTGTTCTGTCTGGACACATGCCTTCTGCTGCTGGCAGTAACAGGATCTCCTGTGATAAAGGCCATTGTGCTGCTATTGAAAGCTTACAAAGATGAAGACAGACACCTCTAAAGAGACACCTCACATGCAACAGTAGGGCACTATCTCGTATCAAAAAAAATGTTTTTTGCTGATCCCTTATGGCCAAACAGAAATTCTCGGAAAAGCACTTTAGTGGTCAGAGATTGGCTTCAGTGTGGAATGTGATGAGCCCATACAACAAGCAAACAAATGGAAGTTTATCATATATACTGAAACATGCATTAGCATTGAAGTGTACCAAGCTTGAGTTGACATCATACTGATATATGCATGACAGTGACCAGGGACTGTGCGACACAGAGACCAAAATAAGGTAGAAGATAGTTGCTGGAGTCTGTTCAATTCTAGTTACATAAGGATAACAAATTCACTACACTGAAAATTTGAGATACAATAGAATTCTAAGCTAATTTACAGATTTCAGACTGCTTGAAGTAAATACTCTGAAAACTACTATGGGGGAATGTATCTGAATACTTAGTTCTGTGTGTTAATAGGTTTTTTTCATCTAAACTATCTTGCACATGAGTGACAAAGAACAATTTGTTAAAAAATAACAAAAAAGCCTAAAATCAAACAGAAATAGATATTGTCACAAAACAAAGAAAGCATGGCTTGTGACAGCTGTGACAGCAGCTGATGTTTAGAATAGAAAAATCACTGAGGAGAGGCAATAGAAGAACTTTGCTACCCATGAGAACTGTCCTGACCCCATATGCATGGGTTCATGCAAGCTACATAGCCACCCCACACTGCATCCACATTGCAGCTACTGTGGTGACTTGTATTTCATACAAGCTGTATTAATAACTGTCTTTTTGTGTCTGATGGTTTTGCAATTATTATTGAAAGACTAGTGTTGAAAATTAACTGTGTATTTGAGTAATAAGAGATAAATAAACATTGCGGTATGTAATATTATTATTATCATTATCATTATTACTATTATTATAATTAAGCTATTTCAGGTCATAAACTCTGTGATACTTTTCAAAGAGGAAAGGAAGAGCCTAGGCAGCTCACAACGCAACAATTTAGGTGCTTGAGTAAAAGCCTCTCCTAATGAATTACCAGAGAAGCATTTCAGCAATACACAAATTACACTTTGTGGTGACACTATATCTAAATGCAGTTTAGCACTTAATTTAAATGTTCTGCTGCAAACCACAGCATAGAGACATAGTGGAATGCATTCCTCAGGCACTGTGTTGGCATCCTACAGAATCAGGAAAAGCATTTTTTATTTTTTGGTTAAACTTAAATCATAGTATTTGTCACAGAAACAAAATCTTCAAGGGATAAAGGAAATCCACATACTGACCATGGGAATTTTTAAACAGATTTTCATGTGATCCCACTTATCAAAATTTCAGTGAATCCTCCTGTAAAAGCAACTAAGTCTCATGAAAGCACTGTCTAGAATTACTAATTTTTTCAGAAAAGGGTTAATAGAACCCCTTATCTTCACAGTGTTAATATTCATTGGGCTAATAGCAGCCTTTGACTCAGCTAACTTGAGTTACTGTGACCCAGAGCAAAAGCTCAAATGCTACATCTTCCAAGATACCTCTTCTTGTCCTAATGACAGTATATTTGCATATGTATCACTAAATATATTTGCAGATATAGTCCATAACTACTCTTACTCTATGAAATCCAATCACTTTCTTATCTTTTTTTCCACAGTAGTTTAAGGGAAACTTTCTCATCTTTCTAGATTAAGGGCAGTGATAGTGTAATCTAAGTAAGCTATCATTTTACCTGAAGTCTTATTTAGACTATGGCCATAAATAAGACTACAAGACTTAGAGAAGGTGCTCTGAATATGGACTCAGACTAACCTCCAAGTCACAGCCACAAGAAGAACAGCAGACAGCTCAGGAGAGAGCTCCAAATATTGGCAGGTTGGCTGATGAGGAAATTAAGGACAGAAAAAAAATGCATAATACCATAATCTTTGCTCGAAGAGGTGCCTATTTAGCATATCCTAAGGATTGCTAAAATCCTTACCTTGTTTTCCCAAGTTGTTTGTACACCTTCTACCAGAAGCAACTACCCAGATTTCATGGTCTGGATTTTTTTTAAAATTTATTCTATATTGACACAGTTTTCTGGATCATTCACTGTGAGACGGATAATTCTTGAAACTAATTCATGCAACTTGGCCCATTCTCGTAATGTCTGTGCTCCTACTACTACTGAGTAAAACTGACTGTTGCTAAGCAATTCTGCATTTTGGTTCTATAAAAAAATTAGTGGAATGCAAAGTAACCTATACATCAAAAAATGCTGGCAGACTTTTTGTATATGCTATAAAGTAAATTTCTACTTAATTAATTGTCAAGCCAATTAAATGGATAATCTACCAACAGAGCCTTGTAAACAATTTTTGTAAAAAATTACAATTTTGCTCTAAACTGGACCATGTCTTTTCAGTGCTGGAAAGACATCAGCCTAGACAGATAATAAACTGAGTGTCCAACATGAGGAAATGTAGCCATGCAAGATTATATTACACAATAAATGCCTGTCAAGTACTAGTCAAAAAGAGGGAAGAGTTGCGTAATATTCAGTTCTGTATATTTACATACATTTCCATCTTATTCTTTCTGATCGTGAAAATATGAGTATCTCACAACACTTCTGTAAGAATAAATATCACTAGAAGTAACAGCTGTGATACGCACCAGAAATAATACACCAAAATATCACAGAAATACTACTGCAAGAGTGAATTAGTGCAGACTTCAACATCCAAGATTTGAGCCCTTAACACTGCAGACCCAATCCTCTTAGTGTCTTTCCATACTTTGGGAGGAACACCTTGGCCCACCTTGGGCACAAGAGAAGATAGCTTGAAACACAGAAATTTCAAATAAAAATCACATTTATACAGCAACAATAACACTCAGTATTTGAGACTATGTTTTTTTTTCCTCTGTTATTCCCAGTTAGTGTTAGAGTTTTCACTTCCAATGAACAAAAATAAAAGCCACACAACTCAAAAAATATATCCTGACCAGCAATAGTTAAGCATTTATAAAGTAAAATAATTATTACTATTCAGTTGCACACAAACTGGATGATATATTGCTTATTTTTCCCACCTAAACTGGCAATATCATAAATACTAAATTAGGCAGAATATTTATGCTACAATGTCATAATGCCACCAGGGTCTCGGAAGACTTACTAGTCTTAATGTACAAGCTGTGTCCTGCAGACCTGTATGCCCAAAGAGTTTCCAGAAATTTTCTCAGGGGCAATGAGTTTTTCTTTCTGCAGTAAAAAAATTTGCCCAACTAATTGTAGCCCAGATGAAATTTGAAAATCACAGCTGGGCACCACAAGGAGAAAATTGAATCCATTCAATTCACATCCCTAAAGAGCTCATTTCTCCACTGCTAAGAAAAAATTACTGAATTCCTACTAGAATGGCAGAGACTGAGCTCACATAGGTCATGCTGACACTGTAACTAGCAAGGGATGCATCATCTGATTACACTCTCCTCTTTCTAGTCTCCTTCTGGGCCCCGCTTGCACATGGCAAGGTTTGATAGCTGTCTCTCAGTTTGTGGGTCAGGACGTCTTGTAGGCAATCCTTCCCTTCAGGGATAAGTAAGTGGTTTATTGTGTGGTTTCCATGCAAGGATTTTAGGCCAGATCTGATTTTACTGTTATAAAACTTAGAAAAGATAGAGGAGGAAGACGGTCCAGTGAGAAGCACCTCAGTATTTCAGCCCCTTTAGGGAAACATGCGTAAAAGTTTACAGGTCTCTGTATCTTACTCCATCTCTCTGGACACACCTGTGTTTCCCTACCCATGCCTGACAAAGATCTGACCATTGAGTGTTTTGCCTTAGCCAAGGCTAGAGAGCTGACAAGCTTGCAGGACTCATCGAGCTGCATTTTGTCTTCATCACGCAATGGTCTGGTGATGGGCAATGGTTCATGTTTGTTGCAGTCTTTACTGCAAGAACTAGGATCAGAATATTAAGTGTTCGATACACTCTAAGAAGTCTGATACTGCACTAAATCATACCAATCTGACCGTTTCAGATTCTGAAATAGGATTTACTTAGCTTATTATCATTCACTAATAATACTGTTAAAATGGGAAGAACACATGATAAAATGGAGAAAAGAGTTTATGTACACACTACAAATGTAGTATTCTCAGCAGATCTGAAGTAAATACGTTTTTTTTACTGTATTATGAGAAGGAAGCTCTTTAAAGGTTGATAACTAGAGCTGACTAGCTCACCACATATCCTTTTCACTATATTTAGAGGGCAATAGGCACTTTCCAACTGCTCTGTTTTGAAAATCCACTCTGAAGATTTTTGCCCAATGTGTTCTTTTCCTGGATGAGATGCCAGGAACAATTAATCCACATTCATGAACTCAGCATAATGAACCATACGTCTCCTACTATCATAGACTTTGCAGCAGACATGCTATGAAACAAGAAGAATCACCAAACCAAGAATGGCTTCACTAGAGATAAAGATATCAAAAAGCAAAAAAGGCATTATTTGAAACTGTTGTAAGAATATTCCTCAGGGCTGTCAGTGGTGGTGAAACAAAACCCCCTATAAAGAAACCACTGCTAGATTAGTTGCTGAGTTCTGTGCTTTATAACTCCAGCCCCTGGGCCGTTTTGAGTTAGAAGTGGATTGAGAACTACATTCTGAAGATGTCTCATAGTTACTTGTAATGGAGCTCCAGCTTTTCAAGTGTTCTGAAATCAGAATGCAGTCCTAAGTTTACTCAAATAATCTCATCTCCAAACATACGCATAACTGTCATGAAGATTGTTAGATTTTATTGCAAATTATATATACAGGATACATTTTCAGGAAAAAAAAAGTGTCATAGAGTCATCATGATTCTGCATCAAAAATCTGTACCTTCTCCAGGTGAAAAGTGTGCAGTATTGGCTCACCATGGGAATATAGATATCATCTAAAATCTGAATTAATAATAAATCAGAATCAGAATACAAGTCAACTCAGTCAGATATTTGCAAGTAAATGGCAGGTGTTTATGGTAAATTTAGAACGTTGTTATTCTTAGAATTTGTTTATTCTAAATGTTTATAAATATGTATTGGTTCTCTGGTCATGCTCATACTGTTTTTATGGAGATAAAAAATTCTTTTGTAGCCATTAAGTATTTTGCCTATGCTACATTAAATTCTGTGATTATCCTGTGTTAAAATGAGTTCTATTAACAAATACTTCTTGAAAATTAAATTGGTCAGTAAAGGGTGTTGCAGCAAAAAAAATCAAAGTGAATGAAAATAACAGAGGAACTCAGACAACAAAAGGTGAAAAAATAGGATGGACTTCTAAAATGAACTGCATGTTATATTTTGTCAAAATACCCAGCAGTCCCTTCTGATTTTTTTTTAATAGAAGTAGAGTATATTTTATTACTACTGAGTGTTCCAATTATGGATCAAAAATCTAGAAAGCGCTGTTTAGAAGTACAAGCCCTGGTACTTAGTAAAACCTAAAGAATAAGGTCCCTGGCAATTTTCTTCCATGCTGAAGACAAGAAATATCATGCTTGTTGCATACAACAGAGATCCATATTTTAGAAAGAGTAGTGCTGCTCGTGAGAACTAAGAGCATTTCCCATATTAGACTTGCCTTGCACATTGCCAGAATAAGCCACTAGGTATTATTATCCTACAAAAACCTTTCTTAGATCCAGAACAGAGTAGTATCAGTGTAGAAATATTGTTAATCTTAGGGTGAAGACTGTTTGACCTTTCATACCAAATACTGAAAGCAGTAAGAAAAGGAGGCATTGTTTTTGTGTACCTCACAGAAGCCACAAAATAATCTTGTTTTCTTAGTCTTTCCTACAAACGACATACAAATGTAAGAAAAATATCAGGGCTGTGGTAGCAATCTTTCAATTTAATAACTAGTAAAGCCACACTACCATGCTACAACCAGTCCACCTCCACAATAAAACACATTTCTGGACAAAAGATAATGAATTGGGACTAATGAGATTTTATATTAAAGGGAAGTAGAAGAAAACAGAACTTGCACATTGTTAAACGGCATGCAGAAAATGAGTATGTGCTAAAGTTGCACATTATTGTATTTGTAATTACCATTTCCTTCTGTTGAGTTGTCTTGTTTAGGCATCGTGACTGTTTCACAGGGCTGCTGCAGGTGGTGCCTGCACAGGAGAGCGTCTGGAGGCTGAGTGGTTCAAGATGAAGCATACCACAATATCACCCTGCTTGTCACTGAACGGATGGTGCTGGTGAAGTTTCACTCATTGAAATATAAGAAGATACTAATTTCGTAAGTGATAAATCTTTCATGAACGTTTAGTTTACTATTTAGGTTTGGAATGCTAGGATTGAAAGAAGTTATTCACCTTCTTTATTTTTATTGCTGAAAATAACAAAAACTCTTCTGCAATGTGCTTACTTTTGACTAACATTAATTTTTAAGTCTTTAAGTGCCTTACTGAGGAAGGAGGTTGTACAATGTCCACACGAATGCTCTGATGCTGTGTACACATCTACATTTCTGCATGTGAAGGAAGTTAGAGAGATTATTTTTCTGTCAGGAAAAGTCAGCTTGTACCTTAAACAGGCTTAAATTGCATAGCTTTAACAGAACAGCCTGACACTGATTTAAAAAATCTTAGCAAAATGAGGCAGATGCTATTAAGACTCTTGCTTCTGCCTTTATCCAGATACTACACACAAAGTTTACCAGCTTTACCCTGGTGGGCCTTTTATCTAAATTAGCAGTGAAAGAAAGTGAAAATGTAGTTTACAAGCCAAGCCAGGCTTGGAAGTAAGAGATTTGAAAGGATATGTTACAAATAAAACAAAAAGAAATACAATTATTGCATTAAGAATTTGTATTTAATTAGATAATTTCATCATAACTCCTCACCTAAAATTCTTTCACTGTGACCCAGCTGAAAAAGAGTGTAAGCATCTGCAGAATAGCCTACCTTCTCAGATGCTCCTGAGTGGTTTCTGGATCCTCTTACACACCTGGCTATGAAAGCCATTTTTTTCCTTTGGAGCTGTCATTCAGATGTCTGAAGGAAGTTTATCTGGAAGTTAATCCTGTAATGTTGGCTACCTTACCTTTCCATTTTCATGCTTTAGGATTGGGCTCGGGTTTCTTTTGTTTTGTTTCAAAATATGTTCCTATTTCTGTTAGAACATTAACATTGTGTATTTGAAATATTCCCGAGGAGATTACGCTTATCTTTACAATTACAAGAGTGCCTTTGCCTGTTTTCTGAACTATTACTATTTCCTTTTGCTACATTCTCATATTAGTCAGTGCATAACATCCCAGATCCTGTATTTTTGTATACTTGGGAAAGACTTTAAGGCAAAACAAGAAATTTAAGAAAACACTTAAATAATCTCTGAATATCCCTAGTTAGACTATGTTTCAAGTATCAGAAAAGTAATAATCTTGTCCTAAAAGTTCAGTTAGTGGAGTTCTTTAATAACAGAAAGAACATCTTAGGAAGAATGATGAGCAAGGAATTCAAATTAATGGTTCTGCAAGCATTTGCAAAAAGAAGCAGTCAAAAAATTCTGACTATTTTTTATAGTAGCAGGCAAAAGAGGACCATAATACTGGAACTATAAGCCTTCTTCCAAATTTAAAGTTAATTATTCCTTGCTTGCATCTATCAGCCACATTGGAAAATATTTTACTGGGTAGATAAAAAGGAAAGGGACATATATTGAGGGTTGACTCTTAGCCTAAAAAATGACAAAAGATGAAAACCAGAGGTGCAAAGGCAGTTTCTTAAAAGACACATAAATACAAGGATTAAGGTCATATATGCAGTCTGAATGTAGTCTATGGGTGAATATTTGCTATGACATACATGAATTGCACACTCCATTTTATTTGCTCCTCAAAGTGTCCTGACTTAGTTAGCAACCAGATTTCATTAAATACTTTTATCACAGTATAAATTGTCAGTGTTTCCAATCTGGTTTGTGGTTTATATTTGTGGCTGTAGAGTTAAATGTTTCTATGACTTCCACTACTTGCTGCCCCCATCAGTGTTGCCACTGTGGGGCTGTGAGGTAGACCAGATCACTAATCAAAGCAAATAATCAGTTTCTTAAGTCAGCTTAGTGCAGTGATCCCATCCACAGCACGGTCCACAAACAATTATATTAGCACAGAAGAGGTAGTCAAATTTTGACATGATGTGGGAAAGGGCAGCCAGGGTCAGGAGACAGGAAGAGGCTGCAAACCTTTGAAGACAGACTTGTCACTGGAGGTAACATAGCAAGGAGATATGTGCTAGATTCCCCTTTACCCTTGGAGTTCAAGTACTAATCAGAGATTGAGAACAAACAGTTCTCATTTACACTGGGTTTTCTTTACAGAATACAAGGCTTGAAAGACAAAAAAACCCAAAACCCCAAAAAAGCCCAAACCAAACCAAACCAAACCAACTAACTAAAACCAAAACAAACAAAAAAAAACCCAAAATACCCCAAAGTACTTTAATTTAGCTCTATACAATACCAATGACATCAGAACAATACAGAATGCTATTAATATATTTTTTAAATGTGAAAATAGCCCCGGTGTAGACAGGTTTAGAGAACTGGCCTCTACAGTCCTGACTGAGTTTGTTGAACATTGTGAAAGTTTTCATTGTTGGCAAACATATCACATTTTATTTCCTTTATTCAAATCTACATCTCTTTGTCAGAAATACTTACTGTATATTCCAAGAGCTGAGGCATGCATGGTAGGCAAAAGCTGAGGATGGAAATATACAATTATCTCTACCACAGTGGAAAACCCATAATGAAGGAGAGTGGGAAGTACTGCTCTGCATACCCTTCTGCATACTGCTGAAGTGATATCCATTTGATGGCCGTCTGCCAAACAGATAAATCCACCTGGAGAAAAGGGCAGTGACACCAAAGAATGATGACTTAACTATGTTTTGTAAAAACATTAAAGTCTCAGTAAATCTCAAGAGTCAATTTTGCTTGTAAACAGCTTTTAAGTTACAGTGCCACAATCTATCCACAAAGAACCACTGTAATTTCCTTCTTCACACTTCTACATAGCAGCTTTAAACCCTTTATACCACCACGAAATAAACTGAATGTTGATTTTTACATGTTTCAAGGTGAGTTTTTCCTCTGTTTCTAAACTTAATGCAAAACTCAGGACAATAAATTATTTTCTGACAGACTTGGCTAAAGGTTACTCTCTTCAGGATGGTCTTTTAAAATGCCATTTTGTTTAGAGGCAAGCAAAATGTATATTCTGCCTGCTGAAAGATTAGAGAGTTCTGCAAGTAGATACACAAATTATCTGAAGGCATGGCAGTATAGCCATACTAGCAAATGCACCTTTTTAATTCTAATGTTCTACTTAATGCCATTCTTTCCCTCATTCGGCATTCAAATGACTCAGATGAGTCTGGACAGTGTTAACTGGTAACTCTGTGCTTACTACCCTCATTATGTCACATCTTTTCACAGCTGAGTGGATGATTTTGCCAATCACGTCTGGGAGCAGCAGGAGGCTGCACCAGGAAGTGGCTGAGGTGGGATGGGGGTCAAAACTTCCCCTAGGGAGACCAGCCTGCAGCAGTGCTAGCAGAGCAGGCAGGAGACACTGGCACTGGGGGGACCCTGGCAAGGGTGAGAGGCACAGTCAGATGACAAATCAGATTGATTAATTTCATGCCAGAAATTTTCAAAAGCTGTCTCGCATTCTTTTTGAATATTCATTCCCAAGTCAAGAAGTTCAGCTCTTGAACATTGACTAGGGAATGCCATAAACAGAAACACAAGTAACATTCTGATGTCACACTGGTATTGACTGAGAAAAGACTTACAGCTTAAAACTATTGTAGACAGAACTTTATTTGTGTAGAGTTCTCTGAGCCCCTCATGAAAAGGAAATCTAACAACTAAGTCAAAGAAACTACAGAAAATTCCAATACACTTCTACAATTACTGTTTGTGAAGCCTTTGTGGCTTCTCTGTCATTTCTGAAATATTAGATATCATTTTTTTTAAAAAACTGGGATTTAACCTAAAAGCAGAGCAGGATGTAATTTTCATTAGATTCTCATGGTAGACAAAAGAACTGAGTTGGGAGAAAAACATCAAAAGTCTCACAAAGAAGTCATAAAAAAAATCAACTAAATTAATGTGAATCACAAGAAATTTGGGAGATATATGTGATTTAGAAGAATTTATCCAAATTGATCTTGATAACTGAATTTATCCTGCTCTATTAGTAATCAGAATATCTTACTAAAACCTCAAAAGCCATTTTAAAAGCAGAAATATTCACTAAAATTCTGTATTTTTAAATTAAAAAACATATTTAGCAGTTTCTACAGATCCATATGTTCTGTTCTTCTGAAAATGTTTAACTAAAAGCACTTGGGAATTTCATGTGAAGATATAAATATATACGTTTCCTCTGATGATAATGCTACTTAGAATTAAATAGTTCCACTTAGAATCATATTCTTTATTCTAGCCAAAATGAATGGCTGAATGAAAGGTCATTAATAGGGCTGCTTTCTTTATTAAGATCTGACAGCAAACACTACCAGCACAGACTGACAGTGTGATTGCTTGCAGCCCCTGCTATGCTGCCAAATGGGAACACTGTTCAAATAATCGCATTTACTACTTAGTTGTGACCACACCCAATTTATTTCTATGACTGGAAAAATACTAGCATGCTCAGACCCCTGGGCACAAAAACTGAGGCTTGAAATACATGCTTGAAACCATGAAGTCACATTCTTCTTAAAATCAAAACTCTCAAGTTAAGTACCCTTGAAAGAATTATTTGCAACATAAAAAAATCCCTTGAGAAAAATAAAATCAGTCAATGTAATAGGCACTAAAGCCTGTCTTAAAGTTAACTGTGATTAGTTAACTGTGAAAATTCAGATCATCAGCTAATGAAAATATTATAGAAAACTACACTATTATGATACGCGAGTGCGCTTTTCTTCACATAAGCTTTGGTATTTGCTGGAAGACAAAGGCAATTCTGCAAGAGTTTTTTCAGAGCACCCTTGCCCTTGTGTCTTAACACAACAGCATTGTGTCATCATTTAGCAGCACAAGATCCTTGGGAAAAGCACAGCCTCATGTTCCTGAGCACAGAGAACTCCAGCACCACTGTGATAAAATGCCACAGTCAACATTTTAAGTCTGAGGTGTTCTTGGTACTCCAAGCCCTGGCTCAACCTTCTAACCATCCCCAAGAGGAGGTAAGACAGCTGAGTACAAGCCATGGGAAGAACATTCTTTTCTTTTCCTGCTAAAGTTTCTTAATGCCTCAGAGGTTTCAGTATCCATTTTCTGTGGTTAACATGCCATGTTGCACAGTCCTGACCAAGGCTTCTTGGCCAAATTCTGGGAAAAAAATTTATAGTTCTATTAGCACATACTTGTTATCATTATGTGATGCAAAAATCACTGGTTAATTGGTGTTTTACGCACACACATATTCATGTCTGTCAAGTTATATTAATTGACTTTATGCTCCTCATTTATGCAGAAGTGGAGAAAAATTGTTTTAGTATTTCCATCCCTCTTTGGCAATCAAAATACAGAAAAGTAACAGGACAGAGCCTTCAAAAAACTTAAAGCCTATCATTCTGTCTGGAAAAATATTCAAAGATAAAAACATAGACAGTGTTGATGAATGATATGTCATATCTCTAGCTTCGAGGTAGAGGGACAGGTACATGCATACTTACATACATATACATGCATACACACATAGGACAGAGAGCCAAACAGATGGAAATTTGGACTACAATCTGCTGGGAAAAACTCCAGTGAACAGAGCAATATCAAACACTGGTGGGAGCACTAGTGGAGACCTGCAGGGCTCCATCCTCAGTCCTGTACTCAAGATCTTCATTGTATTCACTTGAATTCAGGACTCAGAGGAATACCTGCAGGTGACGCTAAATTGGAAAGCTGTCAACTCCTTTGAGGGCAGGAAGACCATGACAAATTAGAGAGATGTGCAATCACCAACTACATGAAGTTTAACAAGGACAAGTTCTGGATTCTGCACCTGGGACAGGGAAACCCTGAATGTACAGACAGCCTGGGGAAGGAGAGGCTGGAGAGCAGGGCCATGGAAAGGGACCTGGCGGTCCTGGTCACTGGAAAGGTGTACATGAGCCAGCAGTGCCCTGGCAGCCAGGAGGGCCAAGCGTGTCCTGGAGGGCATCAGGCACAGCACTGCCAGCTGGGCAAGGGAAGGGATTGTCCTGCTCTGCTCTGGGCTGGGGCGGCCTCACCTCAAGCCCTGTGCACAATTTGGGGCACCACAATATAAAACAAACATTGAGCTGTTTTAGAGAGTGTCCAAAGGAGGGCACAAGGATGGTGAAGGGTCAAGAGGGAAAGCCTTATGGGTAGTGGCTGAGGTCACTTGGTTTGTTCAGCCTGGAGAAGACTGAGGGGAGACCTCACTGTGATCTTCAGTGTCCTCACGAATGGAAGCGGAGGGGCAGGTACAGATCTCTTCTCTCTTGTGGCCAGTCAGAGAACTCAGGGAAATGGCATGGAGCTGAGTCAGGGGATGTTTACATTGGGTATCAGGAAAATGTTTTTACCCCAGAGGCTGTTGAGCACTGGAACAGGCTCTCTAAGGCTGTGGTGACAGCACCAAGCCTGTCTGAGTTCAAGAGTGTTTGGACAATGCTCTCAGGCACACAGTGTGATTCTTGGGATGTCCTGTGCAGGGCCACAGTTGGATTCAATGATCTGGGTGGGTTTCTTCCAACTCAGCTTATTCTGTAATTCTGTGATTCTATGACCTCTCCTGAGATTCTGCAGTTTCAGCTATCAACAGATGGCAATGCATGTGAACCAGCTGCACCTTAATGCCAGGGCTCCTTTCGCAGCAAAACCTGCAGTCCAAGGAAAATCACAGTCTCATTACTTATCAAAGCGGTTGGCCACTCAACAGATGTTTAGCTTAAAAGCAGCAAAACAGACAGCATGAAATTAAACTGCATTAATCTTGCTTTGTGTCAGTTATGTCCATTCTTTCCATGAGCTGCTAAATCTAAATTAATCAAGCATTTGGATGATAGAGATAAAATACCATTCTTGGTCAATCTGTCAGTGATATAAACAATACACTCTTCTGCTTCATTGTATGGAAATAACTTCAAAGCAACACCCAGACAGCAGCTAACTACAGGAGATAAAGGCTCTGGAAACAGTTCATTTTGCTATGACACACAAACCTTATTTTTTGGCTGGCGTTTCTAACAGTAAATGGATGCTTACATGAACAAGTATTACTACTTGACTGTTGCAATGGTCAAAACCATCTCGGAGAAGCCGAGAGGTCCCTAGACAGCAGAAGCACGCTGGTGGGACACCTCCGAGGTGTGAAATGCCCTCTGAGTGTTGGTTGGGTGGTCTCTCCCTAGATATGCTAATCCTCCTATGTTGATTGGCCTTGCCCTGGTCCCATGCTCCACCCCTCCCTTCTCCCCATTGATTGTGGTTGTATCTCCCCACCTTCTCCCCAACCCTATTGACCCTTTTCCTCTGTATCCGTAGTCGCTCAGAGTCATTTGCCCTCTTTCGTTGCTGGACACCTTCTGGAATAAACCATCCTCGGAACTCCACCCGACTGGGCTCTCTGAGTTCTTTGTCTCTGGTAACGCACGAGCTATCCAAGCTCTGGGGTGAGTGTGTGTTTGTGCCTTCCACCGGCACAGGTGAGAAAAGGTCTGCCTGCGCAGTACCGAATCTGCACTGGCTGGGATGATCTCTAAGCAATAGAGACACTTTCAGAATATGCAGAGGCCTATCCACTCCACCACCACTCCGCATTACTTGACAATGCAAAGAACAGGAGAAGAAAGCAAGAAGATGCTATATGCTTTATTCCATCTCTTCTTCCACCCAGGAGAAAAAGTAGAATCTTAATTCTACCTCCATGTATTCAAAAGGAACATGAATCAAAAACCTAAATGTGGCTGTAAGACTTAAACACCTACAAATAATTTTGTGCACCCATTGCTACAGGAACAACATGTAGCAACAATCTGCTACACAGGAGGCAGACATGACTACAGAGGCGGACAGGTGTAAATAAGTATTTTCACGTATGCTGACCTTGCCATTCACCTGTCCCTTCTTTAAAATAAAGTCCAGTTTTCCTCTAATAGGCAGTCACAGAAATTTATTTACCTCTATCATCCCTTCAAATCTATGGCTATCATTCCCATCCTCCCTATCACATTTGAAGATTTCTATTTAAGTCTATAAAGATATATAAGAAAAATGCAGGTGAAGGTGAAAGCTTTGCCCCAGTCTCAGAGAAAGGACATCACTGGTGTAAACAAGACACGGTGAGATGAATCCTGTGACTGAGGTACCATGCTGGAGGGTTACAGCCCCTTCAGGAGGCACAGGCAGGGCAGGTGAGGTGAAGGGGTGGTGTTTTATGTAAAGAGGGTCTGGAATGTATGGCTCTAGCAGCTGGAGATGACACCATGGAGACCCTTTGTGTAAGGATGAAGGGGAAGAAATTAAAGAGGATATGGGGAGAGCAGACTTAAGGGTGCTGGAGGAGCTCATTAGTAATGTCTTCTGAGGATCTCCTTTTGAATTTACTTGGGTCTGTGGATGCTGGTTACTTTTTCTGTCATCTCTTATGAGTGCAGGAGCAGGCAATTCCAAAGCATCAGAATTCAAGCTAGCAGGGCAGACCACCAGCTTGGCTGAGCAGGGATCTGCTTCCAGAACTCAGGCAGAAAATGAAGGTGTACAGACTTTGTAAACAAGGACAGGCAACACAGGAGGACTACAGCAATGCTGTTCCCTGATGTACAGAGAAAATCCATATAGCCAAAGTTCGATTGGAGTTCAGGCTGTTCAGCACTGTGAAGGACAACAAAAAGCACTTTACAAGTATTTGAATAGCTGAAGGAGAATCAGGCTCAACACTGGTCCATTGCTTGACAAGTCTAGTCATAAAAAGGGCCACAGACAAAGCAAAAACTTTAAAGCTTTTTTCAGCTGTGTCTTGAACACTGGTGGTGGGTTCTGGTGCCCCAAGTCCAGTGTTGGAAGACCATGACTGGGGGAAAGATAAACTCTCAGTCAGCTCCAGACTTGTTCAAAAATTGCTGCTTCCTTGATGCACATAAATCAATCCAAGGGGGCTCTTTCCAGGCTAGGGAGAGAGCTGGCTGATGGCATCTCATGATCTCTTTCCATTATTTTCAGCATCTTGGGAATCTGGAGATGTCGCAGTCAGCTAGAAGCTGGCAAATGTTGCTGCAATTTTCAGGAAGGGAAAAAAGGAAGGTTGGTAATTACAGGCCTGTCAGTGTCACTTCAGTGCCTGCTGCAATTACGAAGGAGGTTACCCTGGGAGTTACTGAAAAACACTTGAGAGGCAACAAAGTCATTGGTCACAACCAACACAGGTTAACAAAGGGAAAGTGCTGCTTAACTAAGTTAATTTCCTTTTATGACAAGGTCACCCATGTAGCTGAGTAAGGGAAGCCAGGAAAAGTGTGGGGTTTTTAATTATAGCAAAGCTTTCGATATTGTCTCTCACAGTATCCTTGTGGATAAATTGGCCAGCACACAGCTGAACGAGTCAATAATACTTTGGGTGAGCAATTGTCTGATGTGCTCGGCTCCAAGGGTTATATTTAGTGGGGTTAAAACAGATTGGCATTTAGGGCCAGTGCTCTTCATATGAATTTTTTATGTAAGTTTTTTATAAATTATCTGGGGACAGGGATCAAATGTAAATTCACTCAATGATTTTGCCTAACATACTAAGGAAGGAGAAACTGTGAACTCCTTTGAGGGTAGAGAGGCTTTAGAGAGTGACCTGGATAGACTAGAGAGCTGGGCAATCACCAACCATATGAAATTTAACAAGAACAAGTGCTGGATTCTGCATCTGAGATGGAAAAATCCTGTATATACATACAAACTGGGGCATAAGAGACCGGGAAGCTGCCCTGCAGAAAGACACTTGGGGATTTGGTTGGTGGCAAGTTGAACTTGAGCCAGCAGTGTCCCCCAGCAGCCAAAAGGGCCAACTGTTCCCTGGACGACCTCAACCATAGAATCACTGGCTGGTCAAGGAATATGACTGTCCCTGTCTCCGCTGCACTGGAGTGGCCTCACCTTGAATCTTGTGTCCAGTTCGGGGTGCCTCAATATAAGAACATCAAATTCTGGAGCATATTCAGGGGAGGGGGACCAGCCTGGTGAAAGGACTCAAGGGCAAGGGTTAAGAGGAGCACTGAGGTCACTTGGTTTGCGCATCTTGGAAAAAAGAAGGTTGGGGGTGACCCCATTAAAGGGAAGCAGTGGAGGGGGAGATGCTGACTTCCTCTCTCTGGGAACCAGTGATAGGACATAGGGAAAGGGAACGAAGCTGCACTAGGGGGAGTTCAGATTAATCATTAGGAAAAGATTCTTCACTGAATGCGTCATCAGTCACTGAAACAGGCTCTCCTGGGAACTGTTCACAGCACCAGGTCTATCAGAGGTCAGGAAGATTATGGATGATATTCTTAGTTATATGGTTGTTCCTGAGAGAAGCAGGGAAATGGACTCCATGATGTTTGTGAGTATCTTCTGATCTGACATATTCTAGGTTTCTGAGATTCTGTGATTAACTGTTTTGCCATTACTTATGTCTACAGTGTTTGTTTCAGTGGAGGCACTTGACCTTCTGTCCCAAGATATCTTCAAAGGCAGCAGAAATTATAAGGAATAGGAAGAAGCACTAAAAGGCCTAGGAAGGGCCAGGATGCTGAGATATGTGTAATGTTTCTCTGAATACCAGCATGAAGACTTTGTAGGTCTAGGAGCTGGTGGGGGGGTCTGGGTCCTGGATGCAGTGGGAGAAGTGAGGGGGGCAGCTTACCCTGTGGTCCTGGATAGAGTAACACACACACACACACAGAGAGAGAGAGAGAGAGAGAGAGAGAGAGAGAGAGAGAATGCTGGCAGTGAAAGCTACCCTGAAGGAGCTAATATGAAAGGTCTTGTAAGACAAGCACGACTGCTTTGAAGTACCTATTGTAGAGGAAAAGGGCCAGTAGATGGCACCCCAGTATATGTAACACTCTTCCTGGGTTGACAAGGACATGTAATGCCTGCTGGTTTACTCATCAGCTGTGTGCTGCTTTTCATCTGAAACGGGAAATCTGAATCTCTTTGTGATGTTGCAAATGCAGGTGCATGAAAGAGGCATCTCCCTAGCAGTCAGCATGAGTGTTCCTGGAAGTCTCCACAGTCCCCAAGGTCCTGATGGACCTTGTGGCCTCTACACTGATTCAGAATAGGTTTTCATTTCCGCAGGACAAGCTACTGATCAGTTAGCCAAAGTGTACCTGCAAACCAGAGTCAGCAAGGGCTTAACAGAGGAAAATATTTCAGAAAAATGACAAGCAGAGTATAGCTGTGGTGTGAATGTACAGACCCTTCTTGTCTTCTGACAGGATTCAACTTTTTGAAGTGCTTCCTTAAGTGGTGTTCTTTCCCCAGCATAAATGGGTTCAAGATTACAGCTGACCATTATTTTTTTCTCCAATGGAGCAGCACTGGTTGAGCTATTCTGAAATAGTGAAATGAGCAGAAGAAATGCACTTCAGATGCAGCCTGCAGTGCCTGGCCACATGCCTAGCTGGAGGTGGAGACATAGTACTGGAGCATCCCCAGGCTTCATTAAACCTTTGCAATGAGCTCTGACACTTTTAATGAAGAAATGGATATTAAAATTCTCATAAAATCAAGTAGTGCTTGGGTTTTGTACTCCATGTAGTGGATAAATGAAGAAACTGGGGAGACGGTCCAGTTTCTTGCCAAGTATAGTGTTTCTTCCAAACTCCTTTACACAACATATCATGCTTTGTCCATTTCATTTTTTTATTTTAATAATGAGGTCTTGCTGAAGGCTTAAATCCTCTTTAAATTTTCATCTTGATTTAGCTATAAAGAATGTTTTTCATTGTCTTCATCTAGATCAAAGTCACAGTTTAAGAGGGAGAAACAAAGCAGTGGAGAGGAGTGGTATCGCTTTAAACTAAAGCTGCCAGCGGAGGGGAACCTCAATCCGTCCCACTGCTGCCTGTCTCAGGCCAAGACCAGCCATAGATGCTCCCAGACTAGAGAGGGATCTTAGATCAGCAGGAGAACTGAGACTCTTCAAAAGGATTCCAGCCACTGCAGTTAGTGAGTCAGCTTCATAGGAAGTCATACCTAAATGCCTCTATGGAAATGCACACAACATGGGGTTAAAACCAGGAGGAATTAAGGACATACACTTGCCTGCAGGACTGTGATCTTACTGGAATCACAGATATGTAGTGAGGTGACTCTATGACTTGAGTCCTGGAATGGAGGGATGCAGGCAGTGGTGATGAGGAGGGATGTCTCCCTTCATGTCAGTGACCAGATGAAGTGCACAGAGCTCTGCCTGGGGATGGATGAGGAACCAACTGAGAGCTCATGTGCCAGGATTAAAGGCAGGGCAGGGACAGGTGACACTATAGAGGGCTCTGCTACAGGTTGCCTGGTCAGCAAGACCAAGGGGATGAGGCCCTCTACAGACAGATAGGAGCAGCCTCATATTCACAAGCCCTGGTCCTGATGGGGGTCTTCAAACGCTCTGATGTCGGCTGGAGGGACAACACAGCAGAGCACAGGCAATCCCAGAGGCTCCCTGAATACACTGATGACAACTGCCTTCTCCAAGTGATAGAAGAGCCAACAAGGAGAGGTGCTGTGCTGGACCTTGTTGTCACTTAGAATGAGAGGCTGATGTGAAAGGTGAAGCTCAAGGGCAGCCTGGGCTGCAGTGACCATAAAATAGTGCAGCTCAAGATCCTTGCAGCCAGCTCACTGTCTTGGACCTCAGCAGTGATGCATCCTTACAAAAAGGAAGTCAGGCAAAAATTCCAGGAGGCCTGTGTACATGAACAAGAAGCTCCTGGAAAAAATCAAATGCAAAAAGGAAGCCTACACAGAATGGAAACAGGGATGGATAACCTGGGGAACATATAGGTTAGGAAGGCTACAGCCATGATAGAATTAAACCTGGACAGGGACATCAAGAACAACAAGGAAAATTTCTATAGGCATGCTGGTGATAAGAGTAGGGATATGTGTACCCTGTCAAGAAGAAAATGGAAGACTGAATTTCCTGGGGTATGAAGAAGGCTGAGGCATTTGTGCTGAAGCCCTGCTTCCTGGGAAGTGGCTGAACATGGCATGCTGATCAGAAGTAGAGAATGAACTTTTTTTTTCCTCTTTGCTTGTGCATGCACAAGCTTTTGCTTTTGTGACAGTTAACTGCCTTATCTCACATGATTCATTCTCTTCTCTACCCTGTCCAGCTGGGAAGGGGTACAACAGAGCATCTTGGTGGGCACCTGGCATCTGGCCAAGGTCAACCCACCACAGTCCTTTTTGGTTCCCCAAAACCATAAAGGACTGGGGGGCTTGAGGGGCTTGAGACAACGGCAGATTTGATTGGGGTGTGCTAGATTGAATTACAGCTACTAGTGCTGTTCTGCTAGGAGTGAGCAGGCTCCTGTGTGTGCCACAGGGCTCTCTTTCCTGACCGTATGTTGGAGTCCAGTGCTTTTCAGTGGCCACTTTTTGCTTTTGCTGCTGCTGTACTGCTCATCACCTTCTTGTTTGTGCCTGGAACACTTTGGTTTCAACCACGGGGAACACCTGGGCTGGCTGTGGGCAGCGTGGTACTGCTGCTTTCAGTGCTGGACAGGCTGGAAGTCCAGTGTGAACTTGAGACGAAGGGACTGTGATGTGAATGAGTCCACGAGGGAGCAGAGATCTGCCTGCAGCCCATGGAGGACTAGGATGTCCTAGGACTGTGCTAATGGCGAGCTCCAGAAGGAACCCCTTGTTGTTGGCCAGGCTGAGAGCAAGGGGAGGTGTTCATTGCAGTGTTAAACCAGATAACCTAGTCTGAAAGGACCAGGGATGGAGATTGTAATGGATATAGCTTTAAACTGCTGTTAAGTCATAATTTGAGTTTTATGTTTCAGGAATTACAGTAACAGAAACTACCCAAACCAATGGCGAAACCTTACAAGAAACAGCTGCAGTGCAGCAGTGACACAATCTGACCTGGCTTTGGTCCTCAGTAATTCCAAACCGCACACCACCTCTCCGGTCCTGAGGGACCACCATAACAGATGGAGCCCAAAGTCATGGACTAAATTAATTCAGTAGGCATTTTGTGGACCTTTTATGGACATTTTTCAGGTGTGATCCATACAGCAAGGGAACAATATGTGTATATTCTATCACAGAATAGGAAGGGGGTGGTCATTAATGAGTTTATGTGGGACCTGTGCATGATGCAAATGGTGCGGCATAAGGAGGAATATGTGCTGGTTTCATCTGAGGTAGATATTAGATTTAGAAAACTTACTTTCATTTAAACTGATGGCAATCCTATGTACCCTAAAGAATATACTCTAGTAAATTGTGCAAATCAGTGCCTTGAGATATTGTGACAGCACACTGCATCTGTACACGCTGGGCTCTGTACACAAACTGCAGTCAACATTCCGCTTCCAGCAAATTTCCATCCTGGCTGCACTGGTGCAGGGTAAGAAAATACTGCAATACTTTAGTTTCTTCTTTCATTTCTATTTCTGCGTCTTCTATCATTGTTTCATAGTGTTTTTCTAGGAATTAACTGAAGCGTATAGTAACCGTTTGGGGTTTTTTCTGAGGTTCTGTGAGCATAAAATGAAAGTGTATCAACCTTCTCAAGGACTGAAAAGAGTCACTGTTGTGACTGCTGTGCAGAGCCAGCATACTGCTGTAGAGGGTGTCCAGATTAGTGGAGAGCCTAGTTCAGGTGAACATAGGAACACATGCACATGTGAGGCATTTCAGCAGCCTCATCCACAAAACCAATCAGCCATGACATGTTTAAATGACTAATCATGTTTCTTCTTACCAGATGGCATAAGCATGAGGTGTTTCTTTCTCAGCAAAGCCAGCGACAAAATCCCCATCAAGAATAGACCATGTTAAGGCCAGTGACCAGAGAGCAACCTGACCACTTGCTTCAAAGACTGTTCAAATCAGACATTGCAGGTTTGTGGAAGTCCTCCCACAGAAGACAGGGCGCTATTGCAATTCACCATTTCACTATTCTGGTTTTGGACATGTAAATCCATTGAAGTCCAGTTTTGGACCCACAAAAATTATGTAATACAGCAGCGAGCAAATCTCAAATATTTTGTGGCAATTATTTTTTCCTTATCTTAACATTTTACTCAGAATTTATAATGAACCTAATGTATATTTGACTCAACTAATTTACAGCTTAGTCTCTTGTAAGAGATTTACTACTTGTAAGTGTTGTTTCCACTCCTTTTTCTTCTCATAATTCAGTTTTAAAAAGTACTATGCATATCACATATTTTCAACCAAAAAGATTACATTTGATGAGATGAAACTAAAATAGATTTTATTATTGTATTTTTGTATTAATATGCCACTTTTGGGGAGTTAATTTTTAAAGTAAAAATTTCATTGACATAATTGTATAATGCAGAAGAGAAAAAATCATACAAAATTCCATTTTTCTTGATGACAGTGGTAAAATACTGCATGTATATATGCAATTCAAATTTCAGTATTTATATTAATGAACTAACATGATCAGTTCATCTTTTTGTGTTCTTTCTGTGGGGTAGGGAACAGAGATGGTCCTCAATCAGCAGGAGTCTTTTCAGTGTGTACAACTATTGATGATAGTTCTTCTATTAGTTTGTTTTACATTGATCATTAAAAAAGAACTTATTCATATACACACACCATTTGCAACAGTATGCACCTGTATTCTGTGTCTGTGAGACTAATTAAATTATTACTGTCAGCAGGTCAATTAAATCAGTATGGGGCACACAGGTACTGTAAGATTGCAGTGATCAACACTCAGTTGTTTTAATAGAGGGTATGCTCAGGAAAATACTGTCTTCCTAATTAGCAGGAAGCCCCAGAACAAACACATAGCCAGGAGTAATAATTTGTGCTCTCTCTCTGGTTTGTCATCATTTAGACAGCAAACAATCCATCACTTAGGGGGTTTTTTGTGACAAGAAAAAAATATGCATTATATATCATGTCATATATGCTTGTTTATTGAGTGAGTCAATACAAAGAGAACCATGGTAAAATGTGTTTCTGATTAATTACCAGCTCATGACATTATGCCAGTTACATTACTTAACTGCACTGATCACTGCTAGCTGCGACAAGCTCACACATCGCAGTGTTTATAGGGCACCCCATGATTTAAAAATGGAAGCTGACCTTCCTGTTTTTAACCACACTGATCTGTCATGTGGGAGCTGTGCCACTCTGGTAGAGGGTGCCAAGCCTAGCTAAGTTACTCATTGCCTCACGAGCCAAGAAAACACTGTGCTGGACTGTCCATGCCCTGACAGAGAGCTCATCTAAATCAATTTTTGGAGAGCTAAGGCTATGGGGATATTCTAAGGAGAGTTTCCATAGCAGAGGTATGTGTGAGGGCAAATAAAGTCCTTTAGACACCTCTGTTTGTCTTCAGGAGAGAACATAGAGCACAAATGAAGATACTGACTAAAATGCACAACAGTCAGTGAGACTCACATGTTTATGTAGTGCAGCTCTTAACACCCACTGAAGGTAATGGGACTTAATTAGAGGAAGTTTCCAATGACATTCCCATCTGAGGACCCAAACATGGAGCCACACTGAATTAGTGGGCTCTCATGAAAGCATTGGCAGTAACAATTATTATCACCCTCCACTGTGACACACAAGTACTAAAACACATGTGGGAAAGACTTGTTACAAGAAAGAGGCTGCCTCTGGAAACCATTCCACCTACATTTCGTAATTTCCTTCTATCTCACAGAATTCTTAAAAAATACTATATGACTTACAACAAGAGCCCATACAAAAATTTGTAGTTAAAATGTTTCTCCATGACAAAAGCAGAAGTCACCCATCCATGATGGACAACCCCACTGTTCCCAGCAATGTCAATATCCCTGACTACACAGGAACATCCTAGAAACACTTTAGACAAGTGAGCGAAGAGCAGTATTTTAAAAAAGCATCAGGAAAACCATTCTGTACTGCCAGTTTTTGTCATCTTCAAAAAGCTTCCCAGAACATAATTCAAAGTAACACTCCACTCTTTTTATGGCTTGTTATTTCAAAAACGTTTGTGTATTTTGCATAAATACAAATAAGAGCAGCTCTTCTGGACCAGGATGAAGGTCCCTCCTGCCTGTGGCATGAGCCTGATGGCCACATAAGTACCTCCAGCTGTGGAAGAGAGGCATCTCTGACTCTTCCCTCCAGTGCCCTCCTTACAGCCTCTCACCATTCTTAGTTCACAGGCTTCCCAAACCTGACACAGTTACTGTACATTAACCAGCCCTCGGGAATTCTTTTTCATTAATTTGTCCATCAACCCATGCATGATTTAGGTGCCCTTTCGCACCCTGACCCCTATCAGCCTGATGAGCCAGGGCCTCTGCCTGTTGATGCCTCCCAACATTCATTTTGGAAGAGACGGCAAGCAGATGTCCCTGCCTGGTACATTGCCCTCATTATTTGATAGATCCATGAGAAGCTTCACCAGCTTGCTCAGATATCTCAGACATGGCCAGGCTCTGCCAAGCCCTGCCACTCACCATGCCATGCATGCCGTGCCCATGCCAGCTGATGGCTTGCCGTCAAGGAAATAGTGCTGTTTTTTCCTGGGGCAGTAAAAAACTGGGATCCTGTGGGGACACAGAAGGATCACTCACCACAAGTTACAGTGAGAGACATCTGCTGAAAGGTGGAGCAGGGGCACTTTGGACCCTGGGAATCTCTCTGTAGAGACAAGTGGGATTCCAAAATAAAAGTAACACATTGCCATTTGGAATTAAGATTATGGCTCTTGTTTGTTCCTTTTGTTTCTTTATTTGTTGGTTCTTGATGCCTTTTTGCTTTCACTGACTGTTAGAAAGTTAAAAAAAAACCCAACCAAAACCAGCAACTACATGGACTAATGAACAATGTCCTTTTCTTTTACGAGTGGCGAGGGAGAGTTTGGCTTTTTACATGCAAAAAAAAAAAAAAGAACAACCTAAAGCAATCTGTTTCACCCTGTGACACAGACAATGTGTCACCCTGTGTGGACAATGGGATTTTTCAAAACTCCTTTCTAACGTCGTGAGCCACAGCATGCACACTGGAGAAGATTCTGCTTGATAGGGCCTCTGAAGTTTTTTCTTCCTCCTGTTGCCATCTCTCCACCTTGGATGGTGTCCCTGGCTGAGCCTCAGTGGCAGGGTAGAAAAACAAGTTCCTTGCCTGTTTGTATTGCATAGATGCTGTCCCTCTGCATGCCTTGGGACCACAAAAATATTTTTGAGACTACAGACAGAAATCACTGCACCGCACACAAAAAATCCTTGAGCCATTCCAGAGACTATCTCTAAACTCAACACACAGAAGCACATTTCTGCTTGATCAGAGGTAGTGCCTATTGTTGCTCCCTAAATCAAGTGTTCAAAAATTCCACAATTGATTTTAAAGCCAAGTCATCATGGAAGGAGGAGAAGTCAGGTGCTCAAATCTGTGTCAGAATTTCAAAACAAATATTAAGCAATGTAAGAAATGACTCACTCATGTTATTACAGGGTTTCTCACTGGTGTAGCTGGATGAAGTGAATGAAAACAGGAAGAGAAACATGAGCTGCTTTCCAACGACTTTTTCAACTCAGAAACAATAGGAGTGTCTGCTCCATCATATCTAAAGCTGCCATCGAAGCCGCATCTCACAGGATCTTCCCCACCCATAAGAAACCATCCTCTCCAACCAACTACTTCCCCTCTCTGCTGTGGATTACACAAGAAATTAATCAGATGCTTACAACACTGTGGCTGAAAAGCCTGAGAAGTTTCTTTTTGTGCTCGGGGGGGAAAAAAAGAGCAGTGAATCACTTTACCACAAGAAGGTCTTCTAGTCCCTTTGACATGTTTTTATTTCTCATTTCCAGATGATATTCTGGTCTGGATTTGAAAACACAACAATCAGGTTTCCTATCGACTTATTTTTATACAAAGGAGATATTTTTCCCTGGAGCTGATATCAGAAGATTCTCTCAATTAGTCTTCATATTAAATAAACCTGGTGGGGGGAATACTGAAAATATCTGCTTTCCGCACAATCTTTCATTACCTATTATGTCTTTGCTAGCAAAATACATCTTCTGATGCTCCAAATTGCTAAAGCTGAGCTCAGTGTTAGCCTGAAGAAAAGTATGGTAACTGCTGTAATCCTTCCCACCCTCTCTACACCATGTCAACTCTGGCTGCAGGCTCTCTGGGAATATTGGATAGGGTAAGGCAAAGGCACCAGTCATGTCTCCCTGCTTTTCATCAGGGTGTGAGCATAAAGTAAAGCTGAATGATGAATGCAGAACTGTCCCCAAAGCAAGTTACTTGTTAGTACCTGAAAGAAGAGGAAAAGTTAAGATGTTTTACTACATGATATGGACAAGAAAAGGGGTGTGATGAAGTCAGTAGTCTTGGTGTGATTTAGTTTAGCTAAAAGTTAATCCATCTGAATTAAGCAAAACTAATCTATTTTGCAGGAGCTGAAGATGCTGTGCCTACAGTTATCTGTTACTCCTTCCACTAAGCCTGGTCCTGCAGGAGAGGACACCACAGGCAGCCAGGGCTCAAGCAGTAGCTCTTGTTCTGAGTACAGCTGAGTCTGAAAATTCTGCTCTGTGAAAAGCCCATTTTCCCTCCTTTTTAAGTCTTCATGCTGAATACGGCTAATACTTTTTTGGTCATCTGACGCACATTTTGGTTCTTGTGTCCTGTTCAGTATGACTCTTAGACTAGAAATTTTGATTTGCAGACCTGATACCATTTAATAAATGATTTTTAGAAAGCCTGAAGAACCCACATGCTTTTGGATTTATTCATTAGATCTTCAGCTATCTGATCTAGACACTCTCTCTGCTAAGATAAATGAGGGATAGTAGTTTGCAATATGCCAAATGTTTTGACACAGAAAATGCCTGTTAAAAATGTGCCTGAAGCAAGACTTCTCATAATGTTCTTAAAATACTTTCTGGTTTCACTAAGATCAAGCCCTTACTTCTTACACAGAAGATTGAGTGTTCAGATTTTACACTGTAGTGTGATCTGTAAGAAATCCCCACCTACACACTAGATTAAATTAAAAAAAGAAAAATTACAAGGAGGTGAAGCTGAGGCCTTTACTATATTGTTGAGATATTGTTGTGATGGGAAGGATGTAAATGGAAAAGGACAGCAAAATGCCATGTGGTGCTCTAAGGAGGATGCACACGGATATGTTCTAGATACCTGAGTAGTTCAGAACCCACCTTATCCTTCAGACAGTTTTCTGTTGTACCTCATCAGCTGTGTAGGAAAACCTAAAAATTAGAACAGTGATTGACATTTCTGAGCCTGGGAAAAAATATATCAAGAGTTTCACTTCACACTGCCTTTCTTTCCTTCTAATAAAAGCAAGAAAATACAGATATTATCAAGCCATACCAGCTGGCAGCTTCAAATAAGTAAACACTTTCACTGGTAAATAGAATTACGGTTCTGCTTTCCATTCACTCACCCAGGCTCCTGAGGAAATTATTCCTTCTATCAGTATTTTTTTTTAATTTGTCCTTTTTTATGTCATATCATTAAAATACTACCCATATGCAAAATTGTTCCATGAACTGATTCAGATATCACAAACCAAAGCATATGTTTGTTTTTTAGTTTTCACCAAGTCTGAGTTAATGCAGGGGAAATTATAACCAAATTGTAAATCTGTTTTTAAATGGTTATTCTTACAGCTCAAGGAAACCTCCAGTGTGTATAGTGTCCAAGAAACAACTTGTCAAATTGCCCCAGATTGGATTTCACTGAAATTGCAGCAATCATTAAAGCTTTATCTGTTTTGTAAAGCCACACAAGGTGCACCTCTCTAGAACACCTGCAGGGAAGGGCTGTGGTGCTCAGAGGTGACCCAACAGCACACCTGAGCCATACTGGATGGTCATTTCAACTCACAAAAGCACAGCTCAGGGAAGGAAGCCTTTGACACCCTGACAGTATATTGAATATCAAAGCAGCTCATCTCTTCCCTATCATAGTACCATTGTCAAAGCAGTCCCATCAAGTGGGACCCAAAACTATACGTTTAACTTAACTGCATTTGAAAAATGAAACTTGCTCAGAGTGAAAAAAAGAAAATACCAAAACCATTATTTAGTGAAGGGCAGGGTTGGATATGGGAACACTTAGATGTTCTTTTAAGTCAGCAGAAAATAACAAATAAAAGCAAAAGGTATTCTTGCGAACAAGGAAGCACAAGGAAGCACAACAAATTTTCTATCTCCTATTGTCAAGAGCCATCTGAAATGACTTCTTGTGTATATAGATTCTGAGAGGAGTTTTCCAAAAACTTTTGAAAGCTTTTCTCTCAAGAACAGCATCAACTCACTCAGAGAATTGGTTTTCAACTGCACTACAGGTTTTAGAGTTGCTACATTGTTGTGAGAGCAACAATCTTCTCACAGTTCTTTTTCGGAATGAGGAGACAGGCTATGATTCAAACTGCTAATTCCCCTTGTATTTTTGGATACTGAAAAATTTTTATCTTATAAAAGGTTATGTCATTTCTGTGTTTAGAAACACCAGACTTTCTATTTCTCATCAACGTTCTTTTCATCAAACATGCTCCTTTTGCTGAGAGGTGAGGTAAAATCCATTTGAAGAAGAAACAGAAATATTTGATATATCCTGTTCAAGAAAATGACAGGAGCTACCAAGAGCCCTCTCAAAAGCTAGTTCATTCATGTTTGTCCATAAAAACACTGGTGATTCCCACCACTCCTGTACCACTCTCAGATATCAAGTTCATGTTTTAGCACAGCCAGTTTCCACACTTTGTGGATCCTGCCCAAAATGTAACTAGTTGAGCCAGTGACAGAAGACAGACCACTGCTGTCCAGGCTGAAATCTGTCTCAGGTGACTTTGCACTCAGATAAAGTTACGAGCTGCAACAGTTGTGTGCCACATGCCTTTTTCTTAGCTAACATCTCCCTTCCAAAGTCAGCATGGAGGCAGAGGGACACACTGGGACAGAGTTTGGAGAAGGTCCCAATCACTTCTGCTCACACCTGGATGATCTGATGAAATTATATGAAGCATGTATTGTTTATTGCCTTCACTAGGCAGACAAGCAAAGAGCTGGCAATGAGATCACATTACCGTGATGTGTTCAAACATTGGCAATTACAACTTCAACAGAAGCATGTTGGGCCTTCACAGAAGCAGTCCCTGTATGAAAGGGGTTGGCCATGCACTTAACCCCACTTACTAAAATATCGAGGCAAAATTCAGCCACAAGGAAATTCACCTGCTTGAAGGGCTGCATCTGTACCGATTTTNGGGGGGGGGGGGGGAATGTCTGCAGGGTCAGCTTCTGTGAGGAGATGCCAGAAAAAACTTCCCCTATGTCTGATAGAGCAAATTACAGCCAGCTCCAAGACAGACCCAATGCTGGCCAAGTCTGAACCCATAACTGATGGTGTAAACGCCTCTGGGACAGAAGGGGAAAGAAGTTATTGCACAGAAGCTATTGCAGCCAGAGAGGAGTCAGAGTACGTGAGAGAAGCAGCCCTATAAACACCAAGGCCAATGCAGAAGAAGGGGCAGGAGGTGCTCCAGGTGCTGGAGCAGAGATTCCCCTGCAGCCTGTGGTGCAGCCCAGGGTGAGATTCCCCTGCAGCCCCAGGATATTCACGGTGGAGCAGAGATCCACCTGCAGCCCATGGGGTGTCCCACACTGGGACAGGGGGATGCCAAAAGGAGGCTCTGGCCCCGTAGGAAGCCCATGCTGGAGCAGGTTTGCTGGCAGGACTTGAGACCCTGTAGGGGATCCACACTGATACATTCTGCTCCTGAAGGACTGCACCACAGGGGAGGCTGTCACTGGAGCAGTTTGGAAGAACTGCAGACCATCCTGGGGTTCACTTTGGAGAAGTTTGTGAAGGACTGTCTCCTATGGGAGAGGTTCCACAATGGAGCACAGGAAAAAATCCTCCCTCTGAGTGGGAATACATGGCAGAGACAGCAGGTTATGAACTGACCATGATCCCATTCTCCAACCCCGATGCCTCTGGGGGGTGGGAGGCAGAGAATTGGGAATAAAGTTAATCCCAGGAAGAAGCGAGGTTGTGGGGAAGGTACTTTAAAAATTTGGCTTTACTTCTCATTATCCTGCTGTAATTTGACTCGTACTAAATTCGATTACTTTCCCCAAGATGACTCTGTTTTGCCCATGATTCCAACTGCTGAGTGATCTCTCCCTGTCCTTTTCTCCCCCCATAAATATATGTCTCTCCCCTGCCCAGCTGAGGCAGGGAGAGATAGAAGGCTTTGGTGGGCACCTGGCATCCAGCCAGCACCCAACCTGCACAGCATCCTTGTTTCAGCTCTTCAGTTCTTACAACTCATGAAGATTATTTGATTGCAAAATATTTTTTTTCTCTCTTTCTTCCAGATTTTGTTGCAGATGAGGTCTCTAACCCACTGTATGCTCTCACAACCAATTTGTATCTTTACAACTGAGAGTGTACATAACTAAATTGAGCTAACTCCATCCACAAAGACAAATTTAGTTTGGAACCCTCATTTCACCTCAGTGAAGGGTAGAGTTAAAGTTATTCAGGTACAGAGTAAGCATAAAGGCAAGGGGTAACAGCCTTTAACAACAGAACCACTGCTAGAAGAAATGTTTGTTAAATCACAATTTCTTTATGAAAAGTTCCTTTCATGAAATTATTTCTTTCCTTTATTTCCAAAGTCTAATTATGCAAAGTTTATGCTACGTAAATGTAGTCATGGTCAACTGGCTAAAGAACTACATTGTATATTTCTATTGTTTACTGCAAGTCTGTAACAGGTGGTATAAAAAAAGCAGTACAAAACTTAAATTGTAATCTGATTGCATACTACCAAAAAAACCCAGCAGTTATAATAAGTTCCAATCAACAATCTGAAAAATATTATGTATGTCTTCTGGAAATGTGTACAGGTTTCCTCAAGTGGCAATAGCCTCAAGGACTTCAAGAATATGACTCTCTGAAAGAAAAACAACAATGACAATGACAACAACAACAGCAAACCAAACTAAATGGGTTTTTTAAGTTGCAAAAACAGTGTAAAGTTGTTGAGATGTTTAAGCTTCTTCTAAATATTACAATATGACAGGGAGGGAAAAATAAACTCCAGGTGATCAATTATTTATTTACTCTGAAGGAAAGAGAACTGCTAAAAAAAAAAAGGTGAGGATCACAGTAGGAAAGAATAAATCAATCAGTAGCCTCTTAAAGAGGAAAACAGCTACATAAACTAGCACTACAATTTGACGGTTTGACCTCAATTACTGTCTCTGTCTACTAATCAGAAACTAAACCTAACACCATAGGTGCAATTGCAGAGGAAATGGGTGCTTCTTATAGCTGGTAATCCAGAAAATGTAACAACATAAATTAATTGGCTTTTCCACTGTTTGGCATCCAGTAAAATCTTCTGCAGCAGTTAAAAATGTCCTTGTGCTGTATACCTATTTTTCTCCCAGTAGAGTGGAAGTGCAGTGATGACAGTCACGAGCCACATTGCCCTTCCTCTTCTAGATGAGTTATCTTTATCTTTCTCGTCTTTACTCATACTTGCAGCACCAGCTCCTTCTGATGGTAGATTAATTGTCAAGATTATTGGATAATGCGTCTGCTTATTAGCACTGACAAGAAAACAATGGTAATATAAAGGGCCTTGTTTGCAAACAGAACCCATTTCTTCTACTGTTTTTTAACCTGTCCAGAAACTCAGAAAACCCAGCCTTGAGTGTGATGATCTTTCAGTAAGTGGTTGCTTGATAAAAATACATATGATTCCATGTGGACTTTAGCTCTTACATTTCTATTTCCATCACCCTCTAAGATTTCAAGGGAACAGATTATTAGCCTATATTTAATTTATCTAAGCATTGCTTCAGCAACCAAATCCGTTGTGACCTACTTGAGCATTATAACTTAGATTTCATTCTCAGCTTGGCTGAGTATGGCAAATGCAATTAAATAGGAATAAACTGTCAGGAAGACTGCAGAAAACTCACATCATATGGGGATAGTCCATATAGAGAAGACTTTTGTTTGGTATTCCTGACTCACAGATCAGTCAGAGAAAACAAAAAACCCAAACTAAATATTATGGGGGCTGGACAGATGCTTAGCTGACAAATGGGTGTTCTGGTTGAGCACTGATTGTTACCATTCTCTGCCAGCTATAACCAACATTGGAAAATGGATTACAGGAAAACTCCCTTGTCCATTTAAAAATTGGTTTATCCAGCCAGATATTTTGAATTATCCATTTGATTTTTCCTCATGTGGATAATTCACAGTTCATGATATCCCTTCAACTACAACAACCTTTTCTTGGCTGATGGCAGCAAAAAGCTGGTAACAATAATCTCTTCATCCAAGAAAGAAATGTTCAGAAGTGGGCAGACCCCCTTTTAGCTGACCCAGAGCTTTTGGGGATGGCAGACCCCAACAGTTGGTGGCCAAAGCACACTACTTGCCACAAATGCCAAGAGAAAGCACTGGCAGAAAGAGAGATCCTCCTCAGTAATATAAATCCACTTCTAACAGATGTTAATAGACTAGGCAAGTCCTTAAATAAGCATCTTGAAATTAAGATGACATTATACAGCAGGCAGCTCCAGAGAGTAGCTCACTATCAAGCAAAGTTGGTTAGAGCATCACCACAGAACGCAAAAATATAAAAATACAGGGAGGTAGGACTAGCAGTCATTGTTTTTCATTACCTAGACAATGTTATCAGTTATTGTTTTTCATTATTTTGTGGGAGATAAAATAGTTGCAATCCTTAAATCTGTGAACCCTGAACACTGAATTCACTACAGAAAAGTCCTTCCCAGGTTAGGGCATATTTTTAAGGTACCTCAGACACTTAATTCTTTAAAGAAAAAGGGTTCACTAAGCTAAAAAGCATTTGGATAGTATCATAAGTAAACACTACTCTACAAAGGTTTATTTGGGCAAGCACTGCACAGGCCATAAAATTCCTGCCTTGAGGAGACTGCAGTCAAAGTTCATTTACTCTTGAAAATGATTGTGATACACTACAGCTCTTTACACAGCTCAAAAGATGTGTAGCCTAATAACTGGAGTAAATAAATGGCTGATTTGGTGGTCCGTTCTTGTCCAGAAAGCAACAGAGTTGTCCATTAGGATATATAGCTTAGAAATAGAATGGGGCACACAAAAAAGTCACTAAATATTTTCAGGTGAGTTTAAGAATCTTAATAACATACAATTAGTTAGAACTAGCCCTTTTTTTCCTCACCTCATTCTCTCTTCTCCCTCTAACAACTTTTTTTTTTTTTAAATCATTCCTTTCGAAGATGTGTGTAACATCTTCACACTTCTAGCAGAATTCATGATTTAAAAAAACCTAGAACATAAGGCTAGTCATGGATATAGTCAGTTAACCCAGGAATCCCTTTCTGCTGCACTTTTGAAATAAGTAGATGTAATCCCACCATAGCAAGATGCAGTGAAGCAACTGCAATAATTCTTCAATAGGTTCTGCTCTCCCTTCCTCTCCCGCTCCCACTGAGGCACCCAAGGGTTTCCAGTGTATTTTTCAGTCAGTTCTTCTCTCCCATTGACATGGTCTCCACTTCCACAGCTCTGCTGCTGTCCTACGATGGTTAGTCCTGCTCAGAAAACTTTTTCTGTGTGTTGAGCTACTTACCTCAGCTACAGGAGGCTGCTATACTGTTGCCTTTATTCTGGATATGTCTGAACAACAAAAGCTTCTCCTACACACACACTGTCCTTCATCACTGCAAAATTGTTTCCCTGGTTACAAATGTAACTTTGCTGTTATATTTATTTGAAACTTTGAGCTTCCCTCCCTGATGATCAAGTAAGTTCAGCCCTCACCTTCTGTTTTCTTTTCAAATTGCTTTTGTGCCATTTTTTCCTGTGCTTTCCTGTAGAAAGGGATTGCTACTCTGACAGCTCTTCTTTGATAGCCCCTTCAGGCTGCAAAAAACACTTTCTCACATAGATTAGACTGCACCAAATGGTGCCGTTGTTGCTGCTGGTGCAGACACTGAAGAGTACCCACTTACATGGAAGTCACAATAGTGCATGTGGAATAAAGTGCCAGGACTAACAGGACAGGAATAAACTCCGCTCCTGCAGCTATATAAGCCACAATGAATAGGATCAACGCAGCTGAACATAGAGGCAGTTTGTACTCCATCCACACTCCATCTCACTCTAAATAACTAAGACTTATTTCCAAGAGTGGCAAGAAAGAATGCAATGTGGAAGGAGGAAAAAGTAGTCTGGAGGCATCCAGAAAGTACTTTTAACAGCCTTGGAACAAATTAAGATCCCTGTACCTGGCTATTTGACATGAACATCTTTCCTCTGTAGACAAGTTCTGCACAGAACCACTTGTAAAGGTGAGGAAGATAAAGATGATTCATCTAGAATAGAAACGGTGATGTAGTCAGTGAGACGTTTATTTGGTTTTACAACTTTCTGCCTTTTTTAATTGCAAAGCCTCTCCAGGACCTCCCAAGGTACCACCCTCCCCTTCTCATATCTGTGCCATGTCTGAAAGTGATCTGCCTCTGAAAACAGGGAAAAATTTTGGGGCAATTTTAGTGGTGTATTACTTGCATTAGAGTTCTCACTACTAGTGTACCATTGGGACAGGACTGCAAAATGAAAATGTGCCATGGCACAAAAGAAATGAGCACGTAGGCTCTACATGCTCTGCTTCATTTGTTATTTACCTTTGCAGTGTGTCTCGCTGTTCTCTGCCCAGTCTCTCCTTGAAATTACAGGATTGCTTGGGTCTGCATTTTTTTTTCTATTTTTACTGTTTCGTAAATGTGTCGCTCTACATTCATTGTCTCTCGTGCCATTCGGCGAAACAATCACCCATTTCTCTGTTACTGGCAGTTTCTCACAAATCCAGTTTTATACAGTTATTGATAGTTCTCCTCCAGCCCATCCATGAATTTCTCTACAGGCCACTATTATTTCCACTTTAAACTCCGTTTTTAACCCCCAACACCGAGCAAAGTACTGAGGCCTTTAGGAATTTTTGTTAATCTTGTTTCTTTCTTGTGGGGAATCTTGTTTGTTTCAATAGCAATTAGCTTTTACTGTTCTCCTCCACTCTTTCACTTTGTCTTCTTCTTAGATGTTACTCCATTGCACTACAGACTCTTCTGTGTGTTTGGAAAGTACCTAGCATGTCATTGTCACTGCACATCATTGTCACTGTCATAAGAAAAAGGTCTTAATTTATTGCTTAGGAAATATCATGTCATGGTATGTCCTGAAACTTGCACAATCATATGGTCACCTGAGTCTTACCAGTCAACCCATTAAAACAATTAGAGTAAATACATAAGGGACAAATTACATTTGTAGCAAGTTCAGTCAGTCAAGTAAATATGTTAGTATCATAATCATCTGCTCTTCACTTTTGAGTGTAGAGTACCCAAACAGAAAGATTTCTAAGAAACAGCAATGGTTCTATAGGGACATTCCCTAATCTTTCCTTTTTAATTTTGTACAGATTTATTTACAAGTAATATCCAAGAAACAGCTACTAACTGTACTTCTTTAGTTGAAACTGCCTGTCAGAGATAACGTAACAGAAGAATTTTGGCTTTGGTTTAGGACGGTGTCGTGAGCCCTCAACTTACTTCAGACAATAAAAGCTTTGTTGTATTCAATGACTTGGATCATCCTTGCTATGAATAGTGCGGGCTAATAACAGTCAGTAACATCCCAATTACTCATTCCCTCACTTGGAGTTATTCTCCTACAGCAATTCTCTTTAAAACAAATTCATTGAAGAGCAACATTTTCATGTGTCTGAGTAAATCAGAGTCAATAGAGTCATAAAATGGTTTTAGCTGGAAGGTCCATTAAAGATCATATCATTCTAACTCTCCTGCCATAGGAGAGTGTGTTGGTTTTGCTTGGCCCAGTTTTTGCTAGTGAGAAGGGTGGGGTACAAAGATGGCTCCTGTGTGTCCTGTGTGAAGATTCTGGAAGTTTTTCACCATATCCAGCAGAGCCAATCTCTGATGGCTCTGAAGATGATGGACATGCTGCTGGCCAAGTCTGGGGCAGTTAGAGATGTTACTTACGCCTCTGTGAAAACATATTTAAGAAGAAATCAAAACAATGTGAGCATGCATTTCTTTTTAGCCCGAGGAGGAGGAGGAGGTAAAAATATGTGAGGGAAAACAACATGGAGGCACCAAGGTCAGTAGAGAAGGTGGGGGAGGAGGTGCTCCAGGTGCCGGAGCTGAAAACCCTCTGCCAGCCGTGGTGAAGACCATGGGGGAGCAGGTGGTCCCCCTGCAGCCCATGGGGTCCACGGGGATGCAGAGAACCACCCACAGCCGTGGGGAGGCGCCCACGCCAGAGGAGCAGATGATGCCTGCAGGAAGCTGTGATCCAGTGGGAGTCCCAGAGACTGAGAGTTGCAAAGGCCTTGCAGGAGAGAGAAAGGCCTTGCTCCCGGGATGGAAACAGCCTGGCCTCAGCTCGGAAGTCTGCACCCTACAGACAAGAACTCTGCTGCAGCAGATTCGGGCGAGTGCAGCTCATGAGACTGGACCCACACCGAAGAAGTTCGCAGTGGACTGTCTCTCGTGGGAGGGACCCCATGGCTAAGTAGAGGATTCTACCCCCTGATGGACTGACCCTGACCATAGGAAAACCCTGCTCACCACCACCCCCCACCGAGTTGTTGGTTAAGTTGGAAGGAGGGAGGGATTGAGCTGAAAAGTGGTGCCTTAACGGGGAAGGGGGGGTGAGTGAAGAAACACTGTCTTAAGAGCTTATTATTACCTCTGATTTATCCTCCAACTCTGTTAGGTTAATAAATCACTTTGCAACTTTAGGTTTCCAACCTGTCTTGCCCTATTCTTCTATGTGTTCTCCCATCAGTGGCTTATCTCAACTCTTGAATCCAGTGTGTGTGTGTTAGTTTTTTCTTCACTGCAAGCTGCAGCAGGAGAGATCAGAGGTCAGAGACGTCATAGGTGCCTGGCATTTAGCCATGGTCAAACCTCAACAGCAGGGACATCTACTAGTTCAGGTTTCTCAAAGCCTCATCCAGCCTGTTCCGTTCCTGAACGCTTCCAGGAATGGGACATCTACATCTTCTCTGGTCAACATGTGCCAGTGCCTCATCACACTCACAATAAAGAATTTCTTCCTAATACCTAATTGAAACCTGCTCTCTTTCAGTTTAAAAGCATTACCCTTGCCCTATTTCTACATGTCCTTGTAAACAAATCCCTCTCCAGCTTTCCCCCAGCAGGGGCCCTTTAGAAAATACCCTACCACCATTCTAAAACCTTGTCAAGCTCCTTAAGAAATCTAGCAAGTGCTCCTCACCAGCTGAGCAAATTCCTGGAAATTCCTACTCCGAAAAAGAACATAAGTCCTTTTCCTGCTTGAGCATCCTGCTCTTGCCAGTTCAGCAGCTCATGCCTGCTGAACTGAAATGGCCCCAAATGCTCACCAGGTCATGCTGGACTCCTAGCAGCCAGCAGCTCTGGGGCAGACTGCAGTGACCCACCAGTGCCTCCTATCATATTATTTATAACCCTTTTTTTTCTGAGCTGCTCCCACAGTTTAACTGTACTTGGAAAATGCTGAAGGGATAGAGTGGAAGACCAGTAGGGAAGTCCCTGTCTGCCTGGGCTCACCCACTCCTCACACACATACTGGTGAATATTGTCTCAAGTGTTCAGCAAAAGGTTACTCAATTTTCAGCTCCAATTTATCCACACGTAAATAGACAGAATTTGGGAACTGTTTGCAGGGCAAACTTCACCTTTCCATGCACAAATATGTGATAATTGGAGGAAGAATGTGCTGTATAAGGACTCTAACTGATGAGCACATTGAGGTACATCTTATCCTTGTCACTGTGACTGATTAACACTCCTTTTGTGCAGCTTTTGGTTTGGGGAGGGAGGTTTGGTTTTGGGATTTTCTGTGAGTTTGGAGGGGGTTTGTTCTATTTTGGGTTTGGTTTGGGGTTTGGTTTTATGGAGGTTTTTTGGGGTTTTTTTTTGATTGGCTGGTTGGTTGGTTGGTTTTGGTTTTGGTTTGGGGGTTTTTTTCTGGTTAGTCGGTTGGGCATTTTGTGGGTTTTTGTTTGGTTTTGTTTGGGTTTGTTTGTTTGTTTGTTTTTCTGTTTGTTTTAAATAAATGCTTGGGAATAGAAGAGGAAGAACTCCCTGAACAATGTCTTCTTTATCAAGTACCATGCAGGCCTGAAGCAGCATATACTAGTGCTATTTTAACACATTACATGGCAGAATATGTATTTCCTTTGCTGTTAAACATGAAATTTAGTGAAATAAGTATTTTAAAAAATGAGATTTTAAGTGCCAATTGAAATACACAAACAAGCAGCAAAATTCTTTCCCCTGACAAGCAAAATGTTACAAAAACAACTGTTTTCTTTTCAATCTAAATCAGAGGAGTATGCAAAGTATCAGACAGGCTTTAAAATATTTGGGGCATGACTTTCAAATATAGAATGTCACTTAATTGATACCAATATCTTTTTTCCCAAAAAGTGGCATAACACTACTATCAGCACCTAAGGTTCAGACTAGGTTAGATGTGGCTGAAACTTCATTTTAGTTCCTGTTTTGTGAACACTGGCTTTCAGTATGTTTTTGAGAAAGCAGCTGAAGCTTCACTTCATCAGTGTTTACTTATTGGCTCTATGATATCTGCAAACCAGGAACTGAAAAGTTTAGCTGATTAATTCTTGTCAATTGCAACGTAAAAATGGAAAGGAATTTACCTGCTCATATTTTGGAACAAGGAATGATAAAGCAGCAGCTGCAGTAGGTGGAATGGTAAACACTCTCAGTGTAATTGCTTTTTGATTTGTGGATCTCAACAAGAGAAAAAGTGTGCTTTTTCTTAATTACCTGGATTACTACAGTCTTTAGAACAGGTCAGAATTTAGAAAACTCTGTGAGAACAGTTCTTACACAAAAACAACTTACATGCCTGGAATTCCAGCAAAGGCTTAGGACCCTTCCCAGATAACAGCCACTATTGCTATCATCAGCCTGGTTGCACAAGACTGTGTGAGAGTTACTCCGTCTTCCTGATGAGGTTTCACACTAAGTCACTTTCTCTCCTGTGTGTGTAGGGACCTCCCTGGAATATTACATCTCCCTATATTGTGATATTAAAGAGAAACAACACAAGAAGTCCTCTTACGCCCACTTGCTTTTTCAGATGAATAGTTGACCTTCAACACATTATTTTTTTGCGTTGAAATGGATTAACTTTTCCCCATATTATGAGCATAATATCTTGATCATGCAATTCTGCTAATGATCGTGTCTCTGTGAACAACTCAGCATGATCTCAATGTCTTTTGGGGTGACACAGGGCAGAAGTCACATGAATAGTCAAGTACATGCTGGATGGAGAAAGAGTCTCACTTCAGCCAAGTACAAGAGAGTAGGTAAAGAAGAGCATGAAGTGACTTCTCCAGTTCCTGATCCTAAATTCCTGCTTAGATCCCACTCATAGACACATCCCTCACCCCACACCCACAGGAACCTCTCCAAGGATTAAAGGGATTCCAAGGCTCTTTTGCACTTCCCCAAAGACCTCCTACCAGCTACGAACCCCTGCCAGATCCCAGCCTCCCCTTTCTGTTGCTCATGGATGGGAGACTCACAGATGGTCATTTTCCAGTGTTTGCAGCTTCTCTATTGTGTCTCCACGGGGTCACTTTCCTGCATTGCCTGCCACCAGTTTACCAGATAGAAATCAATGGTACTTAAACCAGGGCTAGAACTGATTAAGTAACTTTGTTTTTCCTAATCTATAAAACTTTTAATGAAACTCTAACACTGGTAAATCTCTGGATAAATGCTAGCCTAGACAAGTCTAAATGAAACAACAGAAAATATTTGCAACTGTTCTCACAACTGATTTACACTCACTGGCAGAATGGCACAGTCTTCCATTTTAAACTTTAATACCACCATTCTTTAATCTCCTTCTCTGTTTAGTACCTGAGCGCTTATCTTGATGTCCATTGCCAAACCGTCTCATGTCTCACAAGGATTATATTAACAATAATAAATCTCTCATCTTTCTCATCCTGTAGCAGTTGGAACCTGGTTAGGAATCATTTTAGGCACTGTTACTCCTGTGTTCCCCTCAAGGAGCAAACAAGTCTTGTTGACTGAAACATTAGCAAACAGGAATATGACGAAAGAAATCATCGAAGTATAAAGAGCTGGGGCGTGAAGCCCAAAGTATTTAGAGAAATGCATTAGTCATACCTTGGAAATCAATCAAGAATTTGGGGAAGGGGGGCAGAAAGCTAGTGAGGTCAAGAGGTAGGCAGAACTAGCTGTAAATAACTTCCCTCAAGACAGCTGACTAATACAACGTGCATGAGCTGAAACTTGTTTATTCAAACCCTGTGAACCCAGTACACATTTCTGTTGGTTAAATATCTTGGAGCTGGAGGCAGATGCAAGAGGTAAAGGTTACTCCTTAGTTACCAAGAAAAAGCAACCTTCTCTCCCACACCTCTCCACCAAGGGCTGGAACAGAGATGATCAAATAGAAAAACCTTTAACCCCTGGGAAATACATTCCCCTGTGACAGGTGAGAATGGTCCTGAAAAACAGCCTGCACATCCACCTGGGTCATGTTTACACACCAGATGCTTGGCACAGCCCAGGACTAATCAAGAAAAGGAAGGCACGACACGCTGCTTTGGAATTTCTAATTTATTTCCCTCAGCATCTCTTTTCCCTCTTGTTTTTCTTCTCTGCCCATGTCACTTTATGACCTTGACATTTTGTTGCTGAAAATACATATTTTGGCAAAAACTGCAGAAAAAATAACACTGGGCACCAGCAAAAGCACCCTGAATAAATGGGGAAAAAACCAGAAGAAACCAAACCAAACCAAAGAGCAGCCTCTTAGATGAAAAGCTTTAAACAATCTCTAAAACAGTAGGATTTTATTATTTTATGATTCTTTGTCCAGTCACCTTCTCAGTAGTGGATATTCAAACATTTAATGAACGAGATTTATTCCTCTGCAGATGTTGCCTATATTCTAACAGGTTTTCATTATGAATTTTAAGGAGGGAAATACTAGAAGTGAGCACAAACAGAAAACTATTTCACTGAATTAATAAACTTCTCAAATCCCAGTACTAAAGCTGAGCTGTAATGAACACATAAAATTAAAACTCCTGTAATGATCTAGCCCACCTCGTGGCCTACTCCCGCTGCATTTCAAGTCACTTAGAATCCATCTGATTTACAACTGAACTCAAAAGCCATCTAAAATTTAAAGCTGGATGAATTTGGTTCCAGCAACCTGAGGCAGATCTTTTCTTCCTGAGATGAGAACATCTCAAAACATCCTTGTATCACTGTTAGAGTGAAATTATTATTCATATAGTCAAAATCACGATAAAAATTTTAACAAGAGGAGGATGAAGGCTGTATCTAATTGCCAGCTGAAGTAAGAAAAATTTTTGAGTGCAGTTCACAGCAAGGTCACTGCTAAAACAACTTTTCACAAAAAACACACCTCTCACTATGGTAGTCACTTCTTTCCATTACTGTCATAGTTATGTACATTACTGGAAGGAAATGCACCCTGATGCACTTTCCTCTATGGAAAGGGAGGAGAAAATAAAAACTTTGTCATTTTTAGAACTGATCCAAATTTCTTGCTGTAACCATCACATATTAAGTATGTAAGTTTAATTGTCATTATCCCCAAAGAAAAATAACTAATTTTTCCAGAAGAAATTACAACATGACATCATCTGTTTGAACTGTTATTAATCTGAAATCTCATTGAATATATCCAGATATCAACTTGTAGGAGTTTCAGTACAGTAAAAGCAATATAACTAACTATAAAAAATAGATGTTTCAGACAGTAAACTGGTTCTTCAATAACATTAACTGCAATTCATCACAAGACTGGAACTTACTAATTGCTACTTCAAGGGACGATATTAGAGAAATAATAGGTTAATATCTATAGTGTACGATTATTCAAGGAACTGCTTCAGGAAGAATATGATAAGGCATAAACAAGTTTTGACTAATTATTAACTAGGTTAACATAGCATTGTGTGCATGTGTGGTGTGTGTGTTGGATGAAACACACATTATTAAGAATGTGTCATATCTGCAATACTGATTACTCATCTCTGCTTGCAGACAGACTGAAAGTACTTGCTGTCCACTGTATATGCCAATTAAGTCATGGAATCATAGAAGATCCTGTGCTGGTAGGCATCCATCCAGATCATCAAATTCCTGGCCCTGCACAGGACACCCCAAGAGTCGTACCATGTGCCTGAGAGTGTTGTCCAAACTTCTTGAACTCAGACTTGGTGCTGTCCCCAGTTTTCTGGGGAGCCTGCTCCAGTGCCCAACCGCCCTCTCAGTGAAGAACCTTTTCCTGATATCCAACCTAAACCTCCCCTGACACAGTACCCTTATTGTTTAAGTAGAGAATATTATCGTTCAGGGTAAGGGTGAATCAAATATTGATGTGTGGTGGATAAATTTTTTTGGGTTTCTTAATAATTTTCTGATCCCTATTGTTACAGTAGCTTCACCATCCTAAGAAACTAGAGCATAAACTAAAAAAAGCATGTCTACAATTTAGCTATTTTTAGCCCAGCATTACACCAGGGGAGTTCTGAGTTTCTTCTCAGTGCTTTCTGTGCAAGGTTTGAAGAATAAATAGTTTTGACTGCTCCCTGAGCCCACAGTCACTTCTCCAGTTGTACTTTCTGGTGTTTATCCCATAAAGGTCAAGGAACATCATAAACCTGCACTCACGCTTGGTCACTGTAGAGCTGTGTCATCCTCTTCTGCAGTTACTGAGGTAAATCCAAGCCGTACATGCAGCATGCCCCTGGTCTCCCCAATCATACCCAGGTGAAAACCAGGCACAATTCCTTTCCTGGCTCCACTATCGCTCAGGAACTACAACTGGATACAGACCATTACATTCACAATTTTAAAAATGCTTTCCACTTAACTTCCACTAACAGCTTGTGAAACCACAGAAACTGGTTAATATGATGGGTTTAGATTATCTTTTGCAGGGAAAACATCCACGCTTCTACAATATTGTTTCAAAACAACCGGAACATTCTGTTTAGAGGAATTCTGCTCAAAGTGAAGGCAGCAGCCCTGAGGATCTTCACAGGGTGCCAGAGTCAGTTGACATTTCTCTTCCTGACAGCATCACAGGAGTTAAAGAGTCAGATTCTTAAAAATGTTGACATCGACAGATGAATTAGCAGTCTAAAAGTTGTGACACCCTCAAATTTATACCTGCAAACCAAGAGTCTGAGGAACCAGCCAAACATACCATTCCCAGGGCAGACGATTCCTGAATTCTGAGAGCTGGCAGAACCACATTTCAGTAAAAAGATTTCCATCCTTCTTCCAATGCCTTGCACTTGGTTGAGGCAAATCATGGTGAGAAGCAGAGGCATTCCAGCTGCAAAGCTGCATCCCAGGAAACAGGTGACCAGTGCCTTTGGGTCTCCAGCTCTCAGACCACCTGCACACAGAATCAGGCTACAGCCTTGTTCAACCACTTTTACTACATGTATTTATACAGGAAAATTGTTAGTCTAACTAGCAGAAGATGGCGAATTGTTCTTACCAAGCAGTGAGCCCTGTTGACTGTTAATAAGTTTGTTTTAAAGTAGTACTACCTTGCTTTGACTTTCAGTAGAAAAGTTTCGGGTTTGAAGAGACTTCCAAAATATTTAGAGCATTGTAGACTAGTTATACTGGTTGAAAATGACCTCTGAAAATCGAGGTTGTTTTTGCGTGTGTATTCCAGAAGTATTCCCAATATAAAAGTGGAAAAAAAGACTGAATAGGTTATGTTCCAAATTTTATCATTATTTTCAATGTAGACAAAATGCTGAAAAAAGTGCTTTCTAATGTTTTGTTTTTCCAAAAGTGTAAGACTCAGTCAAGGTCAGGAAAAATAAAATGTTTAAAAAAAAAAAATTCCAATAAACCTCTGTTCAATTTTCAAACCAGGATACAGCTGTAGTATTACGGGGATGAGATTGTCTTTTTCTTCATGCTAACCATTACGTGTTCAGAGCAAGACTTAAGATTGCACAGCTGTAAAACTCATGCCATGGAGGACAGCCCACAATAAGTATCACGAGTATACTTTATCCATGCAAATCATCCCATTAACTTTAATGGGACAACTCATTTTCTAAGTTGATCTGTATTCTTCAGTGTTTGCAGAGTTTGTGTTAAAAATATCTGCTGAGGGACAAATAAATTTTTAATGAATTATCAGCCCCTTCTACATTTGCCTTCTATATTTGTCAAGGAGAGCTGTGTTGAAAAACTTAGCCTTTCACTCTGCGTATGGATAACATATATCCAGGACTGTAACATGCAGAAGAATAGCCTTCCACAGAAGAAGGATAGAAGAGAGAGGGGAAAAAAGCCCTCTTTCTTGTAGGAAAGGAAATAACATAGATATTAGCTAGCAATTTAATGAAGAATTTTGTCCTCTTTACAGTCATGCTTCCTCATGTAATTATTTTCATCTTTCTCCAGATCAATTTAATAACAAGGTCATAATTTTAGATTCCTAACATCCAGATCAGTTCATCCTGGAAAACTGGAATATTTTAGTGCATGTATTTGCTTTAAGATTAACAGAAGAGATAATATATGAACATTACAGAAGACTAAGAGTAAAGTTTATTTCAAAACCTGAAAAACTGTCAGCTTGATAGAGAAGTGGAACAGAAATCATCACCTCCTTAGTGATGCTGATAGCTTTGTTTACTTTCTTGCCTTGTTTGTCCTATAAGTATAATTTTTGTTCATGCTGGTAAGTGCATTGTACACCCAGAATCATGTCTGATTTAATGACGGGTATTTAGCTCCTTGTGTATGCACTTATAACAGAGATCCTTGATTTTCTGAAAGGGATTAGCTTTTTTGTTCCTGAAGAAGAAAAGAATAATAATAGTGTGAATACAAAGAGTTTAAAGCTAGAACAAACATTCAAGGAGGCCAAAGTATGTTACAGTTGTGCTGCTATTCAGAGGTCCTTTCATTTTTGAATGCAAGAAGTCCACACTACAGGGCTGACTACAAAGTGCAGCACCATCCCTCAGGAAGGAAAACAATGAGTTCTCAAAAAGGTGGATTTTTTTCCCTCAGTGTCAGTGAGGCTCTGCAGGCTGAAATGTGGCCATGTTTGATGGGTTAAGGACTTTACTCAAGAGGCTCTTGGCAGGTGTGAAATAACTGCTGGAAACAATCTCATCTGTAAAACTGCACCAATTTGGCTGCACCACATTTCCTCTCCATATCCCATGTGCTGACTTGATAGAATGTGTGTCGCAAGAATTAAAGACAGGAAGGATCTATTAGCTCATCCGTCTTTCTGCTACCAGGCCAGTCTAATTCCCTGACACATATTCAGTACTACCTTCAAGTCCGTTCAAGTAAAGCGCATACAGGCTTCCACCAGTTCTTTGCCAATGCACAAGCCTAATGCTTCCCCAATTAGAAAACCTTTTTTCAAGTACAGGTTTTACTTAATTTCATGGCATTATCTCCTTGGCTTGCCCTTGGTAAATTCTGTATACTTTTACGTCTCTTTCCTTTTAGTTCCACTTTTGCCACATCATTCCTGTCAAATGCCACAGCAAAGGAGCAGATTTGTAAAGGTTGCATTTTTTAGCATCCTCAAAATTTTTCAAAGCACCCCTAAACAGAACCACTTGGCTGCGGGGGTGGATATCTGGTGAGCAGCTATTAAAAGGAAATGCAGAATCACAGAAAAGTGCAGGGCCAGATTTCTGCTAGTGGAGGTATGACCAAACTGTTCCTGCAGAATAATGGGCTCACCTGAATGTTGCTACAGCTCATGTAGTCTGTTTATTATAAACTAAAAAGAGTGTATTAAAGAAAAGCACAATAAGTCAAAATTTGAGGTTTTCTCTCACTGTTTAAGCCTTCCTAGAATGAAAACTTGTGTCACTGGACAAGTCTTCTGCATTTTTAAAATGTCAGTTTCATCCATGAGTTGGTTACAAGTACACAGGTAGCTGCCCGTATAATGTGTTTTCTGTTACAATTTATACCTGTTCCTCAGATTGAAATTGCATTCCCTACAAAAAATATCCCACTTAGACCATGCCAGTTGCTCAGTATGCTGAAGCCCAGTGTAAAGAAACAGAATCTAGATTACCTTCCTACCTGAACACCTTTCCTCCACCCACAAAGGTGACAATGCCATAGAAACCAGAAGCACTTGTGTGGTTTAACATTTGCCCTGAGGTGATTCAGTATTTGATTTAAATTAAATTTTCAGGTGCCCCCATCCTCTTTCTTCATGAGTAAAATTTACCCTGCCTGACAAACAGGAAGGTAAGAAAATCTTACTACTCAATAGTTACCTTCTGAGTTGCGTGGTGGCCTGTGGGGGGGAGGCTAAGAATCAGGGTTTATCATTTTCAGACCCTGTCAGATCACAGTACACGCACAAGTGCCAGGCAGTAGCCTGAGCTTGAGTAATGCCCCACATTTTGCTATTACTGAATGTAGAGCTGGAAATTGATGGTGTGTACTCAAGGTTTATTTTAATAGCTAAACAGCACATGATATAGTTTCACAGAATCAGAAAAAACAGAAGATAAGAAAGCCATTTTTGTTTGTCCAGTCTTAAGCTATCCTCTGTCAGCAAATTCACTGCACACATGAAAGCAGGACAGTATTTTTATCATGAATCTCAAGAACCCTATATTTAAAAATCACAGAATATTCTCAGTTGTACGTGACTCACAAGGATTGTCAAGCCCAGCTCCTCAGGGAATGGCCTGTACAGGGATCAAATCCACAACCCTGGCATAATTAGCACCATGCTCTGACCAGCTGAGCTATATTTTCTAGTTTGTAGCTGTCTCAAATCAGTTTCTTCCACTTTCTCTGAAATGTTAAAGCCTATCTGTTATTGACACCAAAGCTCTGTCAATACAGCAGTCATCACTAGTACTGAGCAGTGGCAGTTTTTTGAAGAATTTTCACTTTTTTATTCTTTTAAATGGCCAACAAATTTTAAAATTCTTCAGAAAGACAATTCAAGGACCTAGGATGAAAAGGTTGGAATGCTCAAAATATCTTACAATCTTATTGTATTGCTGTCATTTTTTCAACTGCTATATTGAATTATATATAATATAAACTAAATTATACACATGCTTAAGAGAAAAAGACATTTATTACACAGTGTGTTCCACTTAAATATTGATAGGGAAATCATGACATGATTCAAACATTTTCCTATTCACTTTGTTTAAGAGAACTGCCAGCCAGCAATATAGGCTTGATTTCTTCTAAACTTTGACATTAACACACTTTTGCTGCACATTTTCCAACAAAACGTGCAGCAATGTCAGAAATGTAGACTGGCATCTTTAATGTTTGCTTTGCTCAATCACCGTAAATGATATCTAGATATATGCCAAATACATTCCTATTTCATCCCTTTCATGTATACTAAGGTATGTACAATGTATGTCCCTTGGTGGACTCCAACATGCTCTGAACGTAAGTACAAATATTTTCCAATTCGTCAGACACATAAACTTGTTGCGCACACCTCCTTAAAATAAATTTTATTCAAGAGAGAGAAGACCATGTTGTGTTCTAGTTTAAAAGCAGGGAATAGGTATGGGTGAAAGTTTTTTAATCAGTTCTGAAATGAAGGAGGGATGCTCTGGTGCATTTCAGTAGACACTTGCCTATAATTTTATGGTTCTACAGAGACTTTTTTCATTTCTGAGTGTTAAGGACTATTTTTGTTTTAAAATACAGTTCCCTAAGGGACTGTGACAACTGCTAGGATTCACAGAAGAGCTGCACTATTGGCTGTAAGAAATGCTCAGCCATTACCATGGAGTTAAACAGGGCCGATATGGTAGGTTAGGCTGCACCTTTAATTGTTTATACTTACAACATTTTCTTAAGAGTCCGAGCAAGTAGTATATTCCTGAGGAAACAGAGAGAGTAGCCTTAGAGCATGAAAATTGCCCAGGGTTTTATTTTCTCATGTTGTCAGTTCAAGGAAGGACAGTAAAGAGCCCTAACCTTCGAAAATGTGCTCAGATTTTAATAAATGAACAATCATTTTCAGATACAGGGCTAAGGCTGAATATTAACCAGATATTGCAAGTTTCTAATTACTGTATTTCTCTCCATTCCTTTAATGGAGACACCCATTTCTGAAAGATGACAGTGGTTACACCTGCTTCCTCTTACTGGGGGAGTTCCATGGGAAAGATACATGGTGTCTTTATATTTTGTAACATTAAATGACAAGGCATAAGCCTGCAATCTTGTTACAGAAAGCTTTGTGTCAAGACACTTCAGAGCAAATCTTTAAAGTTTGGGCTGCTGAGTTGCACCAAACAGATCTGCCTGCACGCCCCATGCACATGAAAAACAGATTATTGCATATTGTATTAGTTTTTTCAGTTCTATTTTGGTAATGAGGACAATGTACTTGGCATCCACTTACCACACACAGAGAAAAGACAGTTTGAACACACACATGCCCACACATAGTCTTTTTCATGCAGTTTGGGAGAGTATTGAAATTGAAATTGTGGCCTTACATAATGTACACCAAATAAGTGAGCAGCAGCTAACTGCAAGACAAAAAGTAACTTGATCTCACATAGTCAAACTGAGTAAATATCGCTGCTCTTTATTAAATTTTGGGTTTCATTACAGAGAAAGCTGGACAATGAAATGAAGATGAGGAAATTGTGAAGAGAAGAAAGGAGTTTGCTCCCCACTGCTACTATAATCTCAGCATTGTCTCTATCAGTGCTTAGAGTTGCAGCCTGGTTTTATTTTCATGCCCTTAAATTAATATTTCCCCCACTTAGCTACTTGTATTTGGTTTGCATGGCCAAACTTCTGTAGCAGGGAGCTACAGGGGTGGTTTCTGTGAGAAGCTCCCAGAAGCTTTCTCCATGTCTGGCGGAGCCAATGCCAAGCAGCTCCAAAGGCCAACATGCTGCTGGTCAAGGCTGGGCCAGTCAGAAATCATGGTAATACCCCTGTGATAACATATTTAAGAAGGCAAAGACAAAAAAAGTCATTGCACAGTTGTAATTGTGGCCAGAGAAGAGTGGGGTGAGAACATATGATGGGAACTACCCTGCAGACACCAAGGTCATTGGAGAAGGAGGGGGAAGAGATGCTCCAGGCACCAGAGGAGCCCCATGCCAGAGCAGGGGATGCCTGAGGGGGTTTTGTGACCCCATGGGAGGTCTGTGGAGAGAGGAGCCCACAGTGGAGCAGCCTGTCCTTGGTGAACTGCATTCCATGGAAGAGTGACCCACTCTGCAGCAGTTTGAGAGGTCCTGTTGCCTATGGGATGCACTCACACTGCAGCAGTTCACAGAGAGCTGTTACTCATGGATGGACTCACACTGAGAAGCTCATGGAGAACTGCGTCCTGTGGGAGCAACTCCACGGTGCGGCAGGGGAGCGACTCCTCTCCCTATGCAGTAGGAGAAACAATGTGTGATGAACTGGCCATAACCCCATTCCCTGTCTCCTTGAACCTCTGGGGGAGGAGGTAGAGCTGGGAAGGAGGGAGGCCTGAGGGGAAGGTGTTTTTAAGGTCTGTTTTACTTCTCATTATCCTGCTCTGATTTTTTTTAATAATAAATTCAATTAATATCTCTAAATCTAGCCTGTTTTCCCTATGACATGATTTGGTGATTGATATCTCCCAGTCCTTATCTCCACTCATGAATTCTTTGTTATATTATCTCTCCCCTGTCCACCTGCAGGGGGGAGTGAGAGAGAGCTGCTTTGGGGGGTGTCTGGCATCCAGCCGGGGTCAGCCCACCACACTGATGAAGAAAAAGAATTGTGACACTTGTGCAGCAATAATGAAACAGTGAAATAAATACCCTGCATTTTCCAGCCAATTGCTTACAGACTTTCTGAATTAGTGTCCAGGAAATTTGCAGTCTGCTGACCCAGCAGCATCTCTGTGTTCAGCAGTGGTGTTCAGCCAGACTGACAGCTCAGCCTCCGTACCCTGACATGGCTCTAACTCCAGTCTGGGGCATTTTATGACAGTATATAGATCTTGCTGTTTTGTAGTTAGGCCATAACTTGGAACAGAACTGGGAAGCCAAAACAACTTAAAGTTAGTCTAGGGCTGGTAATTAATTTGAGGTAGTTTTTTTTCTGATATATTTTGGTAATGTTGGAGGACTTCACCACCAGCTTATAAGTGGAGCTTTGGTGCAAAAAGGCAGGAGTACACCCAGACTGTTGAGTGCCTATATAATATTATTTTCTAAAGAGAATCTAAATTCTAGTGTCATGGTCAGGATTAATGTAGTTTGGGGCTCATATCAAATAAAATAATAAATTCTCTAAAAAGTAGTCTAGAGCAGTTACAAAGAACATGAACAGCTCTTGTGCAACTCCATGTATTTCAGTGACAGCAGCCCAAGCCAATTCAACACAGAAAAATACTTAGAATTTGTCTGCTCTCTTTGAGTAATGTCAAGATTATGTACTTCATGGTAAGCACACCATCTGAGCAGGCACACAGTGGCTGCTTTCATTTTTACGATGAGCTGGTGCTTTCAGACAAGGAAGGTTTCCTCTGATGGTTTCACTTGCTTATAATTAGTGCTGACCTCCACTCCCAGTGGCATTTTCCTAGTATTTGAATGTAGGCCATGGGGCAAGTAAAAAATGCCATGCCTTAGGATCACCCAAGAAAAATCCTGGGATGTTCTCCTGCCATCTCATGATCCTACTCTTTTGAAGAGTCAGTGCCGGTGGGCAGCCACAATGAGCAGAAAGGCAACCCACACGTGTGTGACAGCCAGGCAGGCACACTGCACCCATGGTGTGCGTACATTTGATGTGACACTGATCACTGCAAGCTGGCTGCAAGCCAAGCATTGTGCTTGTCAGCAGCTGTGACAGTGGCTTTAAGGGCCTGCGCTGGTTTTGGCTGGGGTAGAGTCAATTTTCTTCACAGTGTCTGGCATGGGGTGGTTTTGGATTTGTGTTGGACACAGGGCTGTTCATACAGAGATATTTTAGTTCTTGTTAAGTAGAGCTTACACAGAGTAAAGGCCTTTTCTGGTTTTCATACTGCCTTGCTGGAGAGAAGACTGGGGATTCATGGGAAGTCACAGGTCCCCCTGTCTCATCTGCAGCTGCACAGGGAAGAGAACAAGCAGGAGCCCAAGGAAAGAGAAGTCTAGGTGCTTGCTTCAGCAAGGACAATGCAGAACAGCTTCATTTAACACATTGTTCTAGGAGATGTGAAGAGACATTATCAGAGAGAAGAGAGCAATGGAGAAGACTGAGACCTGTGTGCTTCAGCAACAGGGACAGACACACAGGAGACCTCCTGCAAGCACATGGAGCACCTGGAAGTTCGTGAAGCTCCTTTGGTGCCTACAGGTGCTAACTAATACAGTGCTGATAGCGTGACAAGCATAACTCTTATGATGAAGGTGAGAACATCTCCTGAATTACAGATATTGCCACTGTTTTCCCCTCAGCAGTCCTCAAGTGTTACTGACTAGCTTTATGGACCTTACTGTGTATTTACCTGTCTTCTGAATCTTCCTCTTTTCTTCCATCTACCACAGCTGATGAAGACTTGATTATACAAGGAACTAAGTTGCCAAAATGGATGCAGGGCAACCAGAGCATGTTTTGGGAAAAAGTGATCCTTGATGTGTAATATGAACCTCAGAATCCAGTTCTGAAGCGCTGGCTCCAGTAGGGTCTGAAGCAGTACAGGATGCATTGCAGAAAGACAAAGACAGCGATTTTCCAGGCAGTCTCAGTGCACTAGGAATTGCAGAAAAACAGAATTTCTAGGGATATGTTATCAGGGACATCTCACACAGATATGAAGACATTCATTTGGCAAAAGAGACTTTGACTACCATATTGGGTCAGGAGTGCTAGTTTACAGGGTGTGAACCACTAGCCAAGGTCTCCTCAGAACATGCTTTTGCTCTGCCTTAAGTGGGCGTTATTGAAGTTACATGCCATCTATTTAAAGGTTTTGGCCTATTGGCTCAATGAAAGAGTGAATACTCTGAATGGAATATTTCCTCATGCTTTGTAAAATGGTATTTTCCAGTTCTCTCTGTGCAGTAACATTTGGTTGAATGGGCAAAAGGAGAAATGTCAATTACATTTGCACAAACAATAGCTCTTCCCTCCTTAAACCGCAACTACTTACATGCTATGCAAACAGTGCAGGCTCTGTAGGGTCAGAAAGATCTTGGTTTGAAAATTTTAATCTTTGGATTCAAGGTTTCTTGCATCTTGTAACCCCCTTGGGAACTCCAGAGGCTGAAGGAGTAAATAAAGCACCACATTCACCTGCAGAGGAATCAAAGCAACTGAGCTTCCATGGGTCACTGGTTTCACTACAAAAGTAATCACTAGCTGAACAGTTATGACACTTCAAGGTATGCTTCTGGGAGGAGGCTGAGTAAGTCAAGCCTGTCTAAAGGTAATTCTCTGCCCAGCAACACCAGCCCTTGTACTGATCCTTTGCAGAGTAGCAGAAAATACCTCACTAGCCCCTCAATTTACTGGACACTTCCCAGTGTCCAGCTCCATCAAAACTGTCTGCCACAGCCCTTTGAAGCAGTGTTATTGGTGTTTCTAAGTCACAGATTCTTACAGCAGCTGTTCCTCATGCACAGGGTTTGCAGAGCCTGCTGCTGGTGTGACTTCAGGTTAATGTACAGGCAGTCAGACACCGAAGTGGAAGAAGTAGAAGAGCAACATGAAAGCATGCTTTGTTAGTTCATTTAACCATAAGATCTGCCTCTGTGATACACTTCCAGTTCCCTGAATATAGCAATATCCCTTCTTCAGCAATTTGTCTGTTTGGCCTTCTACTTAGTTGTAGAACCATGTGTAAACCCTCCAAAGACAAGGCTTTTTCCTCCATTTCATTGTACTGACACAGGTTATCAAACCTTATTTGTTTGCAGACGCGTAACACTCAGCAACAGTGTCCGAGGGAAGCTCTGGTGCATTTTGAATGTAAATTTCCTGCTCCTCATCCAGATATTTTCATAGCAAAGCCAAGCACAAAAGACCCCAGAAATACAGCAGCTGGCAATCATGTTAAATTAGGGGAGTACACACTGCCTATATGCAGATCCCTACATCAATGCAACTTGGGTAACTGCTAAGTAAATTCAACATAAAGTAAAGTCCCAGGTACAATCAGTACTGATCCACAAAGTTAATTTTTCCTTATTGTATTGCCTATGCTGCTATGGCCCTGTCATTCAACACTGAAATCAACTGAAAGTATTTATTAAGAGTTAAAGAAGGCCAAATTCTATCACAAAGTGGTTCTTGTGAAATAAAAAAGGTCAAACGTAAATATACACCTACAAGCCCACTTAAAATTAATCACAACTTTGCACATAAATCAGCCATCATGCTAGTTGCACATACTGTCATCGTTACTATCTAAGCTACAGCAGCCCTGCTGAGAGACTTTTAACCAATCTATACGAATCTATATCTTTTAACCAATCTATACAAATAATAAAGATTTCCCATGTAAATGCTAACATCTCTGGTCTACAGCTATGCCTGAAAATTCCATTCCTCTCCTCTGCACCAGTATTAGCTACAGATGTCTCCCAATTTGATTTTGCTAGATGTCTCCCAATTTGATTTTGCTCAGTGAATGCCATATATTGTGAGGAAAAAAAAATAGAGTGGATTGTACATTGCATCATGAAGCATTTATATTGTTTCACTGATTAAAGATCAGCAGAGGAAGTGATAGATATGGAGAACAAAAGGGTGGGTACTTGAGCCATTCTCCAGCACCTCATTCCAGATAACTTCAAGTCTTGGTATATATTAAGTGTGGGTCTCTGCCCTAGGCATTTGTGCTAAGGGTTTTATCTACAAGGAGAAATCTACAGGTCAAATAATGTTGGTATAAATACCTCAGCAGAATCGTATCAGTATTGAATCCTTGCATAACACTCTTCTCCCAGAGTATGACTGCTTACATGGAATTTATTCCAACCTAACCATAGTGCTGTAATTGGAAAATTATTGTTCTACTGGTCGAAATTCTCATCTAGAAAGTGCTGTCAATATTACTAGAAGAAATAATACCAGTCTGTCTTCATTTGTTCAGCCACATTTCTTTAACGCTGTTTTATTTACACAGAGAAAGGAAAATAAATTTATTCCCTACATAATGCAGAAGGTGAATTTTTTATTTTTTTTTGCTGGGTTTATATCTTTTTCTGTGTCAACAATGACTGCTAAAAACTTCACATCAGGAATATGGCAATATAGTGTCATTCAGAACACGGGGAATCAAATGGAAATACAAAACTCCAAAGAGACTTGATTGAGCTTGGTGAGCTAAGATTAAGGGGCAAAATGGCAAATTTCCCTCTTGCCCTAATTAAATGTAATCACAGCTGACAAGTAGCTCTTTCCCCCAGGGGCTTACTGAATCTGTTGTAAAGCTTTAATTCTAGATTAAATCAAAGTACAAACAGTTCCAAAAGGCATCAGAGACAACATGGGCACTACTGGAATATTAAAATACAACATCAGACATCTGACACAAATCAACTGATTTCTTATCTGGCTTGTTCTTGCCACAATGAAAACCCCTGTTCATCCCTGTTCAATACCATTCTTTTCCCATGCTGGCACTCAGTAATTTGCTCCTTTCTTTGCAAGCAGCAATGAACTGTGGAGGTGGAACAATAAACTCTTTCATGGATAGAAAGACAAGAAAATAAAACCAGTTTCACTGGACATTTTTGCTCTTGGTCTCTCTCTTTCCTGAGACAATGGCTGCCTACGTATCTTCAAAAAAGATAAGGCTAAAGGAGATATTATTAAAGTTATAATGGTCAAAAAAGATACCCTTTTCATAGAACACCTCTTGCCTCCACAGTTGCAAAGTTCAAAGGGCTAGAGCCTTATTGATTATATGCAAGTATCCTTTTATAAATGCTGGAAAATCTCAGCAGGCACTCATGGTTTGACATTGTATATTTGAGGCCTTCGTGCTGCAAGTCGCTGCAGCAGGATGGGCACGTACACCTTGGATGGGGATGGCAGATGGGTTGATGCAGACCCAGGACCCCGCTGTGCTGAAGCACACTTCTGGGGAGCAGAGCCAGCACTCCTCACCTCCCCGAATGCATGGCAAAACCCACACAGCCGTGTGGCACAGTGTATGGAGTGATGCACTGAGCAGATGCAGCACATTGTAGGCACTGGGCAGGACAAAGCTCCTCTGTTTGCTTGACTCATCAACCCACTCTGGTGCTGTTGCCATCATCCAGCCTATGCTGATAAAATAAAAAGCAGAAACCAAGTCATGCACTGATGTTCCCCAAAGCTGCCAGTTATGTCCCCGTAAGGCCTTGATATCAAGCCCTGCAAGATCCAAGTACCTGAAAATTTAAATCAAACTTTTAGTTGTGAATCAGTAGCTATAGCTAGACAGTTATGATTAAGCAATTCCACTTGAATGTCGTATGCTTGGCGTACCTTTTGTTTTAAGGGAAATTGATGGCAATTCCATGGTGAATGGGGTGTCTGGATGACACCCACCAGGGGTGAAGTCAGGCAGAACTGAGCAGTAACTGGGGTAAAGGTAATTCCAGCAGTGGGCCATCATAGCCCCTGACTCCGTGTCCACCTAATCAAAACAGACCCCAGAATCAAATGAAGGGAAGAACTGTACCTGCAGGCTAGGAAGCATGGGAAACAAGAAATATAACTAATAAATATGGGTTTGAGTATTAAAAAATGAAGAAGTTATGAAATTGTAACCAATGAATGCTGATTCCTCTGTTTGTTAAAATGTACAAATAGTGTAAAGTTTTGATGATCCAAGAGCCAGGATTTTAGGAGTTACCACTGAGATCCCTACTTTGTACAAACTTAGCATAAAAGATAGAAATACCACACCTTGGTGTGTGAATTGGTGCTGCACACCAGGTAATGTGCTCACATTTAGGACAACAATGTGTAACAACATTGCCCTACTAATTAGTGAAATCAAAGGAGCTCATGGTAGGTAAAGGAGTTTGCCCATAGGGAGTAACTTGTGATACTGCATCTTTCTTCTCTCTTTCAGTGGTGCACCAGGAGATTGAATAATGACTTCCATAAGGATTCCTGAATATATTTTTTAATCAGATCACAACAGAAGTTTATGGTTTTAATTACAGCTCATGGAACTGGAATCTGTATTCCATCCCCTCAACCACAAAGATCTTTTTCCATGAGATTTTGATTTTAAAAATATGTTCTTATTGTTCCTCTTTTCAAATGTCTGTGTTTCTTTAAGAACAATTTCAAAGGCCTTGTTTAAGTATTAATTTATTTTCTCCTCCAACATATTCTTTTCATTAGAAAAATACTTTGTCATTTGCTACATGGTCTGTGTCGTCTAAGAAGTTGAGCAGCTCCTGAAAAGTGTAAGTGCTTAGCTCCTCACAAGGGAGGTCCAAGACAGCATCCCTCTGAGAGCACTGAGAGGGAACTAGGAAAAGGTTGATTGCAATTCTCATTCATCTTAAAAGCAGATGCTGTGAGAACAAAACCTCTGTTCATTGGCAGAACAAACTAAAAGTCATACAACATTATAAGCCTGGAATTTTGATTCTTGTTGAAGCATCTTCACATTTAATACTCAGCCTCTCAGACTGAAAAAAGAGAGGAAAAGGACAGTGTTGTATATCACCCAAGAAGAGAGGCCAGTAGCCCAAGCTGTATTACACATCTATGGTTTTCTTTTTTAGCATTTTAGGAAAGTTAAGTCAATTGGGCTTCTACCACTAGCAGTCCCTCCTTTAGTTCAAATAATGAGATAAGTGTTAGGATTCCTGATCTCTGTTAAAGACCTATGTGAAAGGTGGTCAAGAGGTCTCAAGAAGACAATTATTTAATTTGAGAGGTTGCTTCCTTTTTAAAAATCCCAAGAAATTATGTCCCCACTTTTCCAGCTTCCTCCGCATCTGTCATGAATGAGTGATTTATGTTGCTTAAAGAACCACCATCAAAGGGTTTTGGGTTTTTTTAATGTTTAATATAAATTTTCAAAAGCATAACTTAACAAAGTTCAATGGTAAGGTTCACTGTATTACTTACTAAATGAATGAAGCATACAAAGGAAAATCAGATTCAGACATGCACACAAGCACAAAGAAGTATATACAGAGGTTAAAAAACGTGTTAAAAATTCCCCTCATGTTCAGTGAAACACTCATATTGGATGCCTTTGCACCTCTCAGCAGGTGAGGGTTGAGTTTCAAGGAGGGGAGTATCAGCCCAGACCCTAATGCCAGGTTTGAGTGACCTGAGTGCTGCAGACTGGAAAACTGGTGAGTTCCAAGAGAGGTGCTGCAATGGGAGGGAGGTGCTGGTACAGCCTCTGTGGCCCAGCAGAGCTCAAAGGGCCCCATGGCGGGAGGGTTGCTCATGCTGCTTAGGGTTGGATTCAGTTGTCTGTCAGTCTTCCTCCTGGCCATAACCTGTGTTGGTGATTACTGGAATTTTCCTCAGAAGTCCAGTAAATACTTTATTGTTTCATCCAGGCAAATGGTTCACGTAAATAACATTCCAAGGTGTTAGCAGCAGTTGGTTAGGCAGCAGAATTTCCAAGGAACAGTGTTTCTCATAAGCACAGAGGGAGCTCAACAACCTAACAACTGAGGTGGAGGCCTAGAGAATTCCTGGGATGTAGAGCAGCCAGTTGGAGGGTAGGGGACAAGACACCGTTACCAAAGTCAAACACTGAAAGGTTTATAAACATCAGCACAATGGTACACAAAATTTTGATTAGCAAAAAATTAAAGGTGGTAGCATAAAGCTTAACCTCAAGGGGCCTGAACTAAGGCTACCCTGTCAACTTTGACTTTTCGACATTAGGTTCCCCAACGCTGATGTTTCTTTCTCAGAGGTTTCTGGACTACATAGCATCCACTTGTGGCCTTATGGAAAGCTTTGTTTCTGGCTGTGTGGAAAGTATTTTTTAAAAAACCTGGGCTTCAAAGACAACCTTGAAAAATATGAATTTTTTAAATATTCTAATTGATTTTGCAGGGGAAAAAAAAAGTAAAAAATTTACATGACTCTGCAAAGTTTAAAGTTCAATGAAGTGTCCCTGTTCCTAAAGATAAGCAAAGTATTATGGTTACAGTTACCATGGAAAGGTACAATAATTAGCTCTCACTTTGGAATTTCATAAAATAACCACAAAACCTTACTAGAAAACCTACATCTTAACTCCCAGTCCTTACGCGGAAAAGTTGTTGATACTTGTGAATGACAGCATTTTCAGTATGAGAAGTTCTCCTGTGACCTCTTGCCAGAAAAAACAAAATTGATATTAGCAGATGCTGAGATTCTTTAGTGGGTGTTAAACACTAATAGACTGTTCTTGTTCATTCCCCTAACCAGTAAAAATTCATCTTATATCAGACATGAACAATGTGTGGATTAATGATCTTGTGATCCCTAAAGTTACAATATGCTGTAACACTTTACCTAAAATTTTAATTTCAGTAATGTAAGCAGTACCATGTACTGAAAATCATTAATATAAATATTTTTTTTTAAAAGGAAGGAAAAAGTCATTGTTGGAGAAGCAATTATGTACAGTGGTTCAGTAATGACAGAAAATTTACAAATAGACTGCTGTCTGCAAAAATCAGATTCATTACCTGATGTGCAGGTAATAATTACACACTTTAGAGAGGCATTGATTGTTTATTTCAAGGTTGCACATGCCTGGATGCCTAGTGGAATTCCACAAATCAAGCACCCCAACTATTAAAGTTTTTTAGTATTCATACATTTTAGCAAAGGGACTAGTGTTCTTTTGCTACAAGTTACATAGTTCTTATTAATTAGTATCCTATCTTCTTCTGGTTAATGATTCTCTCACTTCCCATGTTAATTAGTCTGCATGCTTAGTCTTTCTCTTTTGAATCAGCGAGTTTCTTGGGTTGGTGGCCTGTGAGCTGGTGGTCGCAGATCCCCCTGCAGGAATTACCTTTTACCCAATTGGAGCTGATTTCAGCACAGTTGCTGAGTTGGCTTTATTGGTTTCTTCCTTATCTTGGGAGTTCTACCAGATGTCACATAAATTCTGCATTCTTTGTGTCCAATATCAGTGAGCATCCTTTCTTCCCAACCCTTGTTAAACCTCCCCCTAGATGAGATCATTGAAGCATGTCAAGCCCTAAATTTAAACAAGGATTTATTTTTCTGATACATGGGCATCATTTAGAGTTTGCTTGTTAGCTGCTATCTGTTTCACAGATTAAATCTCCCTTCTTGTTGATTAGGCTTGAAAATATACAAAGATCAAACATCAAAGAACATCCTTTCTTAAGAAAACTTTTACATATCCCACATGTTGCAATAAGACAGTACATCAAAGATTAATATAAACCTTTGCAGCTGTTTTGTTCTTATCATCTCACCCTTTAGGAACTCAGTTAAACGCACATTTTTACAATGCTGTGTTTTCTATAAAGATGGTCTGCAGGATTATTTCTACCACCAGTCCCTGTGAGCTGCCAGGTAACTCGTTCAATTGATAGGGTGTGACCACAGGCCCCCCTGGACCTTTAGTCAGTTCTTCACTACAGGTTGGCTTCCCTATCTATGCACCTTGGTAGCCTCTTAATGTGACATAATTTGACACTAGTCTGACCACCGAAAGGCAAAGACAGAGAGAGGCATTTTTACATTTTTACAACAGTTAAAAGAAGAAATAATTATTTGTACTACAATGGGATGGGGATGGGGCTTGACATCCATGACTAAAGAGCAGAAAAAGAAGGGATCACCAGAAACCTTCCCAAAAGGTATTTTAGACCTGACAGTAATGAGTTGCATCTTTCCTCTAAAGTATAAACAACAGCTAAAATGTATGGAGGATAAATTAAGCCAAAAATATAAAATCCTCTGCCTACATTATAAGAAATACTTTGAAATCTTGATATGAAATTTTGAGAGGAATAGAAGCAAGCAGAATGTCCAGACACTGGCACCAGGTAAAACGCCACCCAAAGGCACACAAATACAGCCCAGTTGGTTCTGCATAGCTATTCTCTGTAAGTAGAGTGCAATCCATTCAAATTCTTTAATAAAAGCCAGGGTTCATGACTGTAACCTCCACAAAGTCACTAAGCCTTGGACTTGGCACAAGCACTTACAAGTATGACAAATTTTACAGTTGAAATGAGTTCTTCCACAAAGGGGAGATGAGGGCCAAAAGCATGGAAAGCCTTCTGCCACTCTCCTGCCCAAATGTGGACACAAGAAAAGACAGTGACATGCAGACAAGCCAATTCTTTGTCTGCTTTTTTCCTAGAGCACACACCAGCACTGCTACAAAACAGCTGCAAACTGGGAAGCGCAAATCAGCACACTCACATTCATCTGCTCAGCCAGAAGTCAAGCCAGAAGCACTCACTAATTACAGGATATTTAAAGGCAGCATCAAGGCAATTGGAGAAAAACAAAAATCAGAGGTGGGCTTGAGTGTGTGCTACTTCTCTCTTTATAGACAGAATGGTAAATCAGTTAAGCAGTGGATGTGTCATGCGGAGTTTCAAAGTCATAAGCTATGACATCTTTTTTTGGAGGGGCATTTTTAAAATTTCTCCAGTATCTTTTCTAATGATTGCAGGGCTTCGCTAAAGCCCAAGTAGAGAGACTTCATACTAACATGAAAGAAATATGTGGGTTAAATGGCAGGGCTCTTGTGATTTCTGCGTCACAGGAGGGGTGCAGGGACAGAATCATCGTGAACCTCTACTGTGGAGGATTGCATCACTATGGGAGGATAAGAAAAGAAGAAAATGGGAAAGTAATGCTCTGGTCACCACATGCAAGTGGGCAAGAATCCTAGGCAGGCCACAGCTTCATGTGAAAGCAGACAACAGAGCCATGCTGTACCTCATCGCTGCCTTTCCATGATCCTATTTGCAGAAAGTTTATGGGAGAGAGATCTCAGAAAACCCCTGGATAAAACATCAACAAAAAGCTTCTCATACACTCCCAAACAGAGAGGTCACAGGCCACCTGCACCATTCACAGGATCTCCACAGAAATATCAGGTATAATCTTTGAAACTTCTTCTAACTTACCCCATCCCTACTGCCTTATGCACTAGACTTAAAATCTAGGCCTAGGCTAGTAACCTAAAACAAGATTATTTTCCACTCAGTATAACTCAGTCAGGACAGCTTAGTACCTCTGAAAGACAACTAATGTCTAAACTGAAATATAACCAGCTAAGCTGATTAGGCAGTCGGTAAGCAAACAAAATAAGGAATTTCCCAGTGTGCTGTTGAGCAAACAGAGAGCAAGCGCAGCTCAGGACCTTCCCTGCTGCTCCTATAATGTTGTCTTGCTGGCATTGTAAATTGGATCTCCAGCAGGCAGTCAACAAAAGGCTGCTCTGAATTGCTGAACTCACTGCTTAACCACCCACAGGCACTCGCCTGCTTGTGTCCTGGCTGGCAGCAGGGCTTACCTTCACCCAAAGAAAGGTCTGGCCACTCTCTCCTGTCTTTCTGCTATAGGACAGAGTCCCAGAACCTCAATTAATAGTAGAAGAAACCAACAAAACTGTACATAACACTTAGGTTAATTTTGCTATGAAGAAGAAAGGGATTAATATCCAATGCTCAGGCACAAAACTTTCTAAGTGTCTGTTTGTAGGACACGGTGAGATATCATGACCAAGAAAGCATCAATGTTTTCCAGGTGAATTCCTGTGAGAGGCAAACTGCAAGCAAGAGATAGAAGAAGAAAACTCGTAGGCAGAATTTCCATAGATTTTTATATTTTCCTCTCATTACCAGTTCCATGACTTTGTATTATTTTGGAATTTTATCAGTAATGACACTTAGACCACCTTTAAAATGTTCTGGAATAGACAACCTCAAGTGTAGAGAGCAAACACACTGCTTCCCTTATTAACAAAACACCAGTATTTTTTTCCAAAGTATAGCAAAGAGAAACAGAAAACGCAAAAATGCAAACTATAATTTCTTCATGGTTCAGTTGTCCTGATGCCCTGAGACTGTTAATGTCATTTTCTATGCTTTATCACCTGTGCATCATTCGTACCTTCCTTGGGAAGAAATACTCCTTTTGATTACCTGTTTGCTGTAAAATAAGCTACTCCAAAAGAGAACAACTGGTATTTGGCATCACCTGCAGGTATTTCTACAGAGTTCTGGCTAAGCTTAGTAACTGCTACGGTTTTCTGCCTTTGGCCGCATTCTGTTGTTCTAATTACAAGAATGCAATGCTCCATATTGTTTATATTTTGCTCCATTACAGTTAGTTAGAGTTTTACAGTCAATTACAAAAGGACCCAAGTTACATATGCTATTATTAGCCCTAACTGTACTCCTCTATTGGCTGTCATCTTCTATAACTATTCCTTAATTTCAGCTACATCATTTTAACTACTTTGGGGTCATCATTTTGAGACTGATGACAATCACAGTTATGTTTCTTTCGGTTCCTCGAATGATTCAGCCAATCTGATGGGATTCTGATTATAGAGAAAACATTTTTTGAAAAAGCACTGTAAATGTACTGAAAATACTGTTACTGTGACCACGAGGACACAGAACTGGATGGACAAGATAGGCCTTCAATTTCCACTGAACTGAGAATCCAAAGCTCCAAGAATTCAGTCCAAAATGAACATGTTCAGTGAACATCGCTACCTAGCTTTAGAATCTGCCTTCGTCATAAACTGTGAGATTTAAGAAAAAAAATGTGATGCTGAGACCAGAGGATAATAGAAAGGCTATAATAACCCACCAGAAAGGACAATGGTAAAAATTAAAAAGTGCTTAAAACAAGTAAATTAAACCCAGGTACTGAAAACCTAACAGGATGAAAAGATATATAGGATATATAACATGCTTAGACATACTGGAAAAAGAAGCAAGAAAAGACAATGAATATCTGAAGAATTAATACTTCCTTAGAGTTCTGGTAATTTATATATTTTCCCAGATAAAAAAAAAATATTTTATTTTATTTGATTTAATTTCATTTTATTGTTGGAACGCTTCTTTTATTAAAGACTATTAGGTATTTTAAGGCCTATGGTGACTAAGTCTGCAAGACCACTGGTGGGCCTCAATGAATGAAACAAAAATACTTGCGGAGGTGTCCCTGGTGTTGCTCATGGTAGGCCTGAAAATCTCCCTTAAAATTTCCACGTTGAGTGCCAGCTCTCGGCAGAGATTGTCCCTGCCTCTGTAGCTTTCAACCTCCAGCTTATGAAGAAAGCAAGTTAACTGGCCAATCTCACCTACCAGCACAGCCGAATAAGTGATCTGATGCCATGGAGAGACATTCACATCAGTAAATTTTCTTCTCAGGCTTGCATGTCTAGAAAGAGGTTTAACTGAGTCTGTGAACTACCATGGCAGGCTGGGCTAATATTTAACAAGGAGGAGTACTGTGAGCACAGATGCAGCCTCCTCAGGATTAAACAAATGGCAGGGCACCAAGGATCCTTTGATTCTCCCACGGTCATCACACATGCTCTCGTTCCAGTCTATTAGACAAACACGTTCAACTAAAGTTAGTACATAAATCCATACTTTGGTACTGACCTGATTTCTAGAAATGTTCATTGTAACTTCCACTTTGATGCCAGTACAGCAGGCCCTCTGCATCCCAGGAGAGAAACGTATCTTATTGTCCCAGAAGAACATGGTCCTTACTGTCCCAGAAGAACATTTTAACACAAAACCCCCTAAATTTGCAGAAATAAATTTTTTGCATACTGCTCCCTTTTTATCCAGTTTTGCAGGCATGCATGTATTTGTGGACACCCCTGAGAACTGAACCAAAGTTCAAACAAACTGCTTTTAAGTTTCCAGTAAACAGAAGTAGTCTCTCCTCAGTGCAAAGATGCAAAAAAGAGAAAGGGTGTATCAATATGGAAAATCTGCCCTTCCTTTTAAAAGTATGTCCATCTAAAGCATCTGAACATATTGCTTGTGATGTGTTTATTTTCCTTTGAATTCAAACTGTACTTAATAGTCTACTTTGAAGTAGCAATTACTATTTTCTATAGTCACAAATTGCATGGACTGTTATATATCCATATGTAGCTATGAAATACAAATAAAACTACAAATAACACATAATACATTACAATGTAAGTAATGCTATAAAACAATACAATAATATAAAAAACTATTAGAATCAGGGACTATCAATTGTTTTTCCCACAAAATGCATCTTTCAGTGAAAAGTAGCATAATAGTGAAAAATAGCATAATCCCTATTTCTCAGTTAAGGCCTGTTGAAAATGTAAATAGGAAGCAAATTTTCAAAGACCAGTAACTGAGCAATGCCTCGTGAGCTCTAGTCTTCTGAAGCTGGCAGTACTCTCTTGTTCATGTTACTGAGGAACATTTTTGTCCTGATACACAAGTTTCAGTTATGCCTTTAAAACTCCATCCTTTAAAATGTTCCGTATTTGTCATAAAATAATTTTGGCTTCTATACACTCAATACCCTGTAAACTTATTCATTACAATGTTGCTAGTATTGCATGAATCTGCATATGGAAGCAAATGTAAAGTTTCTTCCTTTCTATGTAATTGATCCTGACTTAGCTCCAAGGCATAAGAATTCTTTGGGCTCTTTTTTATGAAGGATCTAAGCAGCTTAAAAAGGTAAATTGCTTTTATGGTTCCATAAATTCGTATTCATAATCTTCATTCTCTGAGGAAATTTACTATAGGTTGGTTTTCACCCAATACTGTAATACTGACAGGGCTCGCACAGTACACCACATGAAAGTTTTGGGGTACAGGGAAAGGAGATTAGACATTTTTCTTAGGAAATTGAAAACAAAAATAGTATTATCCTGAAAACTCCTGTGAGAAGAGAGTCAAATTTATGTTGTTTGGGGTGTGGGTTTTTCTTCCTTAGACTGAATAAGGGCATTCATAGACTGCTACCAACAATTTCTTGCCAAATATTTACATCTCTGTGGTAAGCAAATTTTAAGCCACATATCCAAATTAGCTCAAAAGAATTACACTTTGAAAAGATTGAAAGGTGAACGGCTCCAAGTGAAGTCGTGGCAATGTTTTTATGTCACACAGAAATCTAAGTAATTGCTGTGCCCTGACAAATTTGTCTTTTGCATGACATGCATTCTAGTATCAGTCAAAGAAACCTAGTTTACAATTACATCAGTCACAAAGAAAGGTATTAAGAAAGGTGCACTCTGTCCACAGGTAGAGCTTGGTAGCTTAGCAGTGTCTGCATAGCTACACAGACAAAAGAACATTGCCACCACCAAGAGCATCACGTGAGCCAGGACATTGCTCACCTGTACTGCACAAAAGTGCTGCAGATTCACCTGCTTTTATATTGCAGCTTCTCTGCTACCTCACCCCTCTGACCTCTTTATCTATTGACACTACAGCTACAACATCCACCTCCAAACACTTGTCTCTTTTGTGAAATATTAAAGCACATTTGTTGATTCTCCAGGACTGAGAACTGGTCATGTTTCAGGCCTTCTGTATCAGGATGTGTGGTCATACCACAACACAAATATTGCTGGCCTTTGCTTAGGAGAGGCTCAAAAATACAGAGAAATCCAGCACGGCAAATTAAAGCAATGTTTTAATTGTCAGATACATAAGATAAAGTACTAGATTGGGCAGAAATTGCCTGCAGTCTGAATAACCTTATCTGACTCCTATTTTAATGTAGACCAAAAAAAAAAAAAAAAAAAAAAAAAAAAAAATAAGAATTACAAAGA